>JAGXJF010001387.1:0-191721 GCA_019208055.1 Stipa capillata | reverse complement strand
ATAGGTTGTTCCTTGTAGGTAAGATCCTTGTCAATACTTAGGTCCTGATATTATACTTGTTGCATAGGTGGCTCAAGACATCTCAACTGAGACACATGGAAAATATTTTGAACTTCTGGTAATTCTGGGGGTATTTCTAGCTGGTACGCTACTTGACCTCTCCTTTCCGTGACTTTAAAGGGTCCGACATATCGAGGTGCTAGCTTGCCTTTAACATTGAATCGATGTGTTCCTTTGAGTGGTGTGACTTGCAAGTAAGCGTAGTCGCTAGGTTCGAAGGTGACATCTCGCCGCTTAGGGTCGGCGTAGCTCTTTTGTCTAGATTGAGCTGCCCTTAGTCAGTCTTGAATAAACTTGACTCGTTCTTCTACTTCTTAGAGAATGTCAGGACCAAACATCTTCCCTTCTCCGATCTCTGACCAATTCAGGGTTTTCGGCACTTTTGTCCATACAGTGCTTCAAACGGGGTCATTTGCAAACTTGTCTGGTAGCTATTATTGTATGAGAACTCCGCGTGTGGTAGGATATCCTCCCAACTATCACTGTAGGTCAGGGAACATGCCGTCAACATGTCTTCCAATATCTGGTTTACTCATTCCGTTTGTCCATCCGTTTGCGGGTGGTAGGCGGTACTAAAAGCTAGTCGGGTCCCCACAACTTCATGCAGGCTTTCCCAAAATTAAGAGGTGAATTGGGTGCCTCAATTTGAAATAATCCTTTTGGGTACCCCATGCAAACTGACTATCTGGGCGAGGTATAGCTTAGCTAGTTGGTCTCCTCTGTAGGTGGTTTTGACCGGTAAGAAGTGTGCCACTTTAGTTAGGCGGTCTACAATCACCCAAATGGAATCACTTCATTTTCTTGTTTTCAAGAGTCCTACAATGAAGTCCATACTGACTTCATCCCATTTCCATTCAGGAACTTTGATAGGTTATAGTAGCCCTGTGGCCTTCTGATGCTCCGCCTTGACACATTGGCATATGTCGCATCGGGCGATGAAGTTTGCTATTTCTCGTTTCATACCATGCCACCAAAAATTTTCCTTCAAATCCTGGTACATCTTGGTACCTCCGGGGTGGATGGAGTATCGAGATTCGTGTTCTTCTTTTAGGATCATCTCCTTAAGTTTCTCGCATGTGGGCACACATATACGATTTTCAAACCATAGGGTGCCCTAGTCATCTTCTCTAAATTCACTTGCTTTCCAAATTTTCATCTTCTCTTTTATTCCCTCTATGCTCTTATGCCCTTTTTGGGCCTCTAAAATCTGTGCTGTGAGAGATGGGGTCATTTCCAAGTTGGCTATAAACCCTTTCTCAACCAAGTTCAGGTTAAGCCTCTCAAATTCTCCGTGCAATTAAGGTGGTGTTGCTTGAATTAGGGTATTGAGTGTGTGAGACTTTCTACTAAGGGCATCGGCCACTACGTTGGCTTTCCAGGGTGGTAATGAACTCCAAGATCATAATCCTTGATCAATTCTAACCATCTTCTCTGCCGCATATTAAGGTTGGACTGGGTGAAAATATATTTCAGGCTCTTATGATCCGTGTATATCTCGTAGTGGTTAGTGATAAGGTAATGGTGCCAAAGCTTCAAGGCATGCACTACGGCTGCTAATTCCAAATCATGGGTAGGGTAGTTTACTTCATGAGGTCGTAGTTTTCTTGAAGCATAGGCCACCACTTTACCATCTTGCATGAGCACGCATCCAAGACCATGTCGACGCGTCACAGTACACATCAAAGTTCTTATGAAGGTCCGATAATGTAAACACAGGTGCGGAGGTCAATCTTCTTTTCATTTCTTGAAAACTATCTTTGCACTTCGGTGTCTAGTCGAACTTTTGGTCCTTCTTAAGTAATTGGTTCATGGGTCTGGCTAGCTTCCATAATCCTTCGATGAAGCGACGGTAATATCCTGCTAAGCCTAAAAAGCTTCAGACTTCTGTCATTGACTTTGGTGGTTTCCAATCAAGAACATCCTTAACCTTAATCTGATCGATAGCTATACCACCTGCGGACACTATATGCCCGAGAAATCCAACTTCTCTTAGCCAGAATTCGCACTTATTGAATTTGGTGTAAAGTTGATGCTTTCTAAGCTTTTCCAAAACTGCACGTAGATGTTGCTCGTGTTCTTGGTCTGACTTGGAGTAAATCAGGACGTCGTCAATGAAGACTACCATGAATTTGTCCAAATACTCCATGAATACTTTATTCATAAGGTTCATGAAGTAGGTCAGGGCATTGGTCAAACTAAAGGACATAACGGTATACTCATATAGTCCGTACCGGGTAGTGAAGGCAGTCTTAGGTATATCCTGTTCTCGGATTTTCAATTGGTGGTACCCAGATCTCAAGTCTATCTTGGAGAACACTTGGGCTCCATTCATTTGGTCGAACAGATCGTCAATCCGTGGAAGTGGGTACTTGTTCTTAATGGTGACCTCATTTAGGGCTCTGTAGTCCACACACATGTGGAGTGTCTTGTCCTTTTCCTCAACAAACAGTATTGGTAACCCACATGGCGATGAACTCGGTCGGATGAATCCCTTACTCTGGAGTTCCTCCAATTGCTTCTTCAACTCAACCAGGAGATTGGCTGACATGCGGTATGGTCTCTTCGCTATTGGTGCTGTCCCAGGTACTAAATATATAACAAACTCCAAATCTTGGTCCGGTGGCATTCCAGGTAGCTCCTCTGGGAACACATCAGGATATTCTTGTACCACGGGAACTTGGGCCAATTCCGGTGCGGTCAAATGGTTAAGGATGCCGAGGTTGTCAGTTGGTGGCTTAGGGGAAAACCTAACCGTCTCACCTTTGTGCTTGTGCATGTCCATCAAACCACGACGCTTTTTTTCTACGTTTAGAGCTGTGTTCACCAGGTCTTGCAGGTCAGTGAACTTCTGGGAGGCCTGTTGGTACTGAAGGATCTGCTGTAACCCATTCATGAACTTCTCCATCTGGACCTTTTCAGAAGTCAGTCTTCACCCGCATATCGGGCTAACTGTGTAAACTTGTTCAGGTACTCCGTCACTGTCATGGTCCCTTGCTTTAGCACAAAGAACTCTTGCTTCTTAATTCCAATTAGGCTGGCTAGAATGTGATGCTTACGAAATTGTTCCTTGAACATCTCCCAGGTGATTTCCGTCTACCCGGGTTGGGTGCTACGAACTCTCTTCCACCATGCCACGGTAGGTCCCTGTACGTACTGCGGTGCGAAAAGTACCCTTTCCTAATCGTCACATTGAGCTACATCTAACTTCTCCTTGATCACTAATAGCCAATCATCCGCGTCTAATGGTTCAGTCGAGTGCGTAAAGATGGGTGGAGAAGTTCTCTGGAATTCTGACAGCTTATTCTCTTTGTTTCCTGCGCTGCCGCCTTGCAGAATCTATTGTACCAAGGTGTGGGTTGCTTCACAGCTTCACCCCGGCACTTTAAACATGTTGACTACCGTTGGTTCCACTGGTGGCGGGTTTCGAGGCGGATGGCCGGATTCGACACAGTAGGGTCCCTGATTCTTCTTTGATTCTGGGGTGGGACAAGGTCTCTCTTGTCCATTAGCAGGTGATCTCGTGCTGGTGTTAGCGCGGGACTTTTTGGGATGAGATACCATGCGTTGGAGCCTGATGATGCCCTAGAGTGTGCTGGGCTGGTGGGTCTCGGAGCATTTGTAGAAAATCCTGCCCCTTGCTTAGGGGCAGCGTGATTGTCTGAATGGCAACTCATACTCATTTTGGTCCTGTAATGGAACCATCGTGGTTGTTAGATATTGTATTCTTGCAGTATTAGATAAGAGGGAAAGTTGGGGTTGCGGTGTAGCACAAAACTTAAGGCTGACTGCCTTGCAACAACTTACTAGTGGTTGGGGAAAACCAACCAAGATGCCAATGAAACACCTAGAGAACACATAGCAATAGTACAAGGTTCGTGCCTAGAGGCACTTGATTCAAACACATACATAGTGCCTAAGGGCACGGGGCTAAGCCCTATTACAAACAATATGAAAATAAGGTCATAGGTTTACTACTAGGCGAGAGTGGCTATCCCACACCTCGCACATCTAGTCCACCTGGTCTACATCCAGGTTGGAGGGTTGGGTTAGGGGTACCTCCCCATGGGTATCTCCATTCTCGGAGGGGAGCGGGGTGTTCCGAGGAGTGGTGGTGTTCCTGCGATGATGCACGGCCCGAGTGGTGGCCGCATACGCGGAGAACAACCTAAGGTACTCGGCGGACAAGGAAGGCGAAGGATTGCCCCCTACCGTTACTGGCACTCTGAGCAAAGGTGGGTCTTCAGGTACCGGAGCACGAGCGGGCACCGGTGTGGAATCTCAGGAGTGAAGGTGAGAATGCATGAGGGAAATGGTTCGCTCCAACAAGACTAGGGCGTAGGCTAGCTGGGTGAATATGTTGTTCTGGGCAACAAGGTACCGAGTGAGATGGACCACAGCTACATCCTGCTCCATCTGGGTGCTGGTGAAGACGGCTCTTCCCCCAAAGCACGGCTGGGGTAGAATAGGAAGGCTCGACGACTCATGCTTGGGATCGTGTGGCGGAGCCGGGAAATGGCTTCCCATGCCGACATCTGGATTGCCCAATCGGGATTGGGCATAGACCTTCCGGTGATGTGGAATGTTGTGACGTCGTTGGCACTAGCTTGATAGACGTGTACACATTTGCTGCGTTGGAGGCCTCCTCTTGGTAGACGTCATACTCTGGTCGTTGCGTAGCCCCAAGTGCTCGCTGGGTTACGGTCCACAGGATGTCTGTGAACCCTGATAGATCCACGGTGGTAGTCTCATTATAGAGTATACCACGAGGCATAGCTCTCCTAGGAATGTCAGCGGTGCAAGAAGAATGAACTAGGAAGGGTTCTTTTGGTCTAGCCAAGGATGGTAAGTAGGGTGAGGTGTGAAGAGAACTCGGGGGGTTTATATAGCCAGCTGGAGGTGGCTTCAGTCGCAAGGAGGTAAGTTTTTCTTTAAGACCTCATGGCTAGGTGGCGACCGAGGTGTAAAGTCTCTCCCGAGAATCATGGCCTTGTGAGGGTACATGGGGTACGAGGGATTCGCGGGATAAGAAAGGAACAAGGTTTCTTTTTGCAAACAAACAAGCCGGATAGGCCATTTTTATTTAGGAGAATAGTGTGGGCACGATACAACACCTACTGGTGCATCGTACCACGCACGGCACACATAGAAGTTCAGTAGATTATACTAGGACCATAGGCAGTCCTCTACCAACATACATCCAGCGTCTACTTATTTATTGTATAGGTTCCTAGCTCACGGTGTTAAGCAACCATGAACCCTAGAAGTCTAAAACATGATCTGGACGTCATCTTGGTCCTCTGCCTCTTCGAGCTCTATCTCTTCAAGGTCTTCTTTTTCTGAGTCATTGGTGGCTTTCGCGTCATTTCCTTCCTCGTGTACCAGAGTAGGATTGAGCGGTCCTGGTGCGGTGTGGGAGGTTCCCGCCCTTGTGGTGAACTGACTGATATAAGCTCTACTATTGCCATAGTGTCAGTGGTTCGTCTTCACTCACGACATGAACGTCACAGGGCTCCTGAGGTTCATCACTGGTGGTAGTAGTCCTTTGCTGGCGTGCGGTCGCTAGCTTCAGCAGCCCACGTACATGCTGTAGCTCTTCGCGTACTTGTCCTAGCTCGACGAGGGCACAATGGGCCATCGAGTCCTGGGCTTCCACATAGCGTGCCAGTTGTACCACAGCTAGATTGTCTTCATGGATTGGTGGGGTATACCAGTGGATGTCCAATCGAAGGGGATACTATAGAAAATACTGGGTGGCTTTATGGTTGGCTAGCTCAATGATCTCATGGCGAAGGTGGGACAGTGTTTTATATGCCACCAACTGGGTGGCCTGGCCAGGAGATCGGCTTCTGGTTCTCACAAAATTGTAAGCTCGGTTATCTTCACACCTTGTGCCGAAGATGATGACTCTGACCCAGTATTCTGTCGTAGTTTCTGACATCTTTTGCTTGAAGATATAATATTCGGGAATGGCCATGCCTCCACACCTTTCGAGTACTTCCCGAAGGAGCTGGGGAAATCCAGGAGTGGTAGCTACACAAGTCTCGCTGTACTTCTCGATCGTTCCCATCTATATAATTTTAAAACCAAGACTGAGGTAAGTAGAGTATCCAGAGATGCTCAGAAATTGTGTCAGGGTAAGATGATTACTAGAAGGGACGAGGATACCAGAATTTATACTTAAGTAACTTGTTTAACTTAGGAAAATAACCCATAACCTCAGTTCTATCTAACAGTCATACTAGCTAGGATTTCCTACAGTCAGTATGGCTCTGATATCAAGTTGTGGCATAGCCGATTTTAATGTCGGATAAATCCCTTGTGTTTACTGTATTGGTCCCATGATCAATGGCCAATACACACGAGATACTTGATAACGAGGTCATACATTACCGAGTTCATTACCCAATAATCATTATGGTCTTATTCATACAAGCAGGGGAGATACATGTGGTTGGTCGCCCATCAATATGCCAACCACAGGCAACTGACTGGGGTAACACCCTAGCCCTCGAAATCACTGTTGTTGTCGTCGGAATGGTACTCCTCTTCACAAGCCATGTTTGTATGAATAAGACCATAATGGTTATTGTGTAATCAAGTCGGTAATGTATGACCTTGTTATCAAGTATCTCGTGTGTATTGGCCACTGATCATGGGACCAATACAGTAAACACAAGGGGTTTATTCAGCCTTAAAACTGGGTACGCCACAAAGTCCCCCTGCAGACGAGGCCGCCGCCGCCCTGCCGTGGAGGCCCCCTACAGACAAGGCCGCCGCCGCCGCCCATGCCGACGAGCACCATTGCCCATCGAGGACACTCTACAGGCGCCACCGCCGCCCCTGTTGTGGAGGACCGCCACTGTCGCCCATGCCGTGGAGGGGTGCCGTCTCCGCCCCTACCATGGAGGAGACCCTACAGACAAGGCCGCCGCCACCGATGCCCATGCCGACGAGCATCACCGCTGCCCATGCCGATGATCCTTGGTGATTTTTTTGTCATCTTCTTGTCAATTTTGTGTTGATTGTTAGCTTGTTCAGTGCAATGCAATGAGATTGTTGTATGAGCAATACAAAATGTCTTGATTTAGAATTAGCTCTTTGATTGTTATCACTACAGCAAAGAGCTGAATCCCCAGAAGAATCGATCCATTTTACATTATCACTAACCATGAGCTCAGTGTCATGTTTATATTCTCATAGAGATTTGCTAGAATTTCTATCCTAGTCCCTTTTATAGGAAATCTTGTACATCTGCCTATGTGAATGAATGATCAGTATTGTCACTACTTTACAATCCTTCAGTGCTGGTCACCACCCCAGTGGAACATGGTACACAAAAACCTCCATGTTGTATATCACATTCTAGTCACCATAGTTGGCGTTATTAATTTGTCGTTGCACCGTCATGGTTTTTAGCAAGCTTTTCTTGTCTAGCTCAGGCCAAATAAACACTTTAATCATTGAAACCTTTGTAAGACCCAAGAATGCTGCAAGAAGGAATTGGAAAATGCAAATTATAGGGAGTTCTGGAGCTATTCTTATTGGAGCTTATGCCTTTTTGGTCCATGGTATTCTTATAAGTTTTGCACATACCATGTAAAGGTGAATTGCTAGGAGTGTTGGGTCTCTGTCCTTTGCTATCTCTTAAGTGGCAGGCAGTTAACAAAAACAGTGAGCATATCTGTATGGATGATGAACTAAAATTGAAGTATGATCTTTATTTCCTTGTTAAACTTAAATTTCAACATTGCTAGTGAGATGTTGTGTTTTACAAACTATGTAAGTCAGGGACAACCAGGGAAAGAAGAGAAGTTAGTGCCAAGGAAAGAAGAGAAATGATCAAGTGGCAATTGTGTTTGTTCAATTTAAATTATGAAGACACCAAAAGTTGATTCAGAGAAAAGTTTTTGGGAGTGGGATGTGTAGTGTAAAGTCTTTGCGTGTTTGAGAAAAGTTTTTAGCGCATCATGGCCCCTTTCCTATTTGTTGTATATTGCAGGACAATGGATCCCCATCCGTCTGGTGGATTCCTAAGTTACTTCCAGCACCACAATTCTCACCATTCCCGCCATCACCTCGTCCATTCTTGCAAGGACATCCTAGTTTGGAGAATTCCCACTTTGCTGGTGTTCCTAGCATTTTGTTGCAGTCTCGCCACCACCAGCTCCACACACTAAAGGAACTCCATCACCATCCATGTGTACTTTGGAAAAAGTTCTTGGCTTGTCAGATAGGGTGGCTTCCAAAAAGAAAAAACAAGTTGTTAATGTTGATGATGATGACAATGATTACGAGCCTGGTAGGACTGCGCAACGTTCGTCTTGGTCGCACGAAGAAGACAAGAAATTGGTAATTGCGTGACTTCTGTCAATTAACTTCTTTAGTTTCATGTTGGCCACAACTAATTATTTTTTCCCAAATGTAGGCTAATGCTTGGTTGGAAAATTATAATGACCCAATCGATGGGAATAACAAGAAGAATAAGAAGTACTAGGAGGATATTGCTGTTGTACACAACAGTACCATGCCAAAGGATAGGAGAAGAGGAGCATGCCAACTCAAGCTCCGTTTTCACCGTGTGAAGGCACAAATCAATGCTTTCCATGGCCAGTGGTGTTCCGTCACTAAGTGTATAGAAGTAGTTATTCTGATGACCAATTGACGGACATGGCACTGGAGAAGTATTATGTAATGTATTCCAAACATTTCGTATTGTTGCATATGTGGAGGGTACTTAAGAACCAGGGAAAATGGTTGGCATACATGAAAAAGTTGAAGGAAGAGGAAAAGAAGTCTGTCGAAGGAGGGCGTTCGATCTCACATCACATGTTGTTGATGTGAACGACGAGTAGCGCTCGATTGGTTGCAAGTCAGCTAAAACCAAATGCACTGGTAAACGTAAGGCGCGAGATATGCCTGAGGGTTTGGCGGTGTTTTCAGAGAAATTAGACAAGTTTATGAAGGTGCAGGTCGAGTCTAGGCAGCAGCGGCAAAGGGTGATAGAGACAACAATGGATATCAATCGAGAAGCTTGAAGCAGCAAAACTTCAAAAAGAAACAAAAATGCTTGATGTTTACAATAACCTCTTGCTTGCCCACTAGTGGGATGGACGAGGATGTGAAGGCTCAGCGTACGAAGACGTTAGCGAGTATGGGATCAATGCTATTTGGTCTATAAGCAGAGATATATCACTTCTTAATATTGCATCAGTCTATGAACTAGAGATATATTGTTCCTTAATATTGTATCAGTCTATGTAAGTCTAACCATCTGCAGCAGCGGCATTTGGTGTTTTGGATATTGATTCCACTTGAAACTTTATACCAGTGTTATCTTGTTGGTATACTCCATTTCCAGTATGCTAAGATATATGAATGCTTGCAGTATGTGAACAACTATATACTTCATTTCTAGTATGCTTCCAATATGTATTTCCAGTATGCTTCCAGTACGCATTGGCTCATTGGTTTTACTGAGGAAAGTAGCTGTTGAATTAAACAAGAATAGCACGCATAGTGAAAAGTTACAGCAGCACGCATAGTGAAAAGAAAAGCATGGGATGAATGCCATAGTGAAAAGTTATACCAGCACGCATAGTGAAAAGAAAAGCATTGGATGAATGCCATAGTGAAAAGTTACACCAGCGAGCATAACACTTGTTCACGTGAAAAGATTGTCTCTTAAGCTAAAGTGGCACTTGTTCACGTGAAAACACTTCAGCACAACAGCAAGGCTTTGGGCGTATGTGAACACTTAAAAGAAATGCTTCATGCGTACGGGAACGCTTCAAAAAAGGCTTCGTACTTATGTGAACAAATATATGAATGCTCCATGCGTATGTGAACACTTTAAGAAATGCTTCCTATATATGCCAGCGAGCATACACTTACAAAGTCATCCTCTCTAGTTGTTACTCCACTTCCTTCTTCACAAAATGTCCCATCAACCGGATGATGATGACAAGACAAATAACATTGATCCAGAGGACTTGTACACATTGGATGAATTTCTTGCCGAGGAAGACATCTTAGACTCCTTTGCCGAGGAGATCGTGGTGAATTTGCAAGCAAGCATTGAAGATTTTCAAGGAAGATCATCTAGCAGGAGTGGTCCGAGAAAGTACATGAATAGGTCTCGTGAAGAAAGCTATGAGCAGCTAATGCGTGCTTACTTCCTCGACAACGTTCTCTATGACGCTGCAACATTTCGTCGAAGATTTCAGATGACAAAACCTCTCTTCTTGCGTATCGTCAATGCACTAGGCGATTGGTCTCCATATTTCACCACGAGGACAGATGCCCTTAAACACCAAGGGCTCTCGCCGCTGCAGAAATGTACTGCGGCTGTTCGCCAATTGGCCTATGGTAGCCCCAGAGACTTGCTCGATGAATACTTGAAGATTGGGAGATCACTGCCGTGGAGAGCCCGAAGATGTTCGTGCAAGGCATGATTGATACATTTGGTGGGGAGTATTTACGACGCCCCAACCCAGAAGATGTGGAGCGTCTATTGCAAATTGGCGAGAGTCATGGGTTCCCCGGCATGCTAGGAAGCCTTGACTGCATGCACTTGCATTGGGAAAAATGTCCTGTTGCATGGAAGGGGCAATTCACGTGCGGCGATCAAGGCGTGCCTACGTTGATTCTAGAGGCAGTAGCTTCGCAGGATCTCCGGATATGGCATGCCTTCTTTGGTGTCGCTGGATCAAAACAACGACATCAATGTGCTTAACCAGTCGTTGTTGTTTACTCAACAGTTGAGACGGGAAGCTCCTCAAGTTCACTATTATGTCAATGGGAATGAATACAACAATGGCTATTACCTTGCTGATGGCATATACCCGGAATGGGTTGTATTTGTTAAGTCGATAGCACTTCCACAGACAGAGAAGCACAAGTTGTTTGCCGAACATCAAGAAGGAACAAGAAAGGACATTGAAAGGGCATTTGGTGTCTTGCAGGGCCATTTTCGTATCGTAGGTCAACCAGCGCGTCTATACGATAGAGGTGACATCGAAAAAATCATGTTGGCATGCATCATTCTTCACAACATGATAGTTGAAGATAAAAAGAAAATGGCAGCCATCCCTCTTGATCTGAACAAGACTTGAAGCACGTCAACCGTTCTACCGCCAGTCTTCACTCATGGCAAGTCCCTGCATTTGCCGATGTGCTACAAAGAGATTCCCTCATTCGTGCTCGTCCGACTCATGTCCAACTTAAAAGGGACTTGGTTGAGCATATTTGGCAAAAATTGGGTTAAACTAAATTTCTCTATATTTTGTACCATTTTATGTATGAATGCCGCTCCTGTATACGTTCATGGATTTATAAAATTTACATGTAATTTTCCTAGCATCATTTGTTTACTTTCTCATGCAAACTCCTCCAAGCATGAAAAGATTGTTATGTGTCTCAAATAGGCTACAAGAATATAATGGTGCTATTGATCATAAAATACAGTAAATTAAGATACAATTTAAGAGACAGTGTACTAAAAAAACTACTCCCTCCTTTCCGTAAAACAGGTCGCCTAAGCAATTTAAGATTTTACCAAAATACAAGCCGTGTAAGCCTTTTCTGCTCTTTAGCCTCCTCAAATCCTGTGTCATTTAATGCCTGAGCTCATGATTTAATCACTGCTGTGTGCATGCATTCCGTTCGAACTCCTTCCGCCATGAACGCAAAATGCAGTACTGCTGCACCAGCCATAAACGCAAACTCCAGTGAAACTCCAGCCATGAACGGCCACTCCAGTGATGCCGGCGGACGGAAACGGCGTCGCCATGAAGCTCCAGCGACCCCCCTTGAACTGAAGCAGCACAAGATCAAGCTCCTCCGCCGTGGAATCGAGTGGGCGCCGGACTCATTTCCGGTCGACGGACACGACGCGCTCTACGTGGACTCGCAGTTTTACGCCGTCGTCGACGACCAGGACGGCTCCGAGGAACAGGTCGACGACCAGGACGGCGACAACGTACTGCTGGGCTCCGAGGAACAGGGCGAGGACCAGGACGGCTCCGATGAACAGGCCGACGACCAGGACGGCGACAACGTACTGCTGGGCTCCGAGGAACAGGGCGACGACCAGGACGGCTCCGACGAACAGGCCGACATCCCGGACCGCTTCGTTGAGCAAGGCACGACCGACAGCCATTACCGTGTCGGCGAGGTGGAAGCGGGTGTCCGCGAGATGCATGCGGCCGTGGACGAGGTGCCAGCGGACGTCGGCGAGATTGCAGCGGATGTCAGGGACGTAAAAGCGGATGTTGATTCTTCGGCTGAGACGTACGACGAAATTGAGGAGAAGAAATCTCAGCAGGTTGTCGAGTCGGACGACGATCTGGCGGAGGTTAAAAGCTGTATGTTGAAGCTGCTGTTACCTCTTTTTTTGATCTGTAACGAACTAACGATGCAATCAGAGTATGCGAGAGATCAATATGGATCAAATACATTCCTTAGTGCATCTATATGTATCTTCTAAACTGCCATCTATATGTATCTGCATTTGCATTGCGATGGATAGAAATTAAGAGGAAGTACATGGAGAAAGGGAAGAGGTGGCAGGCAGGTAACGTCCTTGTTTCTTAGTACGCGAGAGAACAATACGGATCAAATACATTCCTTGTTTCAAATACATTCACAAACCGAAGGCAACTAAGCTATGAAATCGATTGCATCTCCAACAATGTGTACGTCACATTTCAAACTAATCGGTAGCTCTCGTAGACTCTCTAAATGTTGTTTCCTCATATGGGGTATGGCATAGTGTTGTCCACCTCGAAGCCTCAAGATTTCGTTCATGCATGACTGATGAGTGAGGAAAACCCTATTAATTCTATCAACTGGATAATCTTCACATGCGGTGGTCACTTTGTTCACAATATCATTAATGTTGTTCGGCATCCCTTTTTGAAACAAAGATTGAATCGCAGCGAAGAACCCTAAATCCAAAATATTGAGATCCGGGGAATTTGGAGGTTGGCACATAAGACGAATATCAAACCCATCATCTTGTCCTGTTGGATTATTATAGTTTTCCCAAGATCCTCTAGTGGCCATTTTTGTTTAATTGCCAGGATAATCTTGTTAATAAGAAATTCTCTGCTAACGTCCTTTGTAACAGACGTCATTGCCTTAGTGATGAGAGTACCGACAGGACGATTAGCACTACTCTGCTTAGCCGGCTCAACGAAGGTAAACGGAAAAATCCCTAGCTTGCCCGTGAAGGTAACATAACCATCTTCATTGTACCTTGGACGAGCTACTGCCGCAAGGAACATTACCTTCTCGATGAAGTTCTTGTTCTTGCAAGCGCGTTCCGGGTTTTCCTTATCTGCAGCCAAGTAAAACCTCTGCGAATTCCTTGTCCTGTAAAACCATTTTTCGTCAATGTGCACAACATTATACATGTCACTAAAGGTTGGATCAAAAGGTAAGCTTTGCCTCTGCAACATGGAGAGGCAGTACCGAACACGCGCCTTCTTGTTATCTTCCGTCAAAGTGTATTTTATGGCATTTGAATGCCGTCTTATCTTACCTTCCTTCAACCTCCACCACAACATGGTCGTCGACATGTTCAAAGTTGTGGCAAGATCTTTTAGAGTTGTCCGATTGGCTAACGGGACATTCCGAACGGCATCCATAGATAGTTCCACTCTTTTACGACCAACAACTTTCATCTTTCGGTTGGCAACGGCGTTGACGCCTCCCACTTCTTGTCCTCTTTTCCATAAGCGCTGCAAAAACCGAATGTCCACACCGGTCTCCTCCACAATCTTGTTTGACACGCCACGTTTTAGATAGCCATTGCCGTTAATGGCCAATATCTTCATGTAAACCTCTCGGCGTACTTCATCACTATAGAACCTTCTGTTCTGCCCACCTAGGTGAAAGAAAAAGCAACATGTTCGTTAGACAATGATTTCTGCCGCGGTAGAAATCAGTGTTGTATCATGTGCAGCGGCAGAACAGAGAAGAAAACAGCAGAAAACTGTAGCAAATCCGAAAATGCGTTCATTACTTTGATGAGGATCAGTAGCTTGCAGAGCATCTTCGTTTCCTTCAGCTTGCTGGGCTTCTTCTTCCACATTTGGATCGGTCAGATCCATCACATCTTCAACGTGAACAACTTCGTCGGGATTTAAGTCTGCAAATTAACTGACGAGTTGCAAAAGACATACAAATCATGAATGAAATCAAAATTGTTCGAAGATTGCAAAGGGCCGGCGTGCACCTTCTTCATTGACGTCCCAAAAAACAGGATTCTCGAAGTCGAACACATCTTCTGCAATGTCCCCCCCATTGAACCGGAGCATTAAGATCAACAATGCATGCACCTTCCTCTCCCTCTCCTGCTTCAACTGACCAAAAGGGCATTAGAACTGAATTCAAGAGAGTGTTAGAACAGCAAACAGTAAACAGTATGAACTGATCAGAGCGTTAGAATAGCAAACAGAGCGTTAGAACCTTCTTCGTGTACATCCGCAATGGCAGGAGCATTAAGATCGAAATGAATTCCACCGCCACCTGCACCTTCCGCCATTGATGAGGTTTACAGAGGTTGATGGAGAAGAAGGCTGCAGGATCCTCTCTTTCAAGAATCGGAGAAGAATGCAAACAGTTTAGGCGCTAATTGGAAATTTTCAGTTTTCAGTTCACGCGCTAATTGGAAATTTTCAGATTAGGCGCTAATTGCAAATTTGGTTTTCCCGCTGATTCGTCGTCGCCGGCATCCTCCGCTCCCGAACACCGCACCCGATCACCGGCGGATTCGCAACCATGCAGCTGTTTTCGCGGTAACTGCAACCATGCAGAGCATGCACTCGACACCGTGGCACGTCATGCAGTGCAGAGCATGCAGAGCAAGATCAGGGGCAGTTATCGCGCGCGGCTGTTTTGGCTGGGACGTTTCAGATCCTTTATTGAATTAACTGCACCTCGGTATCCCATCCCCTGGCTTAGATGACCTGTTTTACGGAAAGAAGGGAGTATCTCTAAATAGTTATTTAATACAGAAAAAGACAGCTTAAAAGATGATACACTGAGACAACCTACCCGCAGGGATACAACGTAGCTGCTTACCTGTTCCCTCAGGACTTATCGCACTCCCGTTTTTTCTGAGCGCGTCCAGCCGTTCCAGTTCCCACCGCACGAGTATATACCGACTAAATTCTTCACCTCGTGCCCATGGGAAGCATAACCGACACCGCTGTCCTACCTATTTCGGACCCACCAGTCCGTGAGATGATTATATTCTCCGCGGTATATGTGCGTTGTTTATCCTGCCGGCGAGGGGACCATGCACCACAGTAAAGTAGCATCTGACCCCACCTCGCTTGGAGCGACGATGCAGCCACGGAATCCACGCGGAAGAACGTCCAAACCGCTCCCTGACAAGCAGACCACAGCACCCCTACCCCGCCTGCCAGTCAGATTACTCTAGATTTTTCCGTCCATCGTGCCGTGGAAGCTTTTCTGTTTCGAGCCTACTGTTTAGACATGGGCACGGGAAGTGGGATCCGACACGTGGGCCTGTGGATACGGGCCCCATTGCTAAGTGAAAGAACAGGTGGGGCCCGCTCCCACTTGTCCTTCTGCTGGCCGACGCATCCGGCTCCTATTGGCTGCTGCCCATGGCCTCGTTGTCCACATCGTGGGGCCGTGCAGAGTGGTCCAGGTGCTCGCTCGCCGACATGTGTTCTCCCGGGACCGGGCACCGAGATCACGCCCTGCTCTTCGCGCCTTTCCAGAACGTGTTTTAAATAAACTACATATACATATAGGTACTTGTTGTTTGCGAGTTTTATAGTGGACACCAAACAGCTCTCGTCCATGGAGTAAGTTTTGTTTTTCATTGACTCCCGGGAAAAGGAGCGGAAAAGGCAACAGGAACCCTATAATATACTCGATGTAGCGGAAAATAACTATGCATATGACAAAACATACGAGCTCAAAACCATCGAGTATATGGATGGACCCCGGAATCTATTTGCAAATATGTCAAAAGCAAGTGCACGACATAGAATTAACCTTTTTCTATTGTATTCTTCAATTTATATATGCATATGAGCGAGCTCAGCATCACGGATTAGTGACCACTAGTTTAATTTGGACATTTCATTGCTAGTTACATATAATAATCATAGGACGACCAAACTATTGTATGGAGAATCTGTTCTACTCCCGCAATCTAATTGCTTTGATAATGATGCATAATAAAATTTTATTGACAATGCTATAGGATAAATTGATCTTGCTTGGGATTGAGAGTAAAGACGTTTCGATTTGAAGTGTGGGGACATAGGATACTAATCTGAACCTCTTGTGTACAGCCTCTCCCCAATCATCATTAACAAGTGCATGTACAATTCACATCGTTGCATCACATCTATACATGCACAACTGAACCCTGGCAACATAGAAATATCTATGCCGATTCTTCCTCTTCAACTAGAGTAGTTTGTTAAGCAAGAGCGTGTAAGTATACTCAGTAAAAAAAAATTCCCAAATGCAAAGCTAGATCAGGGATTGCTATATGTGCGTTGCTATGTAACAACATTAAAAAAATAAAGTTATTGATCAAACATTGTATTTCATAGACACATGTGTCAAGCACTACGTACAATAGAATCGTATCAAATGTCGATGTCTTTCTCCTACTTTCTCCCTCTCTAACGACCAGTATGCATCACTCTAGCAGTTTCATAGCCGACGTCTTTCTCCTATTTCCTCGTGGGCTCCTTATCAGCTGCGAGACGAGTTCAGTGAGCTCCAGCCACCACCCCCGGTTGTTCGCAGAGAACCTCACAACGACAGTACCGACTCACTTTTAACACGTCTATTCATAAAATAGAGTGACACTTTTATCAATGTCTTTAGAAATCAAGCACCTGTGAGGAGGAGAGACAGGACAGAGACCGTAAGACTATGGATTAATTAGTTTTATTTTTCTATTTTTGGGAGTAAGGCTAGTTTTAGTTTAGTTGTTGAGAGAATCAATGATTAGTGGTTAGATTTATTTTTCTTTTTTTGTGATTAAGGCTAGAGTTAGTTTTGTTTTGAGATAATCAAGGATTAGTTTTTGTAATATTAATCTTTTATGAGGAGAGGTGGTGGTGGTTTAATCTTTTGTGAGGAGAGAAGATGTGGATAAACCACCACCACCAACTCCCATATTATATAGTAGAGATAGAGATACCTTTATACAGTATGTTTCTCTATTGATCATGTAGGCAAAACTAAAATGCTGTAGTTACTTAATTGATGTGCAAACCTATTGCAAATAGGTAAGCTTGCTGGCATTTAAAAAAAATCATTTGAACACTTCTCATTTTCATCATGCAGTTCTAGTTTCGGGAAGAAAGTTACGACTGAAATCAGTCACTTCAAAAAAATAACACCATCACCACTAACTGATTCAAGGATTAAGATTGCGAGTAGCTTCACAACATGTGTTCTTAACATTTTCATTTGAAAATAACACAAGGACAGGAAAAGAAAGCAATATGTTTTCTTGTTTTTCTAAGAATGTGATAAAGAAAGAAACCAATATGTTTTCCTTTTTTTGAGAACATGATTAGAAAAGAAGCCAACAACTGCTTTTGAGAAGAAAAAAAATTCTTTGCTAACTAATTTTCAGCAAATCAAGGTAAGGATGATGTGGCTGGCTGTAGACTCTTCATTCATCAAAATTCAAATTATATGGCAATCAAAATGCAAAATCTATGACAACAAGGTTGTCGGGTGGCACATTGGAAAATCCCAGGCGTGTGGTTTTATGTCAATTATTTTCTGTTTGGTTACCTCTTTACCAAATATATATGACACCATAATATTTTTTGACAAACGCCTCCGTAGATTCGCCCTCCGGTGCTACCATGGCGTGAAGAACCTAAGATCTTGTGCTACTCGTATCTCACCAAGTAAGATCTCGAGCTGCTCTAGCATCACAGACTGGAAGGCATCTGCAAGATAAAAAGAGTAGACAGGGAGTGGTGCTTTTCGAGGATACGCTCTGCAACGCCTTGGAGGTGGACACAAACGCCAAGATTCGTTAAGAAGAATTGGCAGTACGCCACACTGGAGGCTGGGTGGTGAGGAGAGCAGGCGTTCATAATTTTATTCAGGACAGAAAAGCACAAGAAAGCAATCTGTTTTACTGAAAACATGATGAAGAAAGAAACGAATGTGTTTCCTGAAAACATGATTAGGAAAGAAACCAATCTGTTTTTCTATTTTTGTGAGTACAAGATTAGGAAAATATGTTTTTGAGACCAATATTAATCTGTTCTTGTGAGCACAAGATTAGGAAAATCTATTTTTGTTTGTTGGTGGTGAGGGTGTGACACCACCATAGAAGGTGTGACAACACCGTCACCACCAACTGGAATATTATATAGTAAAGATATACAGAGCTTATAGGTGGGCCCACACTGTTAGTCTCACATAGATGAAAAACAATGAGGTCGCATCCATGCAGAGTGGGCGATGGAAGCGACGACGTCCAGGATGGCATTAACAGGCTGAAGGATTAGAGGTCACAGGGAGGTAAGGATTTAGGGATGGAGATGAATGATGATGTTTTGTCGGCCGAATGAAAATGGGAAACTGACACAGAGGTGCTCTTGGCAGAGAAGAAGACAGGTTGGTAACATAGGAGTAGTGCGAAGCTGCTGGTGGCGCGCGAAGAACAACGGTCAACATAACATTGACCATTACGTGCAATTGTGATGGTGCCATTAATGGGCACGGTACAAGCTAGTGAAACTTTAGTGCCAAACTGAATTAACATATGTAGCAGAATCACCGACGCTTCAGAGACCCACACAAGCTATCAGCCACTAAAACAGAAATAGATTTTCTGGACCTTACATCTCAGTCGGTTACAGGAAAACCAACAGGAAGAACAACGCTCTCAGCCGGTTTAGCTGAAACAACCAGCTGAAAAGAATAAATCGGATGAGATAATATATCAGCTCAGCTGGTTCATTATAAAAACCAACTATAAAAGTAATTCAGCCAGTTTAGTATACAGAACTGACTGTAACGCACCTAGTATTGTAGTCGGTTTCTTGGCTTGAACCGGCTGAGAACTGACCTCAGTCGATTTCTTTTCTAAACCGGCTATAAAAGTTTTTCAGAATCATTAATACTATCCAAGTAGGAGCCTTGAATGCAAGTGTCCATTGTTTGTACAAATTTATTGCACATATTCAATGCACGTTCTAAATTTGTTGGGGTAGTGTTATGAATTTTAGGTCAATTTAAGACAACTATTGCACATAACATTCGCTTGAGGGAATTCTAAGGTTAGTTTATGAATTATATATGCATGTAGTTTTGTAATATTTTTATACTGTATCGATGAACATAACATCTAATTACTATTAAATATATGCGTGTATTTTAGATGGATCGACGGTGGGTGTACGTCGAGAACCATGCGAGTGAAGAGTACATCGATGGTGTCTCGGCATTCTTACAAGCAACCGAACATGATAGTTTGAATAGAAGGGACATGTGGGTCTGCTATCCATGCTCTGGTTATGAAAATCTTATGAGCTTCAAGAACCGTACACAGATCCAAACATATTTGGTCATCAGGGGATTCATGAAGGGGTATTTTTGTTGGATTAGTCATGGTGAAGATCAGATCACAGAGGAAATTCCCACAAAATGGACTAAGGCAATGACATGTCTGATCCTGTCAATAGCATAGCTTTGGACCAGACGCCTGATGATGTCCGCGCGTCACAAGAGGACACATTGTGGCATCAAGATAATGACATAGATCAGATGTTGCTCAATGTTGAAGAAAACTGTGAGAATGATCAGACGTACAATAAATTTGTTGGCTTGTTGGAAGATTCAAAGAAACCTACGTACCTGAGTTGAAAGTATACAAAGTTGTCGGGCGTGCTAGAACTGCTAAAACTAAAGACAAGTAGCGTTTTGACCGATAAGAGCTTCTTATTGCTCCTAACTTTGTTAGAGGACATGCTTCCAAAGGAAAACCATATGCCGAAAACTACCTACAGAGCTAAAAATGTTCTTTGCCCCTTGGTAATGGAACTGGAGGAAATACATGCATGTCTGAATGACTATATCTTGTACCATAAAAGAGTATGAAAAATTACATGCATGTCTAGTGTGCAATGTTTCTCAATACAAGCGTAAGAATGACAGTGACGATGACGAGGATAGCACGGAGGTGAGGAAGGAGACTCCTCTTAAGGTTGCGTGGTACCTACCTATAATTTCCCATTTGAAGCGCTTATATGCGAACCCCAAGGAGGCCAAATTGATGCATTGGCACACAAATGACCGTACGAATGATGGAATGTTGAGACACCCCGTAGATTCTCTACAGTGGAGAAATATTGATAGGAGGTATGTTATATTTGATGAAGAGGTGAGGAGTGTAATGTTTGCACTGAGCATTAATGGAATGAACCGTTCGACAACATGAGCAGCCGACACAGCACCTGACTCGTGAATCTCTTCATGTACAACCTTCCATCTTGGTTGTGTATGAAGTGGAAGTACAACATGATGGCAATACTTATCCAAGGTCCAAAACAACCCGGCAACGACATTAATTTGTACTTTGCACCATTGGTGGATGATTTGAAGCTTCTTTAGATTGAAGGGATACATGTATGGGATGCACACTTAAAGGAAAACTTCACGTTTCGGTGCATACTGTTCCTAACCATCAAGTATTATGCTCCCTATGATTACTTTGGCCAGACTATTAAAGGGCTCATGCATGTGTTCAATGCCAAATCGATATAGTAAGTAGGTGGCTAAAGCATTCTAAAAAGAGGACAAATGAATTCGATGGAACTATTGAGAAAGGCTTAGCTCCAAAGATTTTAAGCGGTACGGGGATCCATGATTAGGTTAAGAACCTCAGAGTCATACTTTGAAAGGAAAAGTTAAAATGCGGAGATAGAGTGATGAAAAAACCTATTGAGAAGAATATCTGGAAGAAGTGATCAATATTCTAGGACTTACCTTACTCGAAGCACGTAGATGTGTCATTGCATCGATGTGATGTACGCAGAGAAGAATGTGCACGACAACATAGTGGGTGATATAACTATGGGAGTCCTGATCTTTCGATGAGAAATACATGATCGATTTGGTGGAGACGATTTTGATGATTCGACTACATCATACGATGACGATGCGCCTTAACAATCGCTAAATCAACTCCACTAGGTTATTGCTAATGTCGGAAGCATGGTCAACCTGAACACGAGGTTCTAATCCCTGTGAGCAATCGAAGAGTAAGCAAGAATTATGAAGAAGCAATATGAATTGTGAATATAGATAAAGTATATTGATAATGTGGGGTTCCAAAAAGTGGTCTTGATCTGGTCATTGGACACAAACAAAGAACACGAATAGCAGCGTGTGGCTAAACCTTTAATTAAACAAAACCCAAGTCTGACGTAGGGGGTATGACCACTATATAAAGAAGAGCGGCCAGCAAGGGAGGACGTCCCTTGAGGTGGAGGACGACTAGGACTCCTCCCCCTCTCGTATTCTTAGTCTAATTTCGAAATTAATACCTGGGCCTGGCCCAAATTGAGGTGGCATAGCACCTTGGTGTTTTCAACACCTCAAAATATTTCTAAGTCTTGGCTACCATCATCTTGTATCAAATTGAGCATTGCAACCATCGCTTCATCATTCATCATGGTGGCTTCAAGGTGTTGTAGTATCCATTCTTGAGATCAACTTGAGAGCTCACATCCTTGCTACCATCATCATCATTTCTATCTCCCATCATCAAGTTTGGACTTTGGTTCCTTAATACAATAACACACACTACTATAGAAAATGTCAATACTGACGGGCCAAAAACCCACATCAGTGATGGGTTTTTGGCCCGTCAGCAACTAAAGGTCAGTAATGACTCCCGTCAGTGCTAACTGTACCATCACTGACGGGTGCTTTTTTCACCCGTCCGTGATGACATTTCATCACAGGTGACCAAAACATCATCACAGACGAGTAGAATATCGACCCGTCAGTGATAGCACTACCATCACTGATGGGTACTATTTTCACCCGTCCGTGATGATATTTCATCATAGGTGAACAAAACATCATCACGGACGGGTAGAATATCTACCCGTCAGTGATAAGCCTACCATCACTGACGGGTCCTTTTTTACCCGTCCTTGATGATATTTCATCATAGGTGAATAAAACATCATCACGGGTAGGTAGAATATCGACCCGTCAGTGATAAGCCTACCATCACTGACGGGTCCTTTTTTACCCGTTCTTGATGATATTTCATCAGCTGTGATGGAGATCATCACGGACGGGTGGAAAAGGCACCCATCAGCGATGGTAATGGAAAAGGCACCCGTCAGCGATGGTAAGTACCAACCAGGCAGGGTTTTCCTGCTTCCTGGCTAGCCTCAGGTCATTTTGCTAGCCATGCCCTTTGAAAAACAAAATATACACCAACTGCACAGCCTCTGTACAACCCCAGCATGCACAGGACATATATCACAAGCATATATGTAGTGTAGAATAGGAATCAAAGAATTATTTCAATTTGACTTCTCAATTTTGATAAGTCCGTTCAAAGATACAACACACTGTACATCGCACAATTGGCTAAACAATTTGTCACATCTCAAATATGTTTGACATCTTAAATTTGACAAGTCTAAACTTTAGAAAAGAACAATACAGAATCAGTTCGAGCAAATTTATGTAGATGGGGGTACGCCGAACTAGAATTCACCGGTGGGGTTTACTACAAAATTGTTGAAGAAATATGCGAAGCGCGCCAATATGCGTGTAAAGTCCTGACTTGCATCAAATTGCTCTTGCATGTTAATATGAAATTCTTGTGAAAAAATGAGAACAACATTAATTTCATATGGAAACAAAGTAGCTATCAAATAGACTGTCGATGTAGATATTAGATCCATCAATACCTTAAGTACTCCACATTCAGTCCACGCTAGGGCAATCGCCTCCATGTGCGCGCAAACGTGGAACCCACATGTGTTCGTTGCTTCTCGTTGTTGTTGGCACGGGAAATCAAATTTATGGGTGAGCTTTTTTGCTCCCCTTACCTCGTAATTAACCCTTCCCGATGCCTTATAGATCACGAAGGCATCATCGATGCACTTTCGTATCATCGAGAAGTCACGTTTCATTTTCATTATGGAATCAAAGTAAAAGACCTTGTTCTATGGTCCAACGATAACTACAAGTACCCGGTGGTCGCTGCAAACACGACATCATGGTCAAAAGTGAGACATAAACACCTAGCTAAGTGCATAAATTGAAGATTTAGACAGTACTAAAGAACTTACGGTGGGTTGTAGGCAAACATTATGTAATCCTTGGTCCTTTGGGCGAGCCATACTTTCGCAAGGAACTGCGTGACCATCTCTGTATTCTCGTTGAGCACCCTCCAGTTGAATAGGCATGGATCGATCAATCCAACGTTTGCATTCAAGTGCCTGATCTCTTGGACCATGTGGAGCGTCCATATCCTCATGATGTTAGCGTCGAGTCTGTCGAAGGTATAGAGACTAAACAGGTCTTCATAGTTGACGTCAAACGTACCAGTCCCAACTTCATCGTAGAAATTATACTTAGGTGGCACTCTAACCGTGATGTACTGCTCAGCACCAGGCTTCATGGATTCTTGCATGTAGTGATTATGCAGAAGTCTGATTTGCTGGGTCATATTATTCAGTTGAAGCTCCGGGAGGAGTGGCTCACCACATTTGTATTTCTGGGCTAGAGGGGCAGCAGGATAGTACTTTTCTGATAAATACGATAAAGCCTTACTGGCGCTATCAGCCTTCTGTTTCTTGCCACCTTGGTCTCGTCATCCTCGGGTTTTCCTAAGAGGTTTGACCAGACTCGGATCGCTACGCTGTGATATGAGTGGTTGGGTTTCCTTAGGCGTAACATCCTCCAGTGCAGTTGATTGGGTTTCGTTGGGGGTAACAATTTTTGGTGTAGATGGTTGGGTACCCTTAGGCACAACACCCTCCAATGCAGCCTTCAAGACCTCCTTCGATAGTGGCTCCTTGTACCGGGTCACGGGTTCCTCCATCACTGCCGTCTGGGGCTCATTGTGCTCCGTGATGGCCAACGCCTCGTCCATCACCACCGTCGGGGCCTCCTCCACTGGGCGGGAGTCCTGTTTATTCTTGGAGCGCCGTTCCCTTTTTTGTGGTTCGACGGGCTCGTCCATCAATGCTGCTGGGGGCTCCCTCTCCATGCAAGTGTTCATGATGTCCCCCTCGCCCATTGAGAATGACGTCAGCTTAACGGTTCCGCTCAAGTCCAATGGCGAATGGCAAGATAGACTGCGGTTGGCTGAAGATAGATGACAAGAGGTCGGAGTATTTGCGTCCAGAATTATCCCCGTCTTCGGCCACATGATGAAACAATTGATGCACTGACCTATTGTTGTCACATCATCTTCGAGGGGCACGGGGACTCGTATGACACTGTACGCAGGCACTACGGAGTCCACTTGTACCTTCGCCATCATAGACGGTATTTCAACGTTGTGCAAGCGTTGCCCCAAAGTTGGTTGATACCGTAGCCCTTGTGCCACCGTCAAGGGCACACTACCGGGTAGCATCATCACCAGGTCGCACTTTGCTGGTGCCTGCAGGACAATTATGATTCAGTTACACGTCCACAAAACTCGTTGTGAAGCATTCGTGCAACTAAACAAACTTACAGTGATGTTGTCGATAGGAATCGCGTCAGCTCTTCCTTCGGAAGTAGCATTTGCGGAGGCGCAACTACTCTATCCGTACACGGTGCTAGGCTCGGCGCGGTTAGGAGGCAAGGGCGGCAGCTACCCCCCGAATAGGGAGGCCACCTCCCTGCGTGCCTTCTCTCTCGCCTTCCGAAGCATGTCGTCAGCCATGTTGTCTTGTACCTTCCTCGTTATCTCTTCAATAAGAGTTTCCTTCCTGCTTCTCTTCCTTTGCCTAGCCTCCTCTTGGGTTTGGGGGAAAGCTACGCTCCATGTAGCGGCAACCCCGAGGCCTCGCATGCGCCTAGATTTCTCAGGGTTTCCCAGAGCTTTCACGAGAGGGTCTAGCCACCTCTCGCTCCCGATGGACTCTGAGGAAGATTTTTGCTGGCTCAACTCCCTCTACAATAGAAGCAATATGAGATATAGTATTGAGCGATTTGTCATAAACTGTTTATTCTTATGAAATCGACACGGTGGGTTAAGTTCGTACCAGGCGATTGGACACGTCCTCAACTTCAGGAGTCAAGAAGGAAACAGCCCCCGTAGTCAGGTCGGTCTTCGTGCGGCCCCTAATCCATGCTTGCCCGCTGTCGGCGGAATGGGGCCCAGGGTACCCCTAACCGCCGGCGGAGGCCAACCAGATACCGCAGAGGATGACGCGTGGCGCTCCGGTCATTGGGGCCTTGGGCCCCACCCGGATCGTCGTACGGAGCCCGCGGCCAATCCCAAGGAATCAGGGGTCTCCTCCAGAGGCTGCATCCGCAAAGCAGAAGGAGTCGTGGGCCTCCGGGAGTCCACGGCCCATGCACTGAGCGAGCACTCGGGGTCTGTCCCCGAGCGCTCGGTGTCCCAGAAGGCGAAGGGCGCGCTCGGGGTCCCCTCCCGAGCGCTCGGCATCTTGGCAGATGTGGGGCCCAGGGGAGCGCTCGGGGTCCGCCCCCCGAGCACTCTCCCTCGGGCTCCCCCTTCAAGGCGCCCCGAACGGCCCCCCAGCGGGTGCTCCCCGAGCACTCGGGGTTGCTCGGGGGCTTGTAGAAAACATCTGGCGCCCCTCCTAGCGAAGGAGGTCGCTCGGGGCCGAGTGCCCGGGGGATGACGTGTCCTCTGGTGGGGCCCTCGTCCATGCACGTCGTCCAGCGCCAAGCTTCTCCAGCAAGCCTCCGCCCTGGCGGAGGCAATTAATGCCTGTCATTCCGACGGGGAACCCAAAGCCCTGTGAGGGCATGATGACGGTCAGGCCGGGTCCCGCCGGTGCAGGCGATAAGCTCTGTTAGCTATCCCTCTCTCTCTCTCAGGGGTGGGCCCGGGCTGACAGATTCTTTGACCGACCAAGCGCGCCGCCCCGCACGCCCTGTCGCTGTCAACCTTTTCACCCCATGGGGGACGCCGCCGCGCAACCAATTGCGCGGCATGAGAGGCTGACCTATGGGGCCCGTGAGAGGACGTCTTACCAACCCAGTCAGAAGAAACCCCGTAAGTCTCCGTCTGCGGGGCCCGCCGAAGGCAAAGGTGTCAGAGCCCCTGCTCCGACACACCGCGAGGCGACGGCCCGGCCGAAAGTCTCAAGTGGGCATTAAATGAAGGTGTGGGCGCTTCCAGTAACGCCCACGTCGTCTACAGCACAAGTACAGCTCATGTTTTCCTTTGCCGACCTATGTGGTATTCCCCCGAGTATATAAGGGGAGAGCCTGGTCCATGCAAAGGGTTGGCTCTTTTCCTAGCTCGATTTTCCTTAGGTTAGATCTCTCTAAGGTTACTCCGTACCAAAGAAGCACCGTTCTTCCTCGGGGCTAGAGCAAGAAGAAGAACAGTGCGCACCTTTGTAACTCATCATACTCTCCATATACGCCCATATATACAAAAACAAGCAGGACGTAGGGTATTACGCCTTCCGGGGCGGCCTGAACCTGGGTAAATGCCTGCGTCTTTACTTCCTTAGCCACCGGGTTTACTCGCAAAGCTCGAATACACCCCAAGGCTCGTAAGAGACTCACTACTCCCCTGGGCCGAATTCCAAAGGGGGTCCCTCCGGACCACCGCTAGAGGCGTCTCTACGCCGACAGCTGTGATGTTCCATCGGCAGTCTGGATCATTTCTTTATGTGTGGATAGATAAGGAGTATATGATGCAAACTCACTAGATATACTCGTGACATGCCTGGATGCACGTGAGTCTAATATCCATCTTGAGTAAGGTTTATGGATGGATGCAAGATAATTATCTGGTGTACCTGTGTCAGAATCAACAAGGTTTGCAAGCTTGCCACTTGTAGTCGTCATCTCTTGGTTTTTGTTCTTAGAACTTTTAACTTTCCTTTTTAGCTTTCTCAGCTCTCCTAATTCTGTAGCTGAAATTTTAACCTAGTCAGATGTCCCTTTACTCTCTACTACTAGATTTGCCTTGTAGCCGCTCTTGCTTCCACGACTTCCAACTCCTCTATGTCTAACTTTTTTATAAACCCTCTCTTTACCATGGCTAAACTTGCGTGGATGGGGACAATTATGACTTAGGTGGCCCTTCACCACAATTGAAGCAATCTCTTGTTTTAGTTACTGCAAATGCAGGACAGTTGATTGATTGTGTGGTACTCGTATCACCTTCAGCCTAGTTTCTTCTTGAGCCGTTGCAACAATTACCTCCTCCAATGTAGGAATAGTGGGTAATGAAATATTGTAGCTCATCTGCCCTCAATTATTGGATCCAGTCCTTTTAGAAATTCTATCACCCTCCGACGATTCAATCCACCTTTTTACTATAACTATGCAATCTTAGTGTGTCATCCCAAGAGGATCATAATGATCCAAGTTTGCCCATAGTCATTGTAGCTCCGCAACATATTCCATCATGGATCGCTCCCCCTGTTTCATATCAGCTATTCTCTCTTGTGTTTCTACCATCAACATCACATTGCCTCTCACAAATACAAATTGGATAGTCTTCCACACATCTGTTGTAGATAGGATTGTCTCGATCGTTGCGGCAATTTCTGGAGACCAAGAACTCAACAGCCATGCTACCACAAGTGAGTTGTTAGTACTCCAAGACCTCTATTTTGAACTTGTCTTGTCCAGTGGTTTAACCGATTTTCCTTCCACAAAACCTTCCAGACCCTTTGTTTTCAAGATCACCAATGCGCTCGCTCCTTGAGTAGCTCAAGTAATTCTTGATACCCTCCAATTTTATATCATTCGGTATCAATTCAATCGTCTGCACCAACTCAGCCTGAGCAACAATTTTGTTGCTTGAGGATGGCGCTCCACCCGTCTTCACCGTAAGTAGCTGCGCCAATGTTTCAAGCATCGCTGAAGACCTTGATTTTCCCCCCATTACTCAAATATTGTGGCATCCACAAGTACCAACGCCTCTCCTCTGCTTGCACACAACAAGCAGAGCAAGTAGCCACATGTACTAGCACTAAGCTTTTACTCTCACTCTCAAACCAACCTACCAACTCACAAATTTCCCCTCCCTTTCAAGCTTCGCCTATGCAGCCTGCTTTACCTGCAGTGCTCCCAATGACAACACCCTTCATCCTGGGTCTCTCTCTGCCTGACATCGAGTGAGACACTACAAACCTCAGATCATCACTCCATCCTCGTGGCCGCTGCAACCACACCTACGATTTCAGCAACCTTGCAGGTTCAGTCTGCCGCCTCTTTCGAGACCTGAAGCTCCTCTCCAATTGTCTCTCTTAGCAACTGCCAATCCAAGCAACGCCGCCGTAAGCAGCCAAGTCACAGCTAGAGCTGGACGGTCGCCATCACCATTGCTCTGATACCATGTAGTTTGCAATATGCGCTCTAGACTCTTATCTATTTCTTTGTGTGGTATGTACATATATGCACCCAATGTACATGGGCCAGCTTAAGCTAAAGCTCTATGTACATATATGCACCCAATGTACATGGGCCAGCTTAAGCTAAAGCTCTAAACTCACATAGCTACTACACCTACTAAACAGCCCAACTACAATATCAATCCTCTCGACTGATGCGGGTGTAACAAGTATTGTTGTTCTCTAAATTGCAGCAAGCAACCGCGACGGCGACGGCGACGGCGATCCCTCCCGGCCGGTTCAGAGAGGAGGCCCGCCTCCCTCAGTGAGTTTCGTCTCCTCGATCCGCTCAAACCCTGGAGCACGCGGCAGCCGGGCCGCCCCTCGTCTCCCGGGTGTTGTAGGATTTGCACCCGGGGCACTTCTGCGCCAGGACGTGGAACCGCACACTCGACGTCGCCCCGCAGTCGTTGCAGAGGATCCATAGCTGGAGGAAGAAGAAGCACGGCACCGTTCAGCTTCCAGCCATGTTCACTGAAGGGTCATGGAAAAGATGATTGAAGAGATAAATTTGTTGTTTACCATCTTCTTCTGGTAGAACTCCGGCATCGGTGTGGCCGCGACCTCCTCGTCGAGCTTCTGCCATGCGTCGGACATGTCGCAGGCGGACCGCAAGCACACCGGGCACGAGAAGCTGGGGAAACCAGAACAGCTTGATCAGATCATCGCGTCCATTTTCATGTGGGCAGATGTGTTGGGTGAAGTTATCTGATGAGTACTTACTGATGAACTCTCATCTCGTTCAGGCATTCCAAATGGATCGTGTGCCCGCAGTGTAGTACACTGATGTCCTTTGTCGAGTCAAATAGAAACTGATTGGACAAATAGCGACATATTATGTTTAAAGATCTAAAATTGCACCGTTAGGAGTGCTGTTTACTTATTTGGTAGAAAGTGTATGGAGGTTAAAGCAAGACTCTTCACCTCGAAGCAGACAGGGCAGTTGTGATGCATTGCTCCCTCTACACAATGATGAGAGTCCTTCAAGACATTGCTGTAGCAACAACCTATTAGGGCAAGACAAGTGTCAGAGCAATATCATAATTGGAGACTTGTAATGAAAAGCTCACAGAGAAAGTTCACACACAACGTACCGCATTTCTTGCAGTGAAAGAAGTTCTCTATGCCACCTGTTCTGAAGAAAGAAGAAGAAAGTATCCAGAATTTTATCATTCTGACGAAACAGTAATGTGATATAAATTCAGAGCTGTAAATTTGGCACTTGCCTGCAGATGCCGCATCCATCACAGTGATATTGTTTCTTTGAGACCTAGAACAAAATAGTATGGCTGTTAGCCTTTGAAAATAAAATACTTACAAAATAATGCCATGTTTCATTATTTGGAAATTCGAATATGCTTACATCATCATCAAAGAAGTTGCATTTTTCACAGAAGTATTTTCCCATGCACGCCCCACAAGTTGAGCAATTCTGTTGCACCTATTGATTCAAATGAACAGTTTTCTTCGATTAGTACAGCCGAAAGGTGGACATACTCAGGAAATACGACTGTACTTTTCGGTAGACAACTTACACCCTGTTCTTTGCCGCAGAGAGAGCAGATAACCTGTGATGCATCACAAAGTAGAATAGCTTCAGTAAATACACAATCTGTGGGTAGGAAAGTGACAAAGGGAAACAGTTACCGAAATCCTTATCCACAAAAGAATATATCCCTGTCCACTTGTATGGTGTCCTTTTTTTTTACAAAATGTGAGGATAAATTATTTTGTAATGAATGTGATCATAACAATTTTGTGCCTTCTTGCACTTTCTTAATTAAAAATAATCAAAGTAAGGCATAATTCCTGTACTAATTCCAAAAAATTCAGTATGATTGCTCTTGCTACTTTTTTTTTAGACATGCTCTAGCTACTTGACTGGACAAGTACTGTTAATTCATGACACCTGTTGGGTAACATCAGTGGATCTACATGGTTAACAAATGCAATCATGTCCTCAATTATGCGGCACTCAATCAGCCTGAGCGCTGTTAATATCTTGATTGATAGTGAAATATCCCTTTGTCCTTTCCCTTTCTTCCTCTGCCTCTTCCCCTTTGTCCAAGCCGCCTTCCTTCTAGTGACATTGACACATTGTCACACGTAGCAAACAATCATGTGCAGTTGTGGACCACTGCGCCGGCCACTTGCAGCAGAGCTCGCCAATTTTGATAGCGAGAAGCGGAATATAAAACGAAAATATCAAGATGCAAGTTGTTGTCCGGAGCACTAAGATAACCTTATCTGAAGAAGTGGCAAAAAAAACCTTGGAATGGGCGTTCTTGGCCACTGCATGACTGTGGTTCCATGCTTCCACTTCCATGCATGAATATGACCATCGGATCGAAAGGGAAAGGGAAATATTTGTTTTGGAACATGGAGAAGGAATTGTTGTCCATGATAACCTTATCTGATTGATTTTTTAAGTGAAAAATTGATACTTCTACAGTCGATACAGAGTGGAGGAAGAAGAAGATGGCATGCAGCAAAACACGGAAGAACTGGGGGAACGAGAAGATGTTGAAAACAAGAACAGAATTTAACAGAGGGGCATGGAGCATATACCTTCTTGATTTCATGGCGAGGGATCTCGTGCCGGTTGCGGAGGTCGACCTCGAGCGAATTCTGCAGCACAGAACCAAGCCCAATGTTTCAGTGATTTATATTTTTTCCAAAGCCGAATCGATAGCATCACAATTCCATGGGGAAAAAATGCAGAGCAGGGAGAACGAGAGGATCCAAACCTTGGCTTCGTTGTGGCAATGCCGGCAGCCGAAGACCTCACCGCAGCACGGCGCCCGTATCGTGCACCTCCTCGTGTAATGCTCGCATCTGCTTCACCAAGAAATTAATAGAACTGAGAGGAACCAAATCAGATTCTCTTCTCGAACAAAACGCGTCCAAATTCATCTCCGTTTCTTGGTTGGTTTGCTTACCCGTGCTGCTCCGACCCCGAATCCATCTCCGTTTCTTTCTCCTCCTGATCTCTCCCGAGGCTCAGAGGGCGCCACCGGCCGGTTTCCTCGCCGCGGTGGTCGAGTGCTCCGGCGGAAGGAAGGAGAGGGGAGCAGAGCGCGCGCGCGAGCAGCGGCCGTCCGCCCGGTGATGTGTGTGAGGAGAAACGCGGGATGCGGGCGGTTTGCGCTGGGCCGCTTTGTATAGGGGGATGAACCTGAACAAGTGTCTATATGTTTTTCTTCACTTTTAAAAAAAGTTTTTGAGGTTTCGGTTGTATTTGAACACTTCACGTGAACGACGCAACTTCTTTCCCGGCGCATGATTTTTACGCGGACTCCTTATTATTGATTCGGATAATGCGAATGGGTTAAAATCCCACCAAAATTCAGCCTACAAGAGTATAAAAACTCTAAAACAATTATGGGATATTGTGGATGGTAAATGAATTGGGTTGTATAGATACAGGACGTATCCTCGCCTGTCTGTAAATATTTTGGAGAATCAATTTTGTTAGATGGTAACTCAAAATTGCGCACCAAAAAAGAAAACTCAAAGTTGCATGTGAATATAGCAATTATTTTACTATGGAATGGTTGGCCAGTTCAATGCACTAGCCGTGCGCTGGAAAAAGCTTAACGCGGCCTATACAGTTCATTGCACCAATCGGCCCGTTAATCATCGATCTCAGAAAAATAAAGAACCTGATATGCAAACAGTCAGCAGCTAACCTATGCGCCCACGGGATGACAGAAATGGTTTCCGGGAGTCGGCAGATGTAGAATCACTACTACAGAATCGTCTATCCGAGTCGTCATATCCGAGACAGTTAAGTAAAAACGCCACGAATAACATATGTCGGAAGCGGTTAGCACGAGAAAACCGCCTGAGATAACGAGTTCGGGAGCAACCGCCTCGGATAACGACCACATCCGAGGCGGTTAGAAATACGCAACCGCCTCCAATATTATCCGAGGCGGTTACTGATTTCTGACCGCCTCGGATATGGATGTTATCCGAGGCGGTTATGTACCGGCAACCGCCTTGGATAAGTGAGTGCATATTAGAGGCGGTTGCCGATATATAACCGTCTCGATATAAGTAATATTCGAGGCGGTTGTTTGGATTAAACCGCCTCCAATATGATTCACAGTATTAATTGTGCTGCGCGAGCAGACATACGACCAGAGGAACATATGTGCTAATGTGGCGATTTGCTGGCGATTTTTCGGTGGAGAAGCTATATTTCGAAGAGAAGTTGGAGATAATACTTTCTTGTTGATTACCAAAGGTTAGTGTTTAGATTTTGAATCATTTTATCCAATAACTTGTTGATTTTGCTTTGTTCCTTGGACATGAGAATATTCAATTATATGATCATAATTAGATCGATGGAGATGTTTCACTTATCGTATGGTTGAATGCATAGAAATTTATTGTTAAGGTATGCAAATTGGAAGGAATTTTAAATTTTGTGGGTAAAAAGGAAAAAAATAATGATGGATTTAGTTTTGTGGCATATTTAATTTTTATACGCAAGAAGTGGTAATTTGGTTAGTTATACGTTAGTAATTGAAGAGAGTCGACGCGTATAGGTTAGTCATATTAGTCAATTAGTACGGCTATTTAATTATATTACTTAGTTAGGTTAGTAATTATTTTTAGAATTCGGTTATGTTAGTAATTGAAGAAATGTGTTAAACTCATGTCACGAAGTCGACGCACTTCATATTTTTAACTAAAATTTCAACTTTCCATATGCACGGCTTAGATGGATCGATCATGGATGTACGGAGCTCGCAACACAGAGGCGTATAGAGATGGGGTGAGAGCATTTATGGCAGTTGCCGAGGCGGACATGTTGAGAGAGGGTAGAGCTGACTCGTATTGTCCATACATAGACTGTGGTAACGTAAGAATTTTTGAGCTCCATCATATTGCGTACCACATCTTCAAGAGAGGTTTTACGGAAAGGTATTCAACTTGGACCAAGCACGGTGAAGATCAAGCCATAGTATCAGATGATGATATTTTTGCCGATGAAGGAGCAACCGATATGCCATTTGATATCGGTTGTGATTCACACCGTGAGATGTCCGATGATCCCGACTTGATGCCTGAGCTGGAACAGATGCTGCGTGATTTCGAAGGGCATGAAACCGACAGAGAGTACCAACAATTCCTAGGCTTGATGGGGGCATCGGAGAAACCGCTATTCGCAGGATGCAAGGCTAAGTTCACTTTGTTATATGTTGTGCTTGAACTATTGAAGCTGAAGGCGAGCAACAGCTGGTCCGACAAGAGCTTCAACGAGTTGTTGGGCCTCCTAGGTGACATGCTTCCGGAGGGGAATGAGTTACCCATAAACACATACAGAGCCAAGAAGGTGCTTTGTCCCTTAGGACTGAAAGTTGAAAAGATATATGCATGTCGGAACGACTGTGTCCTATACCGGAAAGAGTTTGCGAAGATACATTCATGCCCTGTGTGCAAGGCTTCTCGGTATAAGGGTAAGATTGCAGTAGAAGGAGCTGAGGAATTTGTCGAGGTGACGAAGAGGACTCCTGCGAAGGTTGCTTGGTACCTGCCTGTAATCCCGCGCCTTAAACGTTTGTTTGCAAACCCGAAGGAAGCAAAACTGTTTCGCTGGCATGCGGGCGAGCGGAAGACATCCGATGGAAAGCTGAGACACCTTGCCGATGCTATCCAGTGGAGAAACATCGATAGGAAGTATCCCCTATTCGCTGCGGAAACTAGGAACGTAAGGTTTGCGCTGAGTACGGATGGAATGAATCCATTTGGCAACATGAGCAGCCGACACAGCACCTGGCCTGTACTTCTCAGTATGTACAACCTACCTCCCTGGCTTTGTATGAAACAGAAGTACGTTATGATGTCCATACTTATCGAAGGGCCTAAGCAACCTGGTAATGACATCGACGTATTTCCAACTGTTGATGGATGATCTACAAACACTGTGGAACACAGGAGTGCAGGTATGGGACGCGGACAAAAGAGAATACTTCACTCTGCGGGCCATGCTGTTCTGCACAATCCAAGACTTTCCCGCTCTCGGCAACACCTCCAGTCAAACGGTTAAAGGACACAAAGGTTGTGTCATATGCATGGACAATACCGTGAGCCTAAGTCTCAAGAATTACGGGAAAGTCGTGTACATGGGTCACCGGCGGTTCCTGCCTATAAGGCACCGTTACCGGAGGTGGAAGTCACAGTTCAACGGGAGAATGGAGAACGGTGCGAAACCTAGGCCATTAAGCGGTACAGAGGTATTTGAGAAGGTTAACGATGTCAATGTCGTGCTTGGAAAGGGTCGAAAAAAAAGCCGCAGATGAGTTCGCATACTGGAAAAAGCGATCGGTGTTCTAGGACCTACCATACTGGAAGGATGTAGACGTCCGGCACTGCATCGATGTGATGCACATAGAGAAGTGTGAGTCATGTGATGACGTGGACAATTTAAGTGATGAATATTTTGCCATATTGTGTGGAGTTGAATAATTTAGTTGCATGAATTCGAGATTGGAATTACCTGCAAATGATTGATTGTTTGAGTTTCTCAATTTGTCTCAAGAAAAAATTGAGTGTTTGAAGGATTTTTCTCGACTGACTTGGGTCAAGTGGAAAACTTGTGCTCGCAACGCTTTGCTTGGTCTATTGTGTGCAGGTGCGAGTTGGGTGCGACGATGGTTCGGTCATATGGACCGGCATGATAGCCTGGAGGGCTGAGATGCAGTCAAGGAGGTGGCGACGACATCGTGCGGCCTAAAAGCATGTACGCGGACGACAAAAAAGCGGGTGGAGACGAGACGTGAAGACCAAGTCAGTGCGAGGGCGTTTTGGTAAAAACGCGAAAACCACCAAAGCTCAACCAAGAAACTGCGGCGGCGGCCGGAAGCGGTTTAGGGTTGGTAGCTTAGGGTGGAAGGAAAATCGAGAGGTGGCTAAGCTATTTAGACGCTTTGGGATGCGTGCTAGATAGTTAGGCCCATTAGGGCATGAGGCCCAAGAGTGGACGAGGGGGTTGTCCCTCCCCACTATAAATAGAGGATGAGGATTTTCTTAACCCTTAACCTTTTTGATTAGCTTGTGAGAGCTGCACTTTGTGAAGTGCTTTGCCTAGATGAGAGGCTTGTAAACTCTAAAGAAAACCCACGAAAATTCAATACAAAAAGATTTCCTCAATTCCTATGTGTTCTTGAGTCATTCACTCTTTTGAATCTTTTTTATTTTCGTTTTCTTGCTTTTCTTGTGAGTTGATTCTTGATATGGCAAGTTAGTGATGGAGTAATCACGTCCTATTTGATTCCATCCTAGCATATTCAAGAAATCAATCCCTTTTCCCATGTTTTGAGTTTGCTTGCAAGAGAAGAAAGAATTGAGGTTTTACAATTGACTTGCTTGGGGGCTAATCTTTGTGATTTGATAGATGGAATAGGTTGCTGTGATATGTGAGAGATCATCCTATTGATTTGAGATCAGAAATCCTCACGAGCAACAAGTAATCGATCTTTTGGTGTTCGTCCAACTTTTGGAGTTGATTTGGAAGAATGGGAGAAAGGTTGTGTCTTGTGGTCTTTTTCTGAGAATCAATCATTGATATATAGTCACACGACACACCTAGATCTATCTGCAAAGTTTCAAGAGTTTTGGTTGGACGGATTTCAAACTAGAGCGAAAAACGTATCAAGAAATCAGGGTTTTCGAAGGTCTGGACTACACCCGGAGATTCCGGACTAGAATACACGGAATATCTGGGTGTGTATTTTGAGTGCTTGAAAATACACATCCGGAGTGTCTGGGCTCACCTCGGAGTCTCCGAACATCATCCCGAGAGGAATTGATTTTTAGATTGTATATCCGGAGTGTCCGGACATTCTACCCCGGAATGTCCGGGTAGCCAAAATCTGGCTGCGCTGCACGTACTGTTTTGGCCGTAACTTTTGCATCCGGACTCCGTTTTCAGTGATCTTGTACTCGTTTTAAAGCTAACGACGAGCTCTACGTCGTCAATAACTTTCTAAGGTTTTTCCACTGCATCTTCTTTGTCATTTACAGTAGTATCTAAATTGCTATCTGTATTTGAATTTGAAGAAAAATTTGTATCCGACATTCACCCCCACTCTCTCGGGAAGCCATCGATCCAACAAGTGGTATCAGAGCCCGGTCTCGCTTCTCTATAAGCTTTGACTGGCTTTGCGAGCCATGGCTTCCCACGGATACTCGACTCGTCCTCCTGTCTTCCCATGACTGCCATGTTATGTTGACACAAATGCTCCCTATTGCCATCAGGAATATTCGCCACCTAACGTTCAGGAATCAATCACCAACATGTGCTTCTTCTTCAACAAGATTTCACAGAAGATGATGGACGTGTTCGAACTAGATGATCTGGAGTTAGCGACGGCGGAGACTGTTTGTTAGCTAGAGATGTATTTCCCCCGTCTTTCTTCGATATAATGGTGCATCTCATCGTCCACATCGTGCACGAAATCAAGATGTGTGGGCCTGTCTTCCTTCGGAGCAAGTACCCGTTCGAAAGATTCATGGGAATCTTGAAGCATTACGTGCAAAACAGGTATCAACCGGAGGGAAGTATTGTCGAAGGTAACGCTGCGGAGGAGGTTGTCGAGTTCTGTGTTGACTACATAGAGTCGAACCAACCGATTGGCGTGCCACACTCTCGACACGAAGGCAGGCTTGATGGTGTTGGGACCATCGGAAAGAAATCAATAACGGTTGATCAAGCTGGTCACGCTCTCGCCCATTTCACGGTGCTGCAACACACGACCGCCGTTGCCCCGTACATGGACGAGCACAGGGCAAAGTTAAGGCAAGAGCATCCAAACAGAACCGATGCGTGGAGGACGAGAGAGCATAACAAAGAATTCAACAAGTGGTTCAAGGAGCGTCTTCGTTTAGGTGCCTCTAGCGACATGCTAACCTGGTGCGAAGGGCCCAACATTCGAAGTCGTCACTTGGCAAGGATATGACATTAACGGATACACATTCTACACAAGAGATCAAGATAAGAAAAACACATTTCAAAATAGTGGGGTCCGCATAGAGGCTTCTGACTTGAGCGAGAAACGGAGCTGGTACTACGGGTTTATCGAGGATATTTGGGAGTTGGACTATGTGTACTTCAAATTTCCATTGTTCCGGTGCCGTTGGGTCAATCTTCAATCTACGAAGGTCGAGAAGTACGGCTTCACAACAGTAGATCTTGAACGTGTTGGATTCAAATATGACCCATTCATTCTAGCCAATCAAGCTCACCAGGTGTTTTATGTGACCGACCCGACAAAGAAGAATCTTCATATTGCCCTACAGGGTAAAAGAAGATTGTCGGAGCTCAGGGTGTGACGGATGAGGACGAATACAAGATCTTTAAAGATGCACCTCCGATGCAACATACTGTAAGAGACGCGATTACTGATGAACCTAACGAAGCATGGTATGTATGGGAAGATCATCAAGAAGGACTAGAGTTCGAAGAGGAAATGCCTCGCAAAAGGAAAAGAAACGCAAGCAGAGGCAATGAAATAATTTGAGATGTTCATGTCCATCTTGAGAAGTGTTGATTTTGTTTTATGAACTTGCAAGAAATATTTATGTGCAAATGGTGATACAATTGAGATGGTCATGTTGAGAAATATTTATGTGCAAATGCTGTTTGCTCTCTGCGTGCACCCGGAGTCTCGGTCCGGAGCCTCCGGACCAGACATCCGGGCTATTAAGCATCCGAGGCGGTTATATTAAAGAAACCGCCTCCGATATGTGCATATCCGAGGCAGTTGAGGATAAAAAACCGCCTCCGATATGACATATCCGAGGCAGTCAGATCCACAAACCGCCTTCGATATGCCCATATCCGAGGCGATCAGATCCACGAAACCGCCTCCAATATTCCCATATCTGGGACGGTCAGATCCACGCAACTGCCTCCGATATCGTGCACATAAGATCTCAGACTGCCTTCACCCGCGCGCATTAACTCAAAGCCTTGGATAGCAGCCGCGCGCCTCCCCCGACCAGCGCCGCCGCCCCCGACCCTACCGCCGCCGCCCCCGACCCTAACGCCGCCGAGGTTCCCGAGCCCAAGCACCGGCGTCCTTGTCCCCAAGCACCGGCGTCCTCGTCCCCAAGCACCGGCGGCCTCCTCGTCTCCAAACACCTACACCCCTCTCACCGGTAGTTGATTTGCTTCATTGACATTGTTACCGAAATTAATAGAACAATATTTTAGCAAATGTTGTTGTTTATTAGTTGTTCTTTACTAGTTCTTGCAATTTGTCATTGTGTTTCTTTACTAGTTTGTGCTTGCTGCTACTGAGTTCTTGCAATTTGAGTTTCATTATTGTCATGTAACCAGAAAGATTTTTGTACTATCAATTATGTTGGATGGTTATTTGTTGTTGTCATGACTCGGGCTAATTGTGTATTTGTGTGGCTGGAATTGTCAATTGTCATGTTATATTGCTATTAACTGCTACTAGTGTTGGTTTGGTTTTGTTATAATGTATATTAGAACATATGTAAACAGTGAACAAATTGTGGGATGATGGCATCAATGTATATTAGAACATATGTTTTGTCCAATCCATCCATCGTACGGGTAAAGTGTATACTTTCATCCTATTTGAGATGTGAAGGTGTTAGCATTACATACACACAATCAACTTGATAGTTTTTTCCTCTTATCCCTATTTCCTCTTATGATGTTTAGAACTACCGTCGAAGGTTATTCTTTGATGCCATGTTATTTTAACTTGATAGTACAACTTGTTTAGTTACTCCTCAGTACAATTGAGATGAACTCCCCACCGCCCTCCCCTACGATATCACCGTCGGGGTCGCCAAGACCGTCGACATCGTCAGGAAAGTCTTGTCACAAACCAAGAAAGCCATCGGGGAGGCCGAAGGGCAGATGGGTAGTTCAGAGCTTGGATCCGGTGACCGGAGTTCCTGAGCCGGAAGAAACCGGAAGAAGTGGCGGACATTATGCGGGGTGGTCGTCCGTTCTAGGGTTAGGATCACCCTCGCCGATTGGGGGCGAGCTGACACGGGAGGAGCAGAGGTCTCTGTTTGACGAAGTGAAGGGCTCCTTCATGTACCCGGAAGAGGTCGAAGCCGATTTCTTCCGAGCCACTATACTGACGGCTGGGAAGTGTTGGAGGAATTTCAAGCACAGACTGGTGAGGGACTATCTCAAGCAAGATAAGTCGCCTTGCCAGGCATACCCGGATGTCACCGAAGAAGATTGGACGGAGTTCTGCGCCTTCAAGTCTTCTGAAGAGTTCCAGACAGATAGCCAGAAGGGGTAGGAGCTAGCCAGGAGGAACAAGCACCCGCATTATCTCGGCACCTTAGGGTACGTCGGTGCTAAGAAGAAATAGGCGAATGAGGACGAGGAAGCGGAGAAGCACGGACAACAGCCGGTGTTCTCGGATTTCAGCGACAGCCGCAGCCGGGACTGGTGCAGGGCGAGGTCGAAGGTGGATCCTCGTGACCAACACGTCTGGTGAAACCCAGAAGACGAGGAGATCTATCAGAGAATGGTGGGGCTAAATGAGCAGGCTTCTTAACGCTCGTTTGTGCCAAGTTGGGAGAAAGACATACTCTCCGAGGCCATCGGCACCAGGGAGCCCTATGGACGCACCAGGGGTTTCAGAAATCTGGCAACATGGGGCAAAGCCTTCACCGGCGACACGCAGGAGGCACGTCGGCAGAGGAAGAGAGCAAGAGCCGAGCAGATGAAAGCGGAGATACAGTCGTCCCTTGAGGCGCAATTTGAGGAAAGATTGAGAGCGATGGAGGAGAGGCTATCAGCACAGTACCTGCAAGACAGGGCGCCAGTCGCAATTAGCCCGGGTGCCCGCCGTAGTAGTTGTGCCTCGGGTGCGGACGATTGTTCACCCATCGACCAAATTGGGGGTCCGACACGGTGCAAGATGCAGATACAGTTCGCTACGACGAACTTCTCAATGGACGCCGCGTACGGTCAGGTGTGGCCATCTACTCCTGGAACGGTGATACACGGTGTCCCGTTAATGACAGGCTTCGCGTGAGTACAGGTCGAGTCAATCAACCCGACCTTCGCTAACTGTCCCCTGTCGAACGCGCGAGAATCTGATGAGATGCAGATGCTAAGCGACGCGGTCAGGTCGTTCGTCCAGTGGCTGAAGAAGGACATAGTCCTCGAATCAGCACCGAGCGCACCGTCCATTCCTCCATGTTCGCCAGATCAAGGGATGCTGAGGTTTTCACCGGTGGTTGTTCGATCTTCGCCGGAGGTTTCGAGGCAGCTCGCCCTTCCTCAGCCAGTGCCGACAGTGCCACATGTGGAGATTACTCATCTCCCGCTACCCCCTCAACTCCCGGCAGTACCAGCAGTGGAGAGGTCACGGCTAAGCCGTGTTCCGACGAAGAGTTAAGGGGCCACATCCAAGCTGAAAGTATACAGAGCCAAGAAGTCTGCTTCAAAACTGGCGGATGATGTTGAATATCCTTTAGCGGAGCTAGCTCGCCAGCACGTGTCGGGACAACCTATGGTGGACGCTGACGTGAACCTGGGCATAGCTTGCTGGAAACTTCATGATTATTACCTCCAGATGTCGAACAAGCCGTTCCCAGATACAAGAGTCGGCCTCATGGTCTTCTTCAAGGAGGAGCATTTCAAGCACCGTAGTGGGTATATGTTTCCCGGGGAATTCACGGACATCTTCAACATGATGCACTTCCGTGAGCTGGACGCCAGTCTCATGAGATGCTTCACGCTGTAAGTCCTTAAAACACGGCACCGTTTTATTTTATGACCCGCTAAGTGCCTGAATTATAACTCGTTCTTCTCCTATACTCAGATACATGCTTGATCTGAGCGAAAGAAGAAAGTTGAAGAACTCTGTGGGGTTCGGCGACCCACATTTGATCTCAGCCCAAAGCATCGCGGCAAATAAGAACATGGTGCGGGATTACGTCTTGCATTTACTCCATGAGTACTCCGCACGAGATCACTTCCAGGTTGCCTATAACATCGGGTAAGCCATATCCTTATGCAAATTCTCATGGTTCGACGGCTAAACATGTAATAACTTCGTATCGTATAACCAGGGGACATTGGATTCTCCTGGTAATCGTGCCGAAATGGAATAAGGTATATTACCTTGATTCCATGAGGCGTAGCATTGATGACCGCAAGTAAGGGTACGTAGACATCATGCGTCTACTCGACGAGTGAGTACCAAAACTTTCGACTTCGTCCATGCCTATTCTTTCTTCTTCAAAAAGGAAAAGACAGTTCGATGCTAATTGTTTTGAATCACCTAGAGCGTTTGACACGTACGTCAAATAAGGAGGGAGGCACAAGGAAGTCAAGGAAGGAGTGCCCATCGAGTTACGGCATGACTCCAAGTTTAAGGTATTCCGTAATGTCCTTGACTCCTCGAACTAATGCTATCATACTTCTGCCCTCTATACCTAATCGATATCCCTTTTGTAGTGCCGGCAACTAACCGAAGGGACCGACCTCTGTGGGTATTATGTGTGTTTCCACATGCTAGCCCTTTGCAGCAACCCAAAGTACGGTGATCTAGCGGTACGAAACCATCGCCACTACTAATGTCTAGTGTTTAATCATGCTTTTCGTGCTGAGTGTAAGCCTTATGTTTTTAGGGAGGGGCGAAAACCATGTCAATCAAACAGTTGGAAGATATGGACCTCGCCCAGATCCGATCGGACATCACTAGCTTCCTAAACAACGAGGTCATTAATCCCCAAGGACGCTTCAGTTTCCCGGCGGCAAGCTAGGAACTTAGGATTGTGATTAGTTAAATCATTACTTAGGTTTCTAGTTAGGTTATTAGTTACTTCATTAGTTCCAAAGCGTCAACTTTGTAATTATCTATCCAACTTGTGGTTTCAAATGATAAGTGCACTTGATGTTTTTAAATGTCTTGTTCATTTTTCCTCTCACTGCTAACGTGCAAGTCACTGTTTCTTGTGAATGTCACTTGCTTTACAGATGAGACTTCGTTATCAACAGATATCGTGTACGGAGGCTTCGGCGAGTGGTTCTATTCATGTGAAGAACTTAAGATAGGTCTAGTTTTTTGAATTTGATTAATATCTTCGCTGTGAATTGAGTATATGACTCAAGTGAACAAGTTTTATAATATTATTTGTATGCGTATGTATGTAAATGTTTGTAGTTTATGTGTTGTGGTCGATGCGAGAATGAATGATTGAAGCGAGGCGGTTAATTAAATATAACCGCCTCCGATAAGATAAGTCCTTATCCGAGGCGGTTAATTAAATATAACCGCCTCCAATAAGATCTTATCCGAGGCGGTTTACGCGTTTTAACCGCCTCGGATGAGCTCTTATCCGAGGCGCTTGCATAACCGCCTCCGATGTATGCCCCCATATCCGTAACCACTCCATGGAGGTGGGTGCTATAACCGCCTCGGATATCGATTTATGTACTAGTGAATGAGGCCCTTGGGAGGCCATGAACCGAACCGTTATTGGAAGTGGATGAGGATGATGGAGCACGCGCACGTCAGATACAACATATGACAGTGGGGTCGCCGAATCAAGTTGCCAACGAGCTCAAGCTACTCGACGACCGTCGTGAAGGTTATCTAGTGCCCTAATTATCGGCTACTACTAAATGTTCAAGAGAATTCTCAAAATGCCACGTCTAAATAGCTCAATTCTCTCTTCACCACATGTAAATGTCTTATTTTAGACACAACGAGATAAGATGATGACAAGACGAACGATGGCTCGGCTGGAAACACGCGTTGCGTGCTCTACTCCACCTCCCTCCGGCAAGCCACCACCAGGCTCCACGCAGCCGCGTTCCTCCGTTCTCGGGCTCGCCCCGGTGGCGGGAACCGCTTTTGAATCGTGAAGCCCCACATCCCAGCCTCCTGCATCTCCCCACCAACTGCGTGCTGTGTCCGGGTCCGTCGCGACCTAGTCGCAGCCCGATCCTTCGGCCTCACCGATTGTTACCCATCGTCGTCCGCAGATCGACTCCGCAGCACCCCAATTTCGATCAGTTTTGCTCGAGGTCTCTGGGGGAATGGCACCACTCGCTGCACCTTCGCTGACATTGTCAAGGGGCGTGCTCATGGCGGATGGCCACTGGGGCAAGGGGAGGACGGATGGGACCGTCGCCCACCTTCCGCTCCTCGTCGCAACCCTAACATGGGGCCTCACCCATCTCACCAACCTCCGCTGCGGTCTCAAGGGTAGCAGCGACCGCTGTATCAGAATCAAGGGAGACCAGCTCAGAGTCAGGGCCAACAACAGTTTGCTCAGAAGCACCGGCAACAGTTCCAGGGTTCGGGGCATTTTCAGCAGCCCAGTCATCACCAGAACGCGCTGAAGATGTAAGGTCAACAGGCTCGCCCGCACCCAGGTCCAAATCTGCCGCAAAATCGAGCCCCTCAGCGGCAGCAAGCGCCAGCACGCAATCAACAGCGTCAGAATCGTGACACACAGGGTGCTGAGGAGGATGGGCTATCATCGGGTTCAGGATCCTCTGATTGATCCACGGTATGCATCGCTCATCTGCTACAATTGTGGCATCCCTGGCCACTTCGTTGGTAACTGTCCTAAACCAAAACGCTGTTTCATTTGTGATGTGCCTGGAAGGTGTTTGCTCAAGTAGTTTCATGTGTCGGTAAACTCATCGAGGTGGATTGGTCAAGCCTTTTTAGGTCTTCCATGAATCTGTTAGTTAAATTAAGTGGCTTGTAAGGATCCCCTCAAAGTACCTCTTGAGAGGCTTATGGTATTTGTGTATGTGTTGGGATTGACTCTGGAAAGTTTTCAGCAGGAGGGCCTGCATATGGGGTGGATCCTGATTTGGGGGATGATGGAGATGATGATGACAATGTTGATGATCTAGATGACCCTGGCCTGCAAGAAGAAGACAACAGTAAAGCTATGGACACCGACAAGGCAGAGGACCCACAGCAAACACTCTAAATCAGATAGGACTCCAGTCAGCTCAACTAAGGGGAATAGTGGAGGTGCCAAATCTATATCAAGGGTATGGGCCATTCAACCATACATTGATCGAGCTTGCAGTACCTCTTGTGGTGTCTTTATCCCTGTTCACAATCCTGTCCTGTAGAAGTTATATGAGATGGGGTCCACTAGTCAAACTAATGGTCTTTGTGGTGAACAGCTCTCTCAACCAAAGATGACTGATAATTATGGTGATGATCACAATGCCCTCAACTGTGCTTACCTGATCAGTGAGATGGATCTGCATGAATCTGAAGAAGAATATGTCAGTGAGGAAACTTATTCTACACTTGTTCCTGACTCTTGCTCTGAAGAGGGGGAGTGGAGTAGCCCTAGTCTAAACTCTGAACTGCCAGTGAAAAGAAATCTACCGCCCTTTCTGAACATGTTCCAGTCGGAGGAAAAAGTTGTCTGCTCAACTATTTATTCCTTGTAGCAAGGCTTTGAACAGCAACTCCTGAAGGAAAATCAGAAGAGGAAGTGGGGGCATGTCTTGTACCATGCTTAGGGAGTGTTTGATTAGGCTTTTCAGCAGCTTTTTACTGGAAAAAGCTGCAGCCCAAACAAATGGCCAGCTTTTCAGCAGCTTTTGCCAACGGTAGCTGTGGGTTTTGCAGTGCAAACTTAGCTGTTTAGAAAAGCTGTCTTCTGCCAGCTTTTTATAATATGCTGAAACTTTAGTGCTTATTTTCTAAATGATGTACATGGTTTGAATCAATCAAAAGCCATATGTTCACTTTCCCACAGCCACAACAGCTGTTCTAGACAGCCAGCCAACAACAGATTTGTCAACAACCACAACCCAACCAAACAAGCCTTTAAGGATGAGTAATAGATGCCCTAGGGATCCAAAGTATGCAGGTAATTCTTTTGCTGCTTTAGCATTGGATGTATTGCTTGATATGACTGATAATGTAGGTCTTAAGTTAGGTGAATCTTTAATGAAGCACCAACTGTGGTAATAGCCTTAAAGGCAAATAAATTTTAAGATGCGAACAAAATTCGCTAACCAACACCCTGAAGCTTTTACCTACTGATGTTGACATTACAGTTCATGCTATCTTACGTGATAATGCCACTTCATCATCCAATGCCCTTAAGGACTATGTAGAGATGACTTGCCATATGGATGATAATGATGGTAACTGGACATGTGTCTGTAGTAAGTCTGCTAAAAAACATATAGTTCAACGTGATGCCTTTTACGGGAGCCCTCCGGAATGTTAGGGGTTTTGGAAAATCTGGTAGACTGCAAACCCTTGCTGATCTCATTAAAAACAACCATCTTGATTTTGTTGGCTTGCAGGAGAAAAAAAGAGGTGATGGCTGATAGTTTCTTAAAGTACATTGATGGCAATAAGCCATTTGAATGGAACTCTTTACCTAGTAAACATACAACTGGTGGTATCTTAGTAGGTGTAAATACTGATCTTTTCTCAGTGCAACAGTGAACAATTAAAACGTATTGTGTGATTACCTCTGTTACTAATAAGGTTGATAATTTCCTTTGGCATCTTGTGGTAGTATATGGTTCTGCTTATGATGATCATAAACTTGAATTTATTCAAGAGCTCCATTCTTATTCTAGACATATATTGGGTCCATTTTAATTTGGACTTTAACCTGGGGCGGCACGAGAAAAATAATGGCAATATCAATTTGCATTGGTGTTCTACGTTTAATGACTGGGACATTGGTACGGATGAAAACAATATGAAAACAGTCCGAAACAGGCTCTATCGCTTCTATTTCCACACTCTTTATCGGAACGGAAACAAATACAGATGTAACATTACACTAAAACTTGTACTAAAATAAAAAATTTGGTCATGGTTGCATAATCGCATGTAACTTGCTCAAGATGAAAACCAAGCATCATTCTTGTCCTCATGCATTCTTCACCCATTAGGATTCAACCTTGCTCTCCCTCCCCCTTTTGCATTAACATTTAAAAATCCAATACGAACACCGATAAACTTGTATAGTAAATGACCTTCAAGAATCCTTGTATAATTCCATAGGTCATTCCACTCCCAAAATTTATATATGAGAATTTACAAGGGAAGACATGAAGGTCCCGGATTTGAATCAAGTGGAATTAATTCAAATTCAATAAATGGCAAGACTACGGATTAATTTTGGTGGTGATTCCTTAAATATAAAGACATGAACTTTTATATTTGGGCATTATAAGCTATTATGCACCACATATAAAACTTTCATGAATTTTGGACACACTATGCACCTTTCTGTAGTTCAAACCCTTTCTTAGGGTAAATTTGGAAATTTGAATAAATTTTAGTCAAATAGATTTTATTTAGACTTGAGAACTTTATAGTGGCTTATAAATTATATATCTGGCCTCTATGAATTTTCCAGATTTAGATACACATGCTTGAAACTCAAAATAAAAATTAATTCAAATTTGAAAATATAAATGGAGGAAAATGGAATTTAAAATCTAGGCCTCACATGGACGATCGGATTCTGTAGTTGCGTCCGTATTGTCGAGATAGTCGAAATAGACTTCACTTACGAGGTTCGGACAACCGATGTGTTTGCTAGGCTTTGTCAATTTTTTAGGGTTATGATTAATCCATAAATAAATACACAAAAGGAAGAAAAAAAGAGGGGCAAAGCCCTAACCGCCCTAGTCCCATTCCCATCGTCGTCGCCAGAGGGCTCCTACTTCGCCATCGTTGGTATGGGGGTCGGTGTGTCACCGCCGGTGACTCGCCGAACTGCCACCGCTGCCGCCCCAGGCTGTCCCTTCTCTCCTCGACGCACCGCCTTCCCTGTCGTCGTACTGTACCACGACTGTGGCAAACCGCTACCGCCACCATCAGCTAGGTCAACTCTTGGAGCCGCCGTCCACCGGCGCGGCTGCCCAGGTCGCCAAGTCACCTTCGTCGCCTCTCCGGCCCCAGCCCTTGCTCCCGTGCGCCGCGAGCCGAATGGGCCCGCACACCTTGCTGCACCCTTCTCCGCGGCGGCGTGCCACCGGCTGGCAGTGTCGCCGGCAAGCCGTGTGCCACTATCCCTCCTCCGGTTTGCTGCTCCCCAGCGCCCTCCGTTAGCCACCACTGCTGCCGGTGCGACTGCCCAGGTCACCAGGCCACCTTCGTCGCCTCTCTGGCCCAGCCCTTGCTCGTCGTGAGCCGATTGGGCCGCGCACCTTGCTGCACCATTCGCCGTGGCGGCCCGCCGCCGACTAGCTGTAACATCCTGATTTTCAGAGCTTTACAAAATCTTTTATTCAAAATCAGGCTAAAGAATTTCGTTGTTTTATCTTGAATTAATTAAAACTCAGTTGAAATTTCATAAATTAAATCGGAGTTAATTTGAATTAATCCAACTTTAGTTTGATTTGCTTTTGATTTGGAATATGTCTCTTGGAGTTTTCTCAGAATTTCCAGAGTTTGTTTCGTATTTAATCTCGATCTGTTGTTCTTATCCAACTTGAATTTGAGTCCAACTCTTTCCCTCACCCTCCTATAAACCTTCCTCCACTTTTCCCCACACCTCCCAACTTTTTCCCACGAAACCCTTGCCTCCAAACAACTTTTTCCCACGAAACCCTTGCCTCCAAACAAAACCAACGCCACTCCCATTTTTCTTCCCGTGCAATTTCCAAATAGCACGCATCACCTCGGTATTTTCGCGATTCCCATGCTTTGGAAATCTTTTGGAAAATCTCTAATGGATAACCTCCTCCTCCACATCTCTGCAAATTGGTGAAGATCCAACTGAGAAATCACTAGAAAAGCCCCAAATACCGAGGTGCTGTTTGCACCCAGTTTTTCTAGATTGGAACAGCGTCCTTGTCACCTTGGACCTCCTTTTCAAGATCAGTTGGGATTGTACATAACATTGTTAAGATCATCCAAATTTTAATATAATCTCCTGAAAAACAAATTTCTTCGTACTACTATGCACGTTGGTGGTAACACCGATCTACCGTTCGTGCAGTCACGTCTCTCTTACGTCTCGCTGCTATGGTGCCGACGAACATGTCTTGTGGTGTTGCAGGCTACCATCTTATGTTTTTCATTTTGTACTCCTGCGGCAAAGGCAAATTTTAGACCTTTCTTGTCCCTTTCTTCAAAGGACGTGCCGCGATGGAGGACACAAGGATGTTTTCCCTCTCCTTTAATACTTGTGGAACTTACCCACGTTAGACACCCTTCAAATAGAAAAAGTACATGTTCTAACTACATGTGGAACTTATCTATGTTAGGCACCCTTCAAATAGAAATCCATGTTCTAACCGCCTTTCATGCTTTGGTCAGTGATCCGAGATCATCCCGATGACCTTTGTTGTGTTGCAGGGATATCTACATGATCCGGTTCATTGCATAAGACCCACTGTAGCAACAAAACAGGGAAAGCATACCTTTCCAATTTCGAACTAGCATTTCAAAATAAAACAGTAGCTACAAAATTCTGACAATTCTCAAAAGTGATTTACAAGGAAATGTGGTATATTTTGTACAAATATCAGACCTCGGACCACGATTTCTTCCAAAGGTAAATGTGTAAAAACAAGCTAGAGAACACGCTCAATTGTACAATTCTAGGTTGCCTAGTTTGCTGTACATGCAAATTAACGTCCCTGGAAACTTTCACAAGCTGACGTCCCCGAAGATCACTCGTTCGTGCTCTGCATGAGCTCAAACCACTGCGCAACAGAAAACAGCAGAGATGAATAGAGCATCCATTTGCTAATTGAGGAATGACGGGAGCTAAAATGTGTGTTGCTCCGTACCTGTCTGAGCAAATCAGCCAAGGTGCGAGGAAAGCGCTTCGATGTTCTTCAGCGTAACATAGTAAGGGAACGGAAAGGAATCCATATATTTTCCCAAGATTAGTTTGTCTCCTTCGTAGCACGCTTCCTGCAAAGAACAATGCCACCAGAATTTAAACTCCGTTAATTAGGTGCCTGTGCAAAACCATGTCAGTGAGATTTTGGGAAGTACGCACCAGTGAGTTCAAAATAGATTCCTCGTGGCTATCTAGGAGTACGTATGCGATCATTCTCTTTCTGTTTAGAACATTCCTGATGCAACGCCTCAAATTTTCCTGCTTCCACAAAGCAAACTTCAGAACCAAAAGGATAAGCAATGTCTAATCTATAACCAATCCAGACAGAAAAGTTGATACCTTTTCATGGAACTTGCCATCGGATATTACAAGTATGAGTTGCTGAAGTGGATTTTGCCCTGATGGCGTACGTGACCTTGCCACAGCAGCATCAAGCATTGTATTCAGATGCACCAAGAGATCAGCAACAGGTTGATCCTCAATTTTGTTGTCTTGCTCAAAGGACAAACTAGAGATCATCTGCAACCAGAGAAGCAGAGAGAGAGAGCAACATTTTATATGAGCTTATTGCTATTATATTACTTTATCGTTTTTATTACTTTATTATTGTTAATGAAGGAAAAAGAGGCACATGTCAACCTACCTTGACTCCAGCTTCTCCATTAAAGATCTGATCAAAATCATGCAACACTTTAACATTCCCCCTTTTCCCGAAACTTGCAACCGCAAACTGTCCAACCTCAAGCTGCGACATGGCCCGGCAAACTGTAACTAATGCTTCAATAGCAAACTTTCCACACTTGCCCTCAGACATACTTCGTGAGTCATCGACAGCAATAACCACTTGGTAATTCCGTTTATTGGGTTTAGTTCGGCGCAACCATATCTTGTCCCTGCGGAAATGGCTGGCAATATATGGAATAACCTGCGAGAACATACAATAAAATGTTCCATCATATAAGTGAACATTCCTTTAAAGGAACATCGCAAGAAAAAAAAATCCTTTAATACGAAAAGCATGTTAATATGACAAGAGATCACGAAAAATGTAAGTACCTTCTTCATGTTTATTCTCTTTCCAGTTCTGTAATCTCCTTGAAGCTTACTTGCAAGAGTTGGTTCCATGACAAGGCGCAATTGCTCAGCTAGTTCTTGGGATAATTTCATGGTTCCCAGTTCAAGACTTCTCCAGTCCACCATAGCCATTTCTGTTTCTTCATTATTGATGTCAATATCCATCTGAGTAGACAGCTCCCTGTCACTGGTAAGGTCATCTAGTAGAACTATCTTGTCATCTGCCGGAGGTCGCTTGAATGAAACAACATCTCCAAAAGTGTCATCTGTTTCACCTTGTTGAACTAAATCCTGAATGGATGTATCAGTCTGAATATCTCTTCCCTCCAATCCATTAGCATTTTCGGACTTGTTGGCACATGATTGTGAAGTTTGAAGATGGGGCACTTCAGGATTGTCTCCAGGTGTCCTCTCATCAGTTTGTTCCACTTTCCGTGCACGGGTTTCATCTTCCAAGACAGATTGCCTGGCTTGCAGCTCATCATTGATTTGATCCGCTGTTGCGTCACCCAGGGCTTGAGAGATGCTCTGCTCACCCTCAGGCACATAACGAAATTCAGTAACACTCTCATCATCGATATGATGTTCAGGTTCTGGTTGATAATCCTGGGTATCTGCTGAGACTCTTGCTCGTTCTTTCCAGTCCTCCATTGCATCTCCAATGCTCCTGAAAGGATTTGTCTGCTTGATGTGTGATGGTGAAGCATCATTCTGCATCTCTGGTTTGGAGTTGGATAATAATCTCGAACCATCGCCAGAGTTGGGCATGGAGATTTCCAGACTAGGCACTTCATTGCTTGAAAAATCAACAGAAGGAGCAACTGCACTGCTCATGTCATTGCTGTTGGCCAAGTTTGCTTCGGATTCTCTGTTAGAGTCCGTTTCCACATGGTCGGGTTGAATACTTTGTGAAGGATGTGCAAGTGACTCTATCTTGTCCAATTGTTGTTTCTCCATGTTATTTGGCTCCATATTTCCATCTTCGACATGCTCCCCTTCATTATCTACCACATTATCACCATCTTGTGTGGCATCTCCTTCCTCCATATCGTCTGAGGCAACTGAGCTCTCATCTGCTTGCTTCCCCTCTTCTGACCGATTTCTTCGTTGTCAGCATCCATATCATCAGTCTGTTCTGTTTCGTCCATGTTGACATCCTCAGAAACATTGTCTGGTTCAGAGAGTTCAGGTCCTGTTCGATCATCATATGCATCAGCTTTGTTCATACATTGTCAGTATTCTGATCAGTATCCTCACAAGCACTAGGTTCATCCTCCAAATTATCATTCTTGCCTTGGTCATCATTATCTGTCTCCATGGGATCTGCCTCCATGGGGCATTCGTCCTTAGCTCGCAATTCTCTATCGCTCTGATCTGTTCCCTTGGCTGATGAACCCGATTCGTACTTTTCGGTGGATGTCTTAGGATCATCATCTTCGTCCTTATCCCAAGATTTTTTGCCAACCATTTCGCTTGCATCACCAGTGTCACCCATCTGATTATCCAAGTTGTCTTCATCTTCATCGCCTGAGTCATTGCCTTCAGGATCCTCAGAAACATCAGATAATTCAGCAGTAAAATCTCCTGTCATTTCAATTGCTTCATCATCATTCTTAGGAGTTTGATCTGTCTTACACTGAGCATCCTGCTCAATATCACAAGATGGTTAGCTGTACTGAAGCACACAAAGACTGTTCAGATTGAAAGTATTGTTTGAGCACACTAACCGTTTCATTGGTACCCTCAAGTTGTGATATATCATCTATTTTAGAGCTTGCACTCTCTTGACCTTCCCCCTCACCCATGCCAGTTCCAGCTCCTGTTGCGTCTTGCTGTGGTCCATCTGAAGCATCTTCAGCTGTATCTTCAGCGGAACCAAACCCCTCCGCAATAGATAAATTAAAAGGTCCCCAAGTGCATGAGTCATTTCAGATGTCTGAAACCATCAGGGAAAAAGCCATTGAGAAGATTAAAAAAAAATCAAAAGATCATTTACCCAAAAGAGGGAAAAAGGGACGAGTACAAACTTTATCAAAACAAGAAATACTTACTGTTTTGTGAGCTTCCAAAAGTTCAGAAAGTATGCCTTCAGCTGATGACAGGATCACACCCAGCAAAACATGAAGATGCATTAACTGGACCTCTATTCTAAAACGTATCTCAGGTTTACAGTCCACCAGTCTCCTCTGTAGGGTAACAATAAGAATCAGATGGCAAAGCAAAAAGAATCCACAGGTAACAAACATAACGTGCAAAAGGTGAAGGAACATACCACTAAAACAGAAAGTTTTTCACTAGCATCACATACATGGTCCATTTGAAGGTTCACCACATATGACTGCAAAATATCTTTCCACGAAGTAATATTTCCCTCTAATGATTCTTTAGTTCCGTTAGTGGATATTCCAAGATCTGTGAGCTTTCCTACAACACTGACAGCTAGTGTAAAGTTTCCTTAAAGGCTTCTGCATATGAACCTTCAAGCTTTTGTTCATCAGACACTAGTACACGCTTGTCTTCATCAACTTTTCGGGAGACATTCTCCGTTGCTGTCTTCCCCTACAACATTAACGCATGCTTAAGAACCAAACATCCATGCGACACAAAAGAAATGGCCAGTTACATCAATAGTAACATGCAGCATTTGCACGAAAAAAATTCAAGCACGATGTCGAAATGAAGAAAATGGAAGAACCAAATCCTATACAAGGGCAAGAATGACGTCATCAAGGAAGATATGAATCCACCTAATGCTAGGGCAGAACCAGACATAAGTTCTTCATGTTCTACATAATATTTGTATAGTAACAAAGCATGGGGATGGTTATGGTACAAAAAGGTGTACATTTAGTGCATAAAATAAGACATGTATCTTAGTCACCCTGAGAAAGAATAGAATAGGGCAATTGAAAAGTTACAACACTCTCGGTAATGTTTCTGTGGGACCTATACCTCCCTAGCTTATGAGTAACACAGCAAAGTGAACACCAGACAAAAAAAGGATATTTAAGCAAAGTACTCGTACAGCTATCGAAACATCAGATAACAACACAAACCTTCTCCAGTAACTCTTCGAAACGAGAGAGCAGAACTTTCTTAACGGATCTCATCGAAACATCCTGGTGGCAAAGAACCTGCATATCCTCTCTAAACGCGCCAATAAGCTGGCAATTCGCAGCAACAAGTTGCTCCATATCTCTTGTAGCAAGAGGCATATTCTTATGGGCACCAGCAAGGATACTGTTGGACCCAAGTAAGAATTTGTCTAATAAATCCTGTAAAAGTAGAAGAGTTACTAGGCTCATATTGATGAGTTTTGCATAGCAATAGTATTCGAGGCATGTTTGACAGAAGCAAGCTTGCAGATGGCTTAGAATCATAGGACCCCAAAATCTTATTTGAAGCTTCTATTGGAAATAGGGCTTAAGATTCTCGGATGACCCCAAAAATAAGCGCCATATTTGATCCTGGTTTCAGCTATAAGCTACACAAGCTGTAAGCATCAAAGAAACAAACAAGCTTACCTTAGATTCAGAAAATCTTGAAATGAACTTTTCAAAAAGAGTTAACATCGCAGCAACTTCTACTTCGAAGTTGTCACAAGGGGCATGATGACAATCCTTGAAGGTTCTGAGTAACAAGTTGGTGTCCGTGGTCATAGCGAGTATATTATCAAAAAATTGCTACACAAAAAAAAGGCAAAACCATGAGTCATATTAGAATCCATACAACTTCAAAACTTAAGTAGTGGAAACCGTACCTTTTGCTGCCACATGGAATTTAGCAGTACATTTTGGCATGACGATAGATATTCGCTCTTCCCTGTAAAAGGATACATCGTGAGTCTTGTTAACTGAATTTTCAACAGGAAACTACAAGGCACAGATTGATAAGTACCTCCTGAACCTAACAAGAACATCATATGCCGAAACTGGTTCAGCCGCTCAAATAGATTGTAAGCAAGATGTCTTTGTTCAGACAACATACTCAAGAGATGGTTCATAAAGGATGTAGCCCTATTAACCTGCAAATTGCTCAAACCATAAATGCAAATTTGATATGTGCATCATCCATGGTATGAAAATACCAAAAACTGAAGAACAGCAAGAAGTAAAGGAACTGACCTCCTCTAAACCTAGATCTTTGTTAAATTTCAAGGAAATTGTCGAAGTTGTTGCATCATTGCCAAACATCTGAAGTACTGCTGATTTGCAAGCTTCCAGTTATTTGTGCCCAAGAGGGTAGAATGAATAACACTAGCATCTTCACATGATTTCTGTGAGAACACTTGCTGGAGCAAGTGTGTTACATTATATGACTGCTCCAAAAACAATGGGCTTGGTGCATCCAACTCGTTTCCCCACTGGAAATGACATCAAGTTATAGGAGTCAAGTTTATAGACAAAAATATAGGGAATATCTTAGAAAGACATCCTTTCATGTACAATATATTGTTTTCAATTCACATTACAGAATTCTGCAGCCGAATAAATTACTAGGGAGCGTGAAAAATAACTTTTTGCCAATACCACTACCTCATGACTCATTGGCCTGTGCTTTGATAGTCCACATTCCTCAAGTGTCTTGAACAAACTGGATAAAGCAGTTTTCTTCTGATTCTTTTTACCATGCTTCAGTGTAGAAGCAAAATCAGCTGCATTGCAGATCCTCTCAAGTGCATACCAAAAGATTTTCAATCTGTCGTAGGGTTCAGTTTCATCTTGTTGGTGGTTCATATTGTCCACAACAGCATGCACATATTCTGTTAGCAAAAGAACACAGACAAAATTCACAATCACACACACAAAAGGAAAAAAGAAAACAAGACCTGCATCAAACCTTGTTGGCAGTGTTAGGAATAGCAACTTGATGTATTGCACAGCCTATGGGGTGAATACATAGTACAAGGAGACTTGGACAACAAGTCAATCTATTAGAGACCTAGACCGCTACAATCTACTAAGGGCCTGTTTGGTTGAGCTGTGGCTGTTGACAAAGCTGCTGTTGGCTGGTTGTCTGAAAAAGCTGTTGTGGCTGTGGGAAAGTGATCATATAGCTTTTGGTTGATCCAAACAATCTACAGTATTTTGGAAAATGAGCACTGAAACTTCAGCACATTGCAAAAAGCTGGCAGAAGGCAGCTTTTCCAAATAGCTGAATTGCACTGCAAAGCCCACAGCTACCGTTGGCAAAAACTGCTGAAAAGCTAGCCGTTTGGTTGGGCTGCAGCTTTTTTCCAGTGAAAAGCTGCTGAAAAGCCCAACCAAACACCCCCTAAAGACCTAGACTAATAGGAAACCATAATACACGAGAGAGAGGGGGGGGGGAAGGGGGCCTCAAACCTTTCGCATCAGGAAGTCCAGTAGCGCTATCGTTTGTAGAGAGTAAAGTCTGTAACGACACGGAAGCGTGACTTTTCCACTTGCCATACCACAAAAACCTGGCAGAAAGAGCAAAAAAGCCTAAGTAGATGTAATGGGTGCAGATTACCAAAAAATCAGAGTCCTTATGGACAACCTTTCGCAAAGTTTCTCAGTGTCAATAGGAAACTGTGATTCAGGTCTCTCTGGATCAAGCCAACATGGAACTTTTCTTACTGTAGCCTCTTCATTCAGTACGGCGATGACAGGTTTTTGCAAAATATCCTATCAAAAAGAATGAAATGCCTCATTATATGTGTTCCCGAAAATAGTTAATGAAGATAAGCATTAATATTATTATCTCTGTTTCGCAATATCTGTCACATGCGCATACCTACGAGTCACAAAATGAAAGTATTTTTTGATGGAATTCTACCATACTTGTTCTCACTAGATAGATTAGTAGTATGTCTATCTAATAGTAACAAACATGGTACAATTATATCAAGTATTACTCAACTTTTTTGCCTCCTAGATATGCCCGCATGACAGATATTGTGAAAGAGAGGGGAGTAAAACACTAAGCAATAGCCAAGCTTAAGAACCCTATCTCATACAAGGTTATTGTCTAGTAACATAAATATTGCTTGTAATGGCAAAAATTATATAAGTACTTATGACTTACAGTAAAAAGTTGCAGTTGTAATTCCAATTAGAGATGTGACTAAGTAATTCAATGACAGTGTTGTCTCCATAGCAACAATATTGTGGCAGCTAACAGCTTTTAGCATTTACCAATCGTGGCTGCACTAGTAAATTCTTTCATAAGAAAATTAACAACAGCAAGCAATTAGTACATACATTGAACCGTTGCAGCAGCTTAAATATCTTTTGCCTCGTCCTCTTGAAATTTTCAATCGAAGCAGGACTATATGGATCTTGCTCCCAACGATAAAGCTTGACCTGATCTTTCAACTCCTTTTCAATTGATTCTTTACCAGCTTCAATTTTCCCAAGAACACTGAGTAGTGAAAATTTCTATTACAACCAACTGTTAAGAACAAGCTAGGAAAGAATTAACGTAAATCACACGATGCAACTTACAGTGACAAGAACTGCATATAGTACCCAAACAGGTTGTATAGAATATTCTGAATTTTCTTCACTGAAGTACTGTCAAGAGAGAGAAAATGTTAGAAAATAATGTACATTTTGAGAACAAAGCACCTAGTTTTCAGCATATCGAGTGAGAGAGAAGTATAAAGGCCAAAACAAGATAAAATCAATAACTTTTAGAACGAAAGATTTAAGTCAACAATTGTATTGTAGTGTACTAAATAAATAAATTAGTGAAAGAAAGGCACTTCGGTTATTGAAATAATGCAGGTCAAACTCTTCATCTCACCTTGAATAAACACCCACACTAGCACCATCAGAAAATTCACCATGGAAGGCAAGGAGGAGATGCAAGCGTCTCTTGAATTCTCCAACATTTGATGTTTGAACAAATTCCTCCACGCTGCATTTTGGATCAAAATAACATTTGAAAATTTAGACAGGCAAGAAGGGAAAACAAATCAACATGCATACCTCTTGATTATAGATAAGTCATCATTCTTTGAAATATCACAATACTGAGTAAGCAATGCTCGCAATGGAAACCATAGCTGTGCAAGTCCAAGAGTATATTATGTTAGCCAAAATTCTAACAATAAGAAACTATAATAACAAACATGCATATTATTAATTATAAAACTCACTTTTGCAGCATTAGTCTCATACTTTTCCTGGACCTCCTGAAGCAGCATAGGCCAACATTCTAACTCAAGCCTTTGCCATGAAGACACCAGCATGAATATTTGTGGAAGATGATCTGTGCGGAAAACAAAACTAGAGCAATTAAACAACACAGTTTTATGATTTGCCATAGGCCTGAGATGCTGGCAATGTCACCACCATAACTACAGAACCAATTATGCCCAAACAGATAGTAAATTTTGAAATAAAGTCAGCGCTAGTAAACAGGCAGTAGATGAGTCTCCTTTTGTATGTTTTTCTCGACGTGAGGCCAATTAAACTGCAATATAGATAATTCCCTACATTTTACAGTATACACTCTTTACCACCTGAAGACAAAGATGGGAAAACAGATGCTAGAAATATCCCACGTTCCTCCTGCTGCTGTAAAAGTTAGTAAAGATTCAGCCTTTACCTTTTAGAAAGAACTTGGAGTCATTTTCCTGTAATGTTTGAGCTTTCCCAGCCAACAGTTGCAATCCAAGTAACGCCTTCAGAATAAGGTGACAATAAAACAGGACAACTTAATACTTAGCAGCAAATTAGTATTATACAAACATTTTGTTGGATACCAGACCTTTGAAAGTGGAGTGCTCAGGGGCATCGCCAAAAGGGAAGCAATTATGTCCAATATTTTCAGTAGACCTGGATGATCAGGCCAGTCATCTAAAAAGTACCTAACTTTCTCTTCAAGTGCAGCTAGTGGCTCAACCATTTTGAACAACACAGAAGGATTTGGGTCCTGCAATAAGCCAACAAATTAAACATGCAAGAAGGAACAATTGGGCATCAAGGTACAACTTGAAAGATCCCATACCTTGTAAGCATTGTAACTATTGCAGTCTAGAGAGGCTGCACAAGTTCGTTGATATTCCAGACAAACACGAAGTAAATGCTCAGGCATGAGCTTCTCATCAAATGTTGAAGACGTGAATTCCGGCAGGTCTGGAAAATAATATCACAAATCAGCAAGATTAGCATACAACATTGTTCGAAATAATAGTCGATGTACATACCTTTCAGTACTCTTGCACCGAACTCGTACGAATCTACGAAAGACTGAATTTTCTGTTCATCACTAATTTGGCATTTATCAGGCTGAAATAAACCGACCAAGAAAAGTATTAATTATGCCATAATAGTTCCTTTATTTATTCTTTTTCCTGGTCTACTAAGTCAGGAAGAATACACAATGTAAGAAGGTAGAGAAAATTATTATCAATCCCCACGAACACCAAATAAGCATCAAATAGTGTAACATATATAGGATTATCAGTTACTTCCAACTACTCATGAAGTTCAAAGACGATGTATCTTCTCTCTCATGTTACCATTACCTTCTCAAAAAGGTCAGGGGATCCAAACAATTGGTTATGTATTACTACAATACATTTCAGAACAGACTCTGGTACGAGGTCCCATTTGTCTTCAACAAAACTATCATCCTCATCAGTTCTCTCCTGAAGTAAATAAGATTGTTATATAAATATACAAAGTGAAACCTAAGCATTCATAAGGAATACAGAACATATGGAAATACCATAATTTTAAAAAATGCATGCTCTAATTTTTCTTCATTATCTGGCGCGGCGTTGCCTTCTGAATCCATATCTGAAAGTGAAGGGACATCTCCTTGAAAAATGTCTTGTATATCGATGATACGGGACCTGAACTTGTAATACTGGGAATCATCATTTTCCCGAGCCTTCACACTAGATTTCATGTTGATCCACATTCTCTTAAAATGGTCAAAGGTACCCTTCAAGGACTGAAAAGACAAAATGGTAAGAGACCACACATTCTTTCCATTCGAGGTGTATTAATCATGGCTATAAAAGTACATACCAGATAAGAAGCTTTATCCATGATATGGGAATGACAGACACGGTATGTTGTTCGTACTAATGAAATATGATGAAATGATACTAGCATCTGAGATCTCTGCAATGGGTACACAAAACATTACAAAAAGCTCCATTTTCTAAATTCTTATGATCAACAACGGCATAAGATTGAATAGGATAGAAGACTCTTCAATCCACTAACCACTTTTTCTGCCACTTCACCAACATTCGACTGACTTGACACAAAAGCTAGCTTCTCCAATATATCTACATCACCAAATTCACTGTATCGGGTTTCCAGTTGATCACCAAAGGAATATTTTGTTAGATCTGGCATGTCAACTAAGAGCATTCCAGTAACAGATCCATTCGGAAACTGCATAAAAGCAAAAATTGCACCCTGCAGCACAGAAAAAGATTGCAGTAGCGCAATCAGCATGTTGTATGCAACGAAAGGGTGCTGTCCCTTTATCATTATCCAAGGACATTATATTGCTACTTCACAACATATTCAAATAGATGTAAACAGATAGCATTCAATTGAAAATATTATCAGCTATTGTTTGATGACGGCCCAAATTTAATTACATAAAATGAACTGCAAAGTATATATTTGTTATAAAATATTATTGACAGAAATCAATGGAGGGGCCCTGCATATTACAACTATAGGTGCAAACTTATACATACCAGAACCCTTTCAATATCATCTTCTTTAACCTTCTTCAAATATTCTCTCTCAAGAGAACCAGATAGAGCAATTGCCAAGCCAAGTTTCATTTCATATACGGCAACTTGAACTGGTTGAATCAAATCAACATATTCCCCATACTCTTCTGTCAGTCTCTTGATAAAGTTTCTTGATGTTATCTGCATAAAATGATTGTAAGGCCAATAGGTTTAATTGCAGTTACTTAGGGGTAAAAAGAGAAGAACAGAAAACAGCCCTTATGCCAATAGGCTCTAGCTAGAAGACACAAAAATCACTCCCAACAAATCTGACCTGCCAATTGCAGATTCTGTCAACCTCCAATTGCCCAACTCCTTTGCAACTTAATTGAAGTAATAGATCCTGGCAGTCAGACAACCGCTCCTCAAATTCACAGCAAGCTACAATCAAACTCTTGTGCTTAGACTGTTGAGGTCGAAACACAACCTGTAAATGGTGTATGAGGATAAGTACAACAGTTTTCCATTATAATTCATGCATGAACAGATTACATCAGTAAAAAACTTAGCATGTGCAACGCAACATTGTATATTTGTATTGAGGACTGGCGAGCTTCCATCTTGTACAACAGGTCATTCGGTCTGAACATCCGAAGATAAATCCTTATTAACCAGCCATTCCAGCTTGTAGCATCACTAATTCGCTACCATGGCCAGAGCAAGCATATTACAGAGGAAAAAAGTATTTTACTTTAGAATACAGGACTTTCGTCTAGCTGAATTCATGTTAAAAACATTAATAAAGCACATAACATAGACAGAAAAGTAAGTTCTTTTGTTCAACTCTTTGATCATGCCCTGAAATTAACACTATGCATGTTTACAATAGTTGAACCTGTTGCCAGCCACAAAAGATTTAAAAATTAAGAAGTGGAAGAAAAGCATTAGCAGCTTGGTAGAATCCCATTTATACCATAGAATTTAAATAAATAAATGTATGAAACATCTAGAACTTAGAATTGAACAGCAAGCACTGGATGTTATGCACTTGTACAAACACAACCTTTGCCCGGATGTTCTTCTCTTTAGTTTTCAGCTCTTGTAATAACTTTGGACCATGACCATCTTCTGCTGAGCTAGAGCCAGCCAATTCTTCACATTCATGACGAACCTATTAAAAAACAGATGCCATAAATTTTCAGACCTTTTCCTGACAGAAGGCTATCTTATACACTCTCTGGGTATATTTTTTAAAAAAATAAACAATTAAAATACAGCTTCACCATTAAGGCCCTGTTTGGTTGGGCTTCTCAGCAGCTTTCCACTGAAAAAAGCTACAGCCCAACCAAACGGTCAGCTTTTGAGCAGTTTTTTTCAACAGTGATTGTGGACTTTGCAGTGCAAATTCAACTACTTTGAAAATAGTGTAGATGGCTTGGATCAGCCCAAAGTCATATGTTCACTTTCCAACAGTCACAGCAGCTTTTCCAGACAGCCAGCCAATAACAGTATTGTCAACAACCACAAACTAACCAAACAAGTCCTAAGTCTGTTTGGCATTGCGGTGGATTATGATAATCACATTTATCCAACCAACTTTTGCCAATTTTACAGTTTATTTCACCAACGTTTTCCTAGTTTTGCGGCTATTTTTCCGCAGCAGATTATAAAATAAGTTCAGCACGGCACAGCACAACAACTGAGCCAGCAAGGATATTTTTGGAATAATGAAACAATATAGAAAATTGGGCAACACAGCTTTATTCAGAGTACATGATATGGTGAATCCATGTTCTTACTTTGCACCTTGCTACATAGCACGAAACAGATTATTCGGGACACACATTTCAAGCTTTGCACCAAAGCGCCAAGAGACCTTTTACCTTTTCCTCCAGCTCCAGGAGTGAAATCTTTTCCAGAACCTGAGAATGCATAAAAGCAGATTCGAATGCAGGATCTGGATTGTATGAGCTCAACAATAACTGGAAGCGCAACTGTCCAATATACACCCAGGCAGCCCCAAGATGCAATAAAGAGTCTGCAAGCCACAAAAGATAATTAAAAACAAGGATACAGTTTCTGTTGAAATGAATGAAACATCAGAAACAACAAAGCAAGCAAAACTCAAAACTCAAAAAGTCATGCAATAAACCCTTCACAGTGCAACTGTCTGTTAAGGAATAAGTACAAAGAATTTGTAAATTGTAATAGGCGGTCTAACTGTTCTCAGCATGGTTTTTAAGGCGGTAAGGCGAGGCGAGGAGCCCCAACCCCGTCTTACCTATTAAGCAGGAATAGGAGTAATTGGCACGGTGAGAGGGAGCGTAAGGAAGAGTTAATTGCTGAGTGAAGAAGAATAAGCAGAGCAAGCACTAAACAGTGTTGGATTTAGCAACTTTGAAAAATAGGACTCAAGAGATTCATTTGAAACATATTAATGAATATATTTTTCAACAAGTACTGGTATTTTTTAATTAGTAAATGATATTAATAATTCTTCAAAACATATAGTATCACTGAGTACCCTGCACAAAGGATTCACTCTGCCTTGCCCATGACCATAAAGGCAAAAGTGAGCTACAAGATAAGAGAAAAAATAAAGTTGTGGCCGTGTCTAAAGGCTGCAGCGATTTTCTATCTCCCTGTCTCCTTTCAGGATGAAGCGACAGCCAGGGAAGAGCTGCATGCGTCTCTCTGCCTTGCCTTTTTCCCCCTCTCTCTTCTGACATAGGCATATACATAAGGCGAGGACAACGCCTTAGCCTGGAGGGGTGCCTTGTCACTTAAACGATGCCTAGACGACACCTTAAAAACCATGGTTCTCAGTAGTCACTCTGTATATGACGTGGTCACAGGCTACCGTCTAAACAACCACTGTATCAGTAAATGATATTGGACATCCAGTAAACATCAGATCAGAAAGTAGCACATAATTGAGCTATCCAACATAAATTCATATATCATATCAACAAGTTAGAGACTGTTTGGGGCCGAATTGGTAAACTTACAGAAATGAATCATTCAATGCATAGTAGAGATCCAAAAAGAACATACCACGTGAGTACGATAAGTACAATTCCCGAAGCAAGGACCCTATGACTTTATCTGACTCTGAGAATGAAGCTAGTACTCCATGACTTGAAGATGATAACAGGGCACAAGCAGTATCTAGATCTTCTTTCTGCGATGTAGCAAGACAGGTTATGAAAATACAAACCACCAGAAAAGGCTCGAGAAAAACAAAAGGTCGGTAAGTAAGGAGTCCCGTCCACATAGGAGTGAAGAAATTACAAGGAAAATCATACGATAAAGTTCATTAATTACCCTGAGCCAGTACATTAGGTTCATGTGCCAAGACATTTATGAGATTTGATTATACACTAGCCTACAGAAGTACAAAACCATCCTCTACTTGATTGGACAGACCTCTCCCACCTGCACAAGACTGTCTAATTTGGAAAACACAGGCATATCTGGCTTCGTGAAAGGATTTATTGTTTATCATTTACAGCACTGTGGATTACAGCTCCATGCAGACAGGAAGAAAGCGCCAATTCTTCAACTTTTGACTAGGTTTGCCCTTATTAACTACTCCCTCCATTCCAAAATAGATGATGTTTTTTTACTTGCACAGCCTCCAATATGCAAATTTCAATTTTTGTATGAATATGTAAGTACAATATTAAAATAAATTATATTATGAAACTATTTCTCATGACAACTCTAATAGTTTTTAGTCAGTTAGTTGTCAAAGATAAGCAGTTTGACTGCACGCTTTCTCTAGTGTCATCTATTTTGGAACGGAGATAGTACCCATCTTTCTAACACCATTACCAATGAGCACTTAATAGGGACATTTGGTGTAAAACATTGCCTTGAGAAAATCAAAACGTACTTGCAACAACAACAAAAATTTACTAGGATGTTCATCTGTCTGGACTGGACATAGTAATTATATTTGTAAGATACATATGGTAAACACAATAAGTGGTTCAGATTTCAAGTCATGAAAGATGGAAATCACAGTAAAAGCGACAACAAATGTGTACAGATGTGTACCCAGAATTTTTCCAAACATAATTTCTCCAAACAAATTCAAGTCTAAACCATAAAATGTCCCAATTTCTCCGGCACAGAAAATGTACTGTTGCATGTCAGCTAAAATGGTGGCTCAGATTAAAAGAATGTAAATAAAGGAAACATAACTTGCAAGCAATCTGGTACGTGAGACTTAGAACAACATCACAAGGATGATACACGCACCTCTAGATAATGTTCCGACTGTTGGAAGAGGAAGTACACTAACTGATTGTACTCTTCTTCCTTGAAGTGTTTCTTATGGACAAATATGATCTGCAACACATTATCAGAATAGACAATTCAAGAGGGTGCTTCAACACAAAATAGAGATAGATACACGATTACCTGTTTAAAGAGAGAATCAGCAGCAGAATGGAGACTGCCAGCTAAGTTTCCCACATATGAGACACCTTCCCAAAGGTTTCTAGATGACATTCTAAGCATTACATGGTTCTTCTGATAATCCATCACACATAGATCCCCTTGGCTGTAAAACAGAGGACAGTAAGAAAAGTTTTTTGCAATTATCCCTTAAGACCTAAACTGATATCAGTTTAATCACTTCCCAGCATTAGAGCATAAATAAGAAGCAGAGCACAAACACTATGTCGTCAATTGCTTCTAGCAGAAAGAAAAAAGGAAAGAGATAATGAATGAATGAAAATAACGTCATACATAATAGTATTGATGGCATCCATTTTTGTCAAGTGTGTTAAGTCACAAGTTTCATCATGTGTAGGAGGGAACAGAACCTGAAAATAAAGCAAATCATATGAGGAAAGTGTCGTGGTTGTCTTAAATAATTATGGAACTATATGTAAACTGTAGGAGAAAAACCTTTGGACTTCCAGAGCAATAAGTCCACAAAGAAGTGTGATAGTTGTACCACATTTCAAGAAGCGAACTAGCAACCTTTATATGGACTGCACAGCATTTGAGTGTCAACTTTCAGTTACAACCAATAACAACCACATAACTCAGATGAGTTTTGTCCAAAGTACAGATATTTTTTTTACCATTATCAACTGTGGCCCAGGCATGATTAATCCACCAAATGATCTGATGTTGCGTAAACTCCAAAGGAGATCTTGACGATGATTCCAATGAGTAGTCCATAGCATACTTAAGCAGGGATTCAGAGTTTGCAATAATCTGTACAATGAAAGAAAGTTTTACATAATCTTCCAAATGTCTCAGCTTCCTAGTGATCCTTCACACAAACTACTCAGTTGTCACAGAAAAACATGAATAAGAAAACATAAATGAGATTCAGAAATCAGCAAATATTATAATCTAAAATGTCAACGGAAGGGGCATAATCAGCCAAAGATTCTGTGTGTGCTCAGAGAGAGAGGGGAGAGAGAGAGAGAGACCCGATGAACTTCAGACGAATCTTTATGCGTGCACTTGGATAGGTGTTGAAGTAAAGCAGTATCCAAGTTCAAGCTCTTCAAGTTGAGCAAAGGAAGACTCGCTAACCAACCGTTGAAACCGTATGTGTTACATAAAATATCAGATGAGACTGAGCAACAGACTTTAACTTCAGCAGTTGAAGTCTTCGACAACAATGCAAGATTGCTTCTCTCGTGGTCAACCTTTCCAACAAGCCTCTACATCAAGAAAATGCAGTAAGGAAAACATTTTGGGATAAACCCCTCGAAAATTACAAAGAACCAAAAACCTTATGAACTTCATCCAACTGGGCCACAACTGCTGAATCATCTTCCTCAGTATTAGTTGCAGCAAGAGAAGCCATGGAGACACCTTGACACAAAGACAATAGATCATAAAGGAAACTCACCATTAATGGATCAGAATGCTTCAACTCACAATAATCTACTAAACAGATGAAGTGAAAAAAGATATTAAGAAGCAAAACATACACTGCACAATTAAATAAAATTGTGCTTCAGGTAAATCTAAAGAGCAAACACAACCAACATAATGGAAAAGAAACGAGAATTTTAGGATCACAGTGGACTGCCTCTGAACACAAACAAAAAAGGAGGCAATTTCTAGTGTTGGCCTCAAGGAGATCTCTTCGAATAATATAGGAGTACCTTCCATTGCAAGGTGTCTAAGATCCTGATTGGCTGACAACATGGCATCAATTAATTGTTCTTCATCTGCAAGCAACAAAAGGTAATTAAATCTGGAAGGTAACTAGCTAGGCATGGATGATTTTTTAGCTGCCCAATCCACAATATATACTTAAAATTACCATCAAGATGTTTCTTCAAAAGATTCTTCCTCGGCCAAACAACTGCAGAAAAGGCTACAATTTCTTGAATTTTGTAGAAGACTCTGCCAGATGATGGCACAAGAGGATGACCACCATAGACCCATAAAGTTGGTTTGCTATATTGTAAATTGAAATCTTGGAGATTGTTTAGACTGACGCTTTCCATCTGTATGATTGTGATGTCATGTTGCAATCACTTAGTAGTATCACAAAGAAAAGAAAAGGATGATAACTTACCAAAAAGACACCAACTTCTACTGGAAATTTTGGCTGCAACTTAAGTATTTCTTTCCTCAAAAGATTCCAAACAACTGGTAAGCCCTCGAATTGGGATGAAACTATCATCTTCCATATCGATCTGTGATAATCAAGGAGACGAGTGTATATCTGCAGCAGCTTCCGAGATTTCACAATCATCTTGAGTACCTCGTTCTCCAAGCATCTGAGGGACTTCAATGCTGGCAACAACGTGGCTTTCAGAACACCATAATCAGGAAAGTTTGCCTCAGATTGCCATTGCTGCAATGTAAGCCGCAACAAGCTCAAACCATGAAGAGCACTACGAAGCCGATTTTGGCAAGCTTTAAGGGTGTCAGAAACCAGCCATATCAAGCAACTTCATCGACAGCAATGGAATAGGGTGAGCAACAACATCGACCTCGTGATAAGCAATTATTTCCCTGTAACACTCAAGGATGCTATGCCAAATAGGATGCTCACTTTCTTGCTTAAGAATATTTCCGTAATTCTCAAAGAAGCTGCAGTAAGGCTGGAGCAGGTAATTATACCATTTAAACCATATGGCATACAATTCAAGATCACTTTCCGTAGATTGCTCCATTACCCAGTTTGCAGCAATGAAAAGCATCTGATCAGCTAGCACTGAATTGAATGGCCCAGTTACACGAGTCCTGAAACAATGCTGACCAGACAAAGTTGGAAATTGCAGTGCAAATAAGCTTGTGGCAGGAAGAACAGATGGGTGGATTTTACTAATAGGTCCCAATAAGGATGAGCTACTTTCCAAATTGCTTATTTGATAAGCAGCATACTGGGCACCCAATGATTGTAGATACATACAATTTCTTGGACACAAAATTCTTTTGAGTACCAAACGAAGTCCCTTAACTTCTGTTCAATTGGCCAACCACCAGGCAAGGACAACGAAAATCCACAAAGCAAACCAGTTGAACAACCATCAAAATCAGTCAAAAACCTTGATTTTCCCTCCTCAAACAACAACAGATCCATTAACTTCACCCAATGATGGTAGATAAGTGTGTTCCCAACTTAGATGGAGGCTCCAAAGGAGCTTATTTCCTTGAACAAGAAGTTGTTGGAACAGTTGAACCCATCTTGTGATCTCAAGAAGGGTAATATTTACACCAAGACGTAATCCAGCAGCTTTTGCATACATGTGTGCTTCAGTCATTGATGAAATCAATTCTATTCTTGGTATACCACAAGAAATTAAAAACCTTCTCACGTCCTTCCTCTCACTATCCTCAGGCACATAGGTGCACCTTTCCAAACTCCAATTTTGCTCCATCAGAAAGATCTCTACTCCTCTGTTTCGCATGGCTCTTGAAACTTCACCATACCTTGCATTAACTGTTAAAAAACATTCGGAACTTGGGATGGGCCTTGAGAACTACAGGATTTCCATCCACAAGACCACATTCATTGACTACAATGGACCTTTCTTGCTCAACCAAAGAGTTTATCCTATCAAGTACCTGACATATCCAAGGAAATAAAATAGTAAATTAGCAAAACCAAATAGTAGGATAAATGGCAAAGTACAAGAGATTAGTAAACAACTAAACATACAGTAGGGTTACACAAATTTGCATTGTCCAAAATAACCCATTCACCGCATTCAATGGCCCTGATCAGATCTCCAGCGACCCATTCAAATTTAACTGGTTGGTGTACAGCTTCTTTCTGCTGCAAGCTGTAGATGGACTTCAGTGTTTTACTCAGGTCATCTTTTGTCAATGAAATAGGCAAGTCAAGCATTTCCAGATCACACTTCATCTGTTCAACTATGTCAGTGACCAAGCTCAATGGTGGCAAAGATGCATTCCTGCTCATTTCAATAAATGTAGAAGTACGAATTGAAGAATACTTCTTTGCAACCACAAATTCAAACCATTTCGCAAACAAAGCCTTCCTTTTCAGAATCAAATCATTCCAATGTATATCCATACTCAGGCTGAAATATTCATCAACATAACGCTCAACTTGTGATATGACCACTTTATAGTGCCTAAAGAAGTTATACTGTTCAAAACATCCCAGCAATTCTGACACATCAGTTGCAGATGACAAATTCAACTCATTCAATGTACTGCCAGACAGCTGAGCAAGTAAGCGGATTAATGAGGTCTTCCCAGATGAGTGTTGTCCAACAAGAATGCACAACCAACCTTGATGGATACAGTGGATAGCAGCTTCAAGGCTATGAAGAATACCAGGAAGTATGCTGAGTTGGTTACTCTGAACTTCATATGACCGAAAGTTACTTCTTCTAATAGACGCACTTCCAACAACTAAGCAATGTGCATTGACATAAAGCATTTTCGATTGATGAATGCTGGGCTTTATCTGAAAGATTTCTTCAAAAAGCTTCAGAACTTCATTGCGGTCAACTGCAGTTCGCATCCGTGAAGGTAGACAGTATTCAGAAAGCAGTCGTTCTTTGAAGTATCTGGAGAACTTGCTATCATCTCACAAGACCTAATAATATCACGTAGATTAAATTCCCAAGGAGAGCCTTCTTGGCCATACTTCCTATGTATCATGGTATCCATGAAGAGCCTATTGTTAAAGCGAATCAGATTTCGGAGGAGATCTTCACACAGTAATGGATATCGTGATTTACAAATAGAAAAATAATCTTCTTCTCTTAACTCATCGACATAAACCTTGGTGAAGCGGTTCAGGAAGGACTTGGGAAGGCCTTTCCGCCCACCACCTTGCGACGAAGGATTCTGGCACGCAAATACACGAAAAGACGGTGGACATTTGTAAGTTTGACCAAGCTCAGGTATATAGACCTCAGCACGGTGGTCCAGAATGGCATTCAGACCCTCTAGGACAGATTGGGGAGCCAGATTGAGTTCATCCAACAGAACCCAGCTTCCATTCTTTAAAGCCTGGAGAAGAATACCATCAGACCACGCAAATTCCATTCCATTCTCCCCTTCAGCTGGCAAGTCTGAACCTAAAAGATCCATCATATCTGTCTGCTCAGATAGGTTTATCCGCACAACATCGTGACCAGAAAATCCCGCTAATGCCACAATTAAGCTTGTTTTTCCAACTCCAGGACTACCTTCTAACAGAAGAGGTTTTGGTAGTTGCATGCCACGCAACACTCGCAAAACATTCTTACTGGTAGTGGGTGCCAGGAATTCAAATCCTTGTTGCTTACAAGCAAAATGACCTTTAGTATATAAAACGGTGCGATGCCAAAATAATCTGGATGATTATGATTAATATCAGTTTTTTCTTAAATCATCACCCCAGCCATAATTCTTTAGATCATATAAGTCCGAGTTTAATGGTTTCCCCTCAACCTTCTGCAGCTCTTCTAGAAGAAATGACAGGCAACTCCATCTCAACTCAGTAGCCTCAGATTTAGAAGCATTCATTCCCAAAGTGAGCCCGTCAAGTAATATAAGAAACAGACCATGTATTAAAGCTTGTTGTGGCCCAAGATTTATCTCTGTCATGTTGATAAACGAAATCCAGGACAACAGATCCCGTATGGTGAGCATTCTTCCAGTGTGTAATTGGTTGAACCACTTCCAGAAATTAACGATGCAATCTCCAAAGCAAGAGACCTCAGCTTTGCTGAACTTCTCTATAGCTATGCTCTTAAGTTCATCAACATCCGTAACAGCAGGAACCCACAATTCTGTGAATCGATTTCTTAGTGCTGGAGAAAGTTCTTTTTTTCCATAGTCACCACCTGGATTCATTGTTGCAAGGATAAAGAAGTTTGGATGTGCTACAATCTTCTCTAGCACAGAACCACCTTTCTCAGCCAGTGACTACAAAACAACAAAAAAAAGGACACGAATGGACATAGATAAATCAAAACTGAAGGTCAAAAAACAACAGTAGATTATTCAACACAATTTATAAATAAAAGACATCAATTGCATGACTGGATAAGCAAGTGTAAGAATGATGTGATAAACAAAAGGTAATCTACTTAGAAAAAACGCAAGTCATATGATGACCATCACAAGCATTTACAATCAGTGAGATCCATCAGCCCAAATGCATAAGCAATCTTCCATTCGTAATCGGTGAGAACTAGCAACTAAGCAGTGAGAGCAGCAGCAGCAGCAGTGCTAAGAGTCCAAGTTCGTTTGAATTAGATTGGATGGTAGATATAGAATTTGAGGGATTGCTAGAGACATTTTGAGTTAGATTGGACTGTTAGAAAAAGAACTTCGCATCTTAGGGAACAAGTCAAGTCAGGCCTATAAAAGACTATGCATTGTAATTTATGAGATCAAGCAAGAAGAAATATTCCTCTCCTCTATATGCTCTCTCAATCCCTCTAGCTCTCTCATCCAAATCAATGTCTATCTTCCCCTTCTAAACCCTAATCCTCTTCAAGCCATGACTAGCCATCCTCCGCACAGTAGCAATAAGATGCAAGATCTGCTTTGCACCATGTTAGAGAGAGAGAGAGAGAGAGAAGGAAATAAAGACGTATTCCTAAGAAAAAAGTACTCAGCGGAATTAACTTGGGAGTTGAGATAATCCCTTCTATGCCATTTGGCATTGTGTTGCTTTCTGAAAGCACTTTCATTTAACAGAAATATAGCAGTAATAGTTCGTGGAATTAGTGTGTGTATACATATGCGCTAATATGCGCGAGAGCGCATTCTGCGGTCCAGCCCAAACGCGCCAACCCGACCCAGCCGAACGACCAGATCGTGCAAACCAACCCTTGCCTGAACTTGACGGTAAAACTTGTAGTTCCAAACGGTAAAATTGTGTAGCGTTTTACTATTGTTTTCTAATGGTAAAATTTGCAGTTCCGAATAGTAAAATTGTGTTTTCGGACAGTAAATTTTGTTTCACAGACACATGCCGGTAGTATGATGGTAAAAATGTGGCCCCGAACAGTAAAAACTCGTGTGTTGTCTTACTGTTGACAAGCCTGACATGTCGGCCATAAAATTCATGATGATTTTTACTGCAACGTAGCCACACTTTTACCATCGCGACAGATCGTGTAAATCAACCACTGCCCAAATTTGATGGTAAAACTTGCAAGTCCGAACAGTAAAATTGTATGGCGTTTTACTGTTGTTTTCTGATGGTAAAACGTGCGGTTCCAAACAATAATGTTGTGTTTTTTGGAGGTACTTTTGTTTCGCGGACGCACACGAGTAATATGATTGTAAGAGTGTAGCCCTAGACAGTAAAAACTCGTGTCTTTTACTATTGACAAGCATGACATGTCGGCCTTAAAATATATGACAGGTTTTACTGCAACCTAGCCACACTTTTACTATCGCGCACTCACCCCTTTAATTTATAAAATAAGGAGGTGGGATTCAAACCTTGAACCTCGTGTGCATAGCTTTACGCCTCTAACAACTAGGCTATGCAAGTGATTGTGAACAATTAGATAAAACATTTTCTTTCTAGTATGGCATGGTTGGACATGCGGTAAATCGATGATTGCGAAATAGTAAAAGCATATACACATACCGGTAATTTTTTGACAACGGTGGATTTTGGGGTGAGACTAGCTAGGTTGGTTGGGTTGGTGGGCAGCGCGTAGACTGCCTCAGCAGCATATTATGGTATCTGTATATATATACATATATATAAGCTAAATGAAAACCTCTTTTTCAGAAATATAGCAGAAATAGTTTATGGAATTAGTAAGGATTTCCTGTAACTAGATTGCACAGCAAAGCACAGAATGCCAAACTTGCTCAAACACCTACATCATGTATCTAAACACAACTATATCAGCAGTGCACGCGCACGAACAGCATTCAGAGTAAATTGTATTGTGGGTCCCCAAAAGTTGAGTTACTTAGGCCCTTAAGTTTGCAAGCTTAGTATCTTTTAGGTGCCTAAATTTGTACGGTTGTATCACTTAGGTCCATAAACTTGCGATTCGATCCATTAGGTCCTAAACTTGCAGTTCTGCTCCTTTTTTTTAACCTAATTATCCATATAATGCTACTTCAGTAAGAAAATTCATGCAGTCGAGCAGAAAGTAGCTATTAAAAAGAGCATACCAATTTTCTTTCAGGTTCTAGAACACTGTTCAAACCGTTCAAGTACACTGTCATCAGCTAAAGAAATTTCATCAATAAGGAAAATATCTCCATTCTTCATCGCTTGCACAAGTGGCCCATCCTGCCAAAGGAAAATTGACTGCCACCTCTCGTGAAGATGCATCAGTTTCAATTTAATTTGCTCCATATCATCAAGATCTTGAGGTGGCACCTCGGGAAACAGTTCTTTTTCCTTTCTGTATCTATCAAGTATGTCATTCATATGATTCATAACGCTAACAGCTCCAGATATATCAGAGGGAAATGGCTGTATAAATAATAGAAAATCAGTTACTCTACTTTGGAAAGTGTCTATAATCTAACATTGAAATACAAGATGCTAAAACCAAAGAACCATACCACATCTCCTGCAACATGAATGCAAATTTTCATCTCCTTCATTGTTGAAATAAGATGTTTGAACTCCAGGGCTATTATTGACCTATCACGTACAGGACAAAATCCCTGCAAGTAACAGTCATTTCATTATGCCAGTGAACCAAATCTTAAGAGCTGACAACGGTGAATACAAAAATATAATTCATAGCCAAAATTAGAGACAACAAACCCACCCCAATGAAGTCTGATGTCTCGGTATACTGATGCAGTTCAAAATGTGTAACTTCACTCCAAGGACAGCACTTAGGACCTGGCAAACTGTTGTTTTCCCACCGCCAGTTTCACCAACAAGGAGGACAGGTTCCCGTGATTTGTAACAACGCTCAATAAGGAAGTATAGCCTCCACATACTTTTTGTCCAAGTGATACTGCAAGAGCTCAAAAAGATATTGCATCAGATATGGAGAAGGCAAAAGCGCAGACCGTGGTCTAAAGTAAACAAGAACTCACTTTCCGAAGCTTTCTTGTACTCTCAGTCTTATAGCATCAGGACATAAGTTATCACCACAGATAACTTCCTGCAAAGACAACGAATCACTCAATTAGATGACAGACTCAAAAGCCATGCGGCAATTATCAAAAATTATCAAGTTTCACAAAAGTACTATAAAATATGTCACGCAAGGAACTCTACTTTAAGATTGTTCACGGTTAAATAACAGCGTCAAGTGACCGCACATGCAAACAGTGTCCAAAGAATTAGGAAAAACTCGGTTGAATGGGAATGTTTGCTCAGTCAAATAGCATCCAATCACTCTACTTCTAGTAGTATGTCAGCAAATAGCTTTCCAATATACTATAGATTTTCATAAGTACGTCAACTGCAGCAACCATAAACCACAGCCTTCTAATACTTCGCATTTAAAAACTAAAATCTGTCCAGTTGAATGAGGTGTACCACATCTTTTACATTTAGTACCTACTACGTGGCATGCATGCATTTTAAGAACTTCGTTGTTCCAGATTGCCCTAATTGTATTGGCTCGGGCTCAATATAATATAATGTCAATGCAATAACATTATGACTTATGAACAAGTGTTCTTTAAAAAGTGGGTCTTCATCTTCCATCGCATAGCATTAATAAGAAACTTAGAAATTATTTAGCCATATGCCATAGAAAGATTAAACCCCTACCGATTTATATAGATCAGGGATGTTGAGTTTAACACGTAGGTGGCGTTCCAGTGCTTCTTGAACAACAGCTTTCTCATTGTCATCCCTTAATCTTTCCGCAAGAAGTAAATAGCCATCTTTAGCCAGATCCTCATATGACTTCCCCTCAAATGTTCGGTACCGATTGGCCCAACGGAATAGATCTCGTGCTGTAATGAAACCATGTCTGCCAGCAAACACTCTACTATTTTGTCTATGCATTTGTAAATCTTTCATAACTTGAACCATTTTTGTGGCATAACTGCGAGCAACTGTACAACGCTGCTCCAAAATTGTGATTAGCTCATCTTCTGGTATTTCATCAACATGCACTTCAATAAAACGGTTGCGGAATGCCCTAGACAGCATTTTGCGTCCCCCATAAAGCACAGGTGGATTTTGAGTAGCAAAAAGCATAAAGTTAGGATGAGCAGGAATAGTCTCTTGAAGCTCTGGAACAAACAGCTCCCTGTTGTCATCTAACAGTCGATTTAAAGCTTCCAAGACATCAGAAGGTGCAAGATTTAGCTCATCCAACACAATCCAGTGCCCCTCGCGCACAGCCTTCACCAAAGCACCCTCCTGAAACTGAAGCTTCCCATGACTGTCGGTGACATAGGTACCAAGATATTCTTGAAGATCAGTATGCTCATGATTGTTGATGCGGACAAATTCATGGCCAGTTTTTGCAGCAAGATACCTTACTAGGCTAGTTTTGCCACTTGATGTTGGACCTTGCAGGAGAACAGGATACCTTTTAATGTAAACAGCACGGGCAAGGTTAATTAGGTGCTCAGTAACACTGCTAGTTAACACATAGCTGCACAAAAATTCATCTGATTCAGAATCATTTAGTTGTTTAGGCTTTTCAATAAAGTAGCCAGCAAAAGAAATGCTTGGTGGCACTCTTCCATCTAACAGTAGAGATACGATTAAGTTCTCAATGATTTTTGCACTAGGGACATCCAGCATTGTAAGAAAGAACATACAGAACCCATCATAAAGAGCTTTCCTGAAGCCAAAAATTTTCTCTGCATTTTTACATAACCTAATGCACGAGAAAGAGATCTCAAAGTAAATTGGGGCTTCTGATTAGCTCCATCCTGCAGCTTCTCCTCAGATTCCTTTTTTGCAGCTTTATAAAAACGAACAATGCTATCTATAACTCCTTTAGCAGAATGGAGACCATCCAGATATTTACTGACAAAAAGACAGAGATCATTGTCATCCATAAGATCATCAACAAAGCATTCTGTAAATCGACTCCTAAAAGTGTATGGCAACTCTCTTTTCCCAGCATCAGTTTGCTGGATTCATGCAGGCAAACAAACGGAAGCAAGGATGGCGTTCAATATAATCCACATCACCCCTTTCAGCCAGGCACAGTGTGCCCTTCTCTCCATCCAGTACAGCACCAATTCTCTGAAGAGTCTCCGGAGGTGCAAGGTTGACCTCATCAAGCAAGATCCAATGGCCATTTCTTAAAGCTGAAACAAAGGCACCCTCCGCGAATCGAAACGACATGCCAGTTGCTGCACCAATTGACAACAGGCAGCATTTAGCCTAGAAGAAAAGGAGTCCCAGTCAGAAATAACTTGGGAAGGCAAAGGCCTTTTTCTCTTCAAACCACTGCTAGACTTGGAACTCCCTTTAATTAGCTCCTGAGCTTTCTCAACACATTTTGCCAATTTACGCAACAATTTTTCCCAATTCTTCTCCATTACATACACATCACAATGGCGTAGTATACCTTCATTGACCTGAACAAATAAACAATTCAATCGATAAATACCAAGGTGGAAGATTTCTATGGCTGTTTGGTGGATCTAAATCTTAGGCTTATGAACAAAAAAAATTGGGCCAATAATCCAACTTGTTTTCCACTTCACTCTCAAGCTTAAGCCACCCTTCCAATAAAAGTATAAAACATAAGCCTTGAAAGGTAGTTTATAGGACTTACAAGCTGAACCATAACATTTTTAAGGTTTATCTAATAAGGTATTATGTTGAACTTCAGATTTATTAGAATATTAGACCCAATAACCTACCTCCCAAGGTAATTGTAAGTTAGGTCAAACAAGTTTTACCATGAGAATCAACGAAGGGCCGTACCTTTACAGAAAAACTTCGACAGAAAAGATCCTTGAACTCTATATAAAGAGGAAAGCATATGGACCGAACATCTGTAGGCTTAAATCCACCGAGGAGATCAGATATATCACTTTGCTGGCTTAAGTTCTGAAAATATCAAGAAAAAAATATTAGCACACTGTAAAGCTCGAAGATCGTGTGACCAAGAAAAAAAAAGAGTGATTTGCATATTCTCCACTGCACATTTTGGACTTTCTTTATCACAGTAAAAGTGGAAAATACAGTTATGCCATTTGCCAATGATCTTGTATCCTTCCAAACATTTGACAGTGACAGTGAGACACATTCCATTGAGGGATTCTATCAAACATGGTGTGCCTGAATTCCACACTGGCACTGGTGAAGGAAATGGTAGCTTGAGGGTACTTTAGGAGATTGTGGCTTTTATTTGATTTTAATTCTTTTGCAACGGCATAGCAGGTACAATCAATTTTAGGGTAACAAATTTGACAATCACTGGTTTTGCAATGTTAAACATGCAATTCTTCCAACATAACATAATTATGTTAATATTTGTCCGTACCACCACAGTCAACGGCTGTTTAAGCCAGGCAGCAAGATTTTGCACGAGAGTAGTCTTCCCCGTGCCAGTTTCACCAACAAGAAGAACAGGCTCATTGAACTTTATTGAACATGCAACCCTCTCAAGAACTTCTAATGCGCAGCGAATATCAGCAAAAGGCCCCTTCTGAATCAATGCCTGTCATTTTGAAACCCAAATTTAGCAAACAAACGGAAGCTTAACAAATATGTATTAAACAAAGCAATGTTACTTACTGGTTTGTCACTGCACTGCAGAGTAACTCTGCCAACTTGCAAATCAGTGTGTCGAGCCTGTGTATTAGGAATCATTAATTTTATTAACCCTAAATAAAGAAAATAGGTATTACAGATAAGAAATCAATACACATGCCTGGATAATGGGCTTGTCAGTAGCATGCATGGCTTCTGCTTGATGAGGAACACCCAATATTCTAGCAATTTCTCTTGCTACATATAGCCTTTTATCCGGAGATGATAAGGAAGCAGCAAAAATATCAGCAGCCTGGATTTAAAGAAGACAAAGGTTCCTGAGAGCCTGGAAAGCTCATGTCTTTACTAGTTTATTAACTGAGAGGACAAATTCTATCAGGAAAGTCGCTTCTTATGAATCATTGTTCCCACTAGGACAATAACATGGCGATGTGAATGCATGTCATTTTTCCCATGCTTTCTACAGTGTACTTTTATATAGGGGCCTTTACCTGGGCAGCAGAACTGTTTGGCTCCCAAGAATTGGACTTGTATCATGGAATTCAATTCCAAGGATAATAGTGTTTAGTGGTGTGTTGGAAATTATCGTTAAATCCAGAATTGAACAAAGAACTATAACAATGGTTCACTTCTCAAAGTGCTACATTCCTAAAAGCAGAACAATTTCAACAGCCATTTATCATAGCAGGCTTTAAAATACTCCCATCATAAGCCTTTTTTTACTTTCCATCATGTCCAAGATGCAACTTGAACCTGTTGGTTTCCATCACAATATAACAATACAATTCTAGTTATAATATTATGAAGTACTTTTTATGACAAATCAACATATATCATTTTCAAGTGACTAATCTAGATAACACAAAGTTCACAATGGCAAGTGTTAGTGACCATAGGAAGTAAATCAAACTATATTAGAAGGAAGAGAGAGCAAAACCTCATAATAGATTAACTTAGAACCACCAGATGCAAACCCCAGAACCTCAAAGTTGAGATCAACACCTACTATTCTCTTGCACCATTTGAGCAGGTCCCTATAAATGAATATTATGAAGCGTGGGTTCTTATGGATGGAATAATAAGCAATATGCTGCAATAAGTATTCACCTCAATGAAAATCTGTGCAGAATGCCATCAGATAAACCTCCAGCTAAGTTGAGCCCACCAAACTGGTAAGATACCAGAGAGTTGACCTTTTCAAAGGTATCTACATGACAGATGATGCGTTAGTTACGCAATTCACAACAAAACGAAAAAATGATAGAAGATCTCATTTACCTATGAGCTTAGAGGAGATGGGCTCCAAGCTTGGGTAGCATCCAAAAATTATATTAACCATGTCTTTCCGGTTAGGTTCTCCCACCATCACTTTTCTCCACAGAGCACTATAGGTTAGTCTTCCTGATGAAAAAGGGGCAAACAATGAATGAACGTGAATTAGCACAGGTCTATTTTGCTCGTTAAAAATGATAAGTCGTGGTGTTGTAGAAATGTACAAGTATCACTGTGGGATTGGATGAATAGTTATATCATGAGTGGTATATATAATATTCAAATGCACAGCTATGAGCACATAAATTGTTAATATTTTTGTAGTGCGTAGTAAAGCAAGATGTAACATATTACACAGAACTTTAACCAAATGGACAAACCTTCCAGGGCATGTGAAACATCATTCTTAGAGGTGGTGACGGTAGCAAACAAACGGAAACTCTCAGCAACTTCCACTGCCTGCATTAGACATTCCAGAACAGGTAAGCACCTCCAGCTAAGTGACATCCTTCAAAATTTACACGGTTATTCTGCACTTTCAACATGCACGGAGAACTAAAGAAATAATACATCTCTTGCATAGTTCAAGAAGCAAAGGCAAACTTCACCTCTGCATGCCCAATTGAAAAGGAGCTTGAACCTTCCAATAAAGGTAGTAAGATTGACTGAACATCAGTGGGTGCCTTGTCGATGTCTTCAAACACAATCCAAAACCCTTTGAGAATGGCCTGCCCCACATAAGATGGTAAAGATAAATATAAAAGAATCACCCAGAGGGTTATATAGAGAACAGTACTCCTGTACAGACCTGTGTGAGAGAACCAGGAGCCCACTTGAATTCACCAGGTTTTTCTGTGCAAATGTAACTTCCTATCAAGGTCCTGCCATCCATTTGCTCGTCCATGTGGATAAAAAGTACTGCAAATATAATAAGTAATTAGCACTTAGTAAAAAATATGCACAGAGAATTAGAAGTCTTGTCAGGGATGACATGATTAGCTCCAAAAGTGTCAAGCAGTTGTAGTTTCCAATGGACAATCAAAGAACATTTTCATTCAAACCAGTATTATGAAAGGTGCAAACCATGGGTTTGGCTGAACTTCTCAGGTACTCAACGATAAAACTCAATAGGGAGTTCACCTGTCCATTGCTGGAACACAACATTTCTATGCGGTTGTTATGGAAACTGGTGGATTAACCAGATCAACAAGGTAACTTCCCCTGACACTGCAGACCAACAACGGGCACATTGCACACGGCAAATATCTTCAGGGTTCATTCTCCAACCGACTTGGGGACAATTTGATCTGAACTTGTCGTAACAGTTCAACCAACCCTTTCTTCCAGTCTGGGACTTGAACCTATTGTCATGAACTAATAATCTAATGAACCTATCTATCTTTTTTTTCCGATTGCACATTAGCAATGAGATAAGAGTGTGTTGTGCACAAAACTGAAAGCTGGTTGTACATGTTTTCTGGAATACAAAGCCCACCATGTATGAAGCAAACTTCAATTCAGAAACTAGCAGACAACAGAATGCTTCACTGAACATTCTAATGGTATAGTATGATATGCAACAGTTTCCATATGCATACTCCTTGTATACACCGAGTTTAGCACTATAACCCTATCAATTGGATTGAACCTTCAGCGTAGTTTTTACCTTGCACAAATATACTAAGGGAGTTTCTAAACATCGTCTATATCAGTTGCAGATTAAAAAATATATACCTCGATTTCCACTAATCTGTGCCAACTTGTTAATAAGTGCAGTTTTTCCAGCACCAACAGGACCATAGAGAAGTACAGGCCACTTCTGGCTAACAGCCATCTGAGCTACCTCATAACTCTTCCTCATAGTGGCAGTGAGCACAAATGGACTAACAGGGAAAAATAATTCAACATTAGTATAAGCAAGATGAATGCATGAGAAGACACTGGGAGTATAAAGAAATGCTCATACCATATATTACTTCCCATGCTATGCTCCTTTCCCATTGCAACCTCTGGCCAATCTGACAAAGTATCAGCCAAAGAAGGTACACCAACTTTAGAATTGCCTTCTTCAGTTTGCAGATATAAAGAGGCTTTCTCTAAGGAAGTGTCCGTGCAAAACTCCTTCCATCTAAAAGAATAATAAGTTTAAAATTAATGTTAGTCAACATTGAGAGTAAACAAAAATAAAAGATAAGGAGTGAGCAGGAACCTCAGTAAACATGTAAATGCATCATCTGCTCCCAGACCAAAACTTTCAATACCCCTATCACTTGCTTTCAAAACCACCATGAGTATTTGTATTGCACACCATCTTAAATCCAAACCAACACTACGAAGTGAGTCGTCAGCTAAACTATAATCAGCTGTACTATATACAAGGTCTAAAAAGCAAGACCAATCCCATTGTTCACAAAATACTCTGGGTTCCAATTCTAGAAAACCGATATGATACTTGTGTGGCATCAAGGAACCGATGTAGTCCCTGAAAGCAAACGACATTAATCATGTCACCACAATGATAAAATGACAAACTTTCATATAACAAAGAAAGAAATGCAGCAGAGATTCCCATTCTGACATAACAGCTTGCATAAATATTTTAGCAATACTAGCTTGTTCGTTGTTATACTCACCTTACCACACTGTGCCACTGCATTCCTCAAAATGCAATGTTAATCTAATGAATGAACTTGGCCTGAACCTAGGTGCAGCTGCACCAAACTAATAGAATACATACATGTGAGAGGAGTTTTTTATGAGAGAGGAGATGACTCATATTTTATTATTCTACTACTATTCTCGAATCTCAAGAACATCTAGTGACTATTAAACGGTGGTGAAGCTGCACCATGGTTCAGAAAAACTTCTCTCGTGCACAACAACGATGAAAGACCAAAACAAAATAATAGTGAGGTATGCTGGAAATGATTACCCTATGAGTTGAGATCAAGACAATGAGAGGGTAGACACTTCACAAGTTATGGGGGGACAATACGGGCAACAAAGGAATTAAAGGTCAGAAGACGGCTCAATATAATTAAAGAAAGTATGCCTTATTCTTTTTTGTGATTGTGAAAACGTTGGTGGGCCAGATTGAGAGAAGCGCCAATAACTATTGCACTTGGAACAAGTAGCATACTACAAATAAGTTACACGAGTAATTTAATAAAGAAGGAAGCGACCATATAATTTAACACATGAAAAATGAATACCTTGGTAGCAATTGGCGATTGAACACCTTCACAAAGAAGTCTTTGGAATGGTGGTGGAGAAAACTTGAAGTAGTTTAATACATATCTGCGACAGATAGCAGTCCTTAGTTAATTATACGACATATAGCAGCCTGTCATCATGCCATGGTTGCATGAAGAATGGTCAATGTAACTGTGGAAGGACGAATTTATGATAACATGCAGAACATTTTGACATAAATTTATTTAACCGCAAAACCAAATGTGTGTTGTGAATTCTGATCCATAAGTTCTTGTGGGCACATGTGATTCTGCTAAGCAGTAAAACCACTAAATCATTGCATGCTACTTTTGACTCCAATTAACTTATCACTAGTCCTGAGGATGGTATCAAATTACTCTTGCAGCAAGTGATACAACAACATATAATGTGTGGCTCTAAATATATATAAGCTCCTGCTGTTAGCTAAGGTACGTAGGGATTTTAAGTCCTACCTGAATATTACAGTACCTATGTGAACTGCAGCATTTCAACCAAAAATCTACTAGCATGTTTGGGTTCCTTAACCTCCCTTAACATTACCTGATTGAGAAGACTATCCTATTGTGAGGACTACAGCTCTCCAGATTTCCCAAATTAGGATAGTCAATTTAGCCCTCTGCACCAAGCAAGATTGTCCTTGGTGAAGTGGATTTGCCATATGTAATTCCAATTTTAAGTGTAATATTAAACACCTGTCCAGAGAGGTTGTCACACGTGGGGATTATTGTTCACGCGCACTATATATGGGCATGAATGGTACCAGTGGTACTGTCATTATTTCTGGGCCAGAGAGGAGTTCTCAATCTGGCTTTTTAAAAAATATATTTGGAAGAAATGGCATTTCCTGAAGACATTTGTTAATGTCACTTTCCAAGCTTGGATCGTCGAAATGGCTCATGGCGGAAACAGTGCTGAATGAAGTGTGTCTAGCCAAACAGATGGCCTATCCATCCCCGGGCATCTCCATTTTGAAATGCAATCATATACTAGGTTAATAATAGTGAATACCAAGGGCCCTTGCTAATGGGTCAGGAAATTGAATGTCTCCTAATTCGTTACCCAGACACTAATTGAGCAACACAAAAGGAATCAGCAAACTTCCCTGCTCATTCCAAACTCTGAGGACACAGCATGGACGTATTAGACGAAATCGGCCTGGTCAATCAAAAACCATGCAACAGGCAGATCGAAATGATCAAGTGAGGGAAGTGTGGGATAAGTTAGTTTGCATTGTTATTGTTAGCTGAGACCTGAGATAAGATCCTGAATTAGTTACTTGGATAAGATTGAATTAGTTATTGAATTGATACTCTAGTTAGGGACTAACCTCGTCTATATAAAGAGAGGATACATACCATTTCAATTAAGAAAAGGAGATGAATTAGTCTCAAGTGCGTCTTCCTAATCTAGTTCCTCTTTACCCCAGCAAGCGCCCTCTCCTCTAAGGGTCATTCTTCCTTCAAACTGGCGCCACCGGTCTTCTCTTTTCTATGTTCTTTGCCCACTGACGTACTAGCATACATCACAAAAGTAGCTATCATGTTTCCCTAATATGTGCAAAAGATACCATTATCATTTATCTAAAATGTGCCTATCTTCAAATTGAGTTGCATGTCCCTTCAGACTTTGGAAATTGGGTTTTCACAGAATTATGGATCACCTCAGCAGAAGGCATATCACTCCACTCCAATGCACTCCACTTGTTTTCTCACTGTCAATGCAGAACTTACGGCGCATATGGTGTGATGGCTGGTGTTTAACAACAGAACTTCCTGTGATAATTGAGAAGTTCAAAATGCAACTCTAGCCAGGAACGTGGGAAGTTATTGTGTTTGTGTGTGTTGAAAAAGACCATGTAGTCTCAGAATTTACAATCCGACATGGAAACCGATACAGAACCTAACTCAGATGAGCTCAAAATTGGAAACAATTTGCCAGGTTTTAGACGTTACCAAAAGTCAAAACTACAGAAATCAGTTTAAGTTTAGTACCAAGAATTGAAAATTAAATCTTCTGCATGAGTCGATCCACTAAACCAAAGAAAACCATTCTAGCATCAAGTGGCATACGGTGTTTGCCTGTTTGGTGCCTAGTAGAAGGCCAACTGTTGCAGTGAATTGAGTAACGAACTAAACGGCGAGTGAATTTTTGCACCGAAGTACGGTTGTACAAACTAGAAAACGTATTGATTGTACCACTCGAAATTTAAATTCCATCGAATTATGCGTGCCAAAGGCATAACACTAGCGTGGGGAACGGCAAACACTTTACCGGAGCAAGTAGGGGGCTAGGTCGAGGGCGCGGGAGAGCGCGAGGCACGCGAGCTCGTGCAGCCGTAGGCCCCTTCCCCTGGAGAGGTAGAAATCGATGACGCGGGTATCTCCCTCCCCGGCCTCCTCCTCCTGGCTGGTGGCGCTGCCGACGAGGAGCGCGGGCGCGGCGGTGCGGAGGAGCGCAAAGGAGCGGTCGAGGAGTGCGGACGCGAGCGGGAGGAAGCAGCCGATGACGGGGATGGTGTAGCGTGGGTGGAGGAGCGGCTCGGCGAGCGCGGCGGCGACGTCGTCGCGGGAGGGCGCGGCGGGCGCGGACGCGAGGGCGAGGAGGCACGGGTCGGCGCCGAGCGCGGGGCAGCGCGCGAGGAGGCGCGACAGGGCGGCGGAGGTGGAGAAGCTGCCGTCGAGCGACATAGCTGGTGCCTGGCGGCAGCGGCGGCAGAGGAAGAGAGGAGTGGCCAAGTTTTGCGGCTGTGTTGTATATATGGGGGCGTCTCCTGGGTTTAGGGTTTAGGGCGGGGTTTGGCGGTGTGGCAGTGGCGGTCGTGGTCGGGGTGGAGACCTGGTTCGTTTTCCTGGCATGGTTCGATCAGATCAACTCGAGTTCTGCTAAACGAGTGTTAGTTGAGAATTTTATGATCCGACGGTGTGGATCAAATAGAGAATTGATGTATGAGGAAACATAAATAAATATGAGACACCATCGTATGTGTCTTTTTTAAAAGCAACATGTAACAAGACATGTGCGATGAAGTGACATAAAATGACTCTTTTTCTCTTACTATGTAAGATTATCGTTGACGCGAAGAAACCTAGCCACCGCATGTTTTAGAAATTGGACTAGCCTACTTAGAAACACATCTCGGCCTTGAGGCTACAGAGAAGCAACCCCCTCAAGGTAGCCAACTTTAAGGCTAGGGTAAGTGATGTTGCCGTCGTGGCCGTAAACACACGTTGCAACGTCATTGCCAAGCATCCAGATCGCGATGTTGTCACCGCCTACTTCACTTGATGCGCCTCCTCCTTCACTTGGTGTGCCGCCTTCTACTCCTCCTCTTGTGATTCACCACGGGGTTTTGTCTCCACTACCGCTGTCACTTCTAGCGCCACCTCCATTAGTTGCGATTGTGTGACCGTTGCCTTCTTTGCCCTGTCTTGCTTCATGAAAGTGCATCTTGGCCCCATAAGTGAGTTTTGATGATTAATAACAAAATTATTAAGGGACTCATATGTGCATTAAGATGTTGATCAAGTTTTAGTCCCAAAAGGCAAGTTAATACTTGCGTTGACAACCCCTAAAAAGAATGAAAAAGAGACGACATGGAATCTAGAAAATTAAGGGTACTTTTCTAGTCATTTTAGCAATCTAATGGTCACATTAAGCATAAGACAACCATACTATAAAGGAGGAGCTAGTCAACAGTAAGGAAAGAGATAATTTGCTCAGTGCTCAAAAGAAATCTTTTCTAAAAATCTTTAGAAATATCTCCACAATGAACTTCTATGTCTATTCAGAATGTCCGGACTAATTAACCAGAATGTCTGAGTATGTGTGAGAGCAGTCTCCTAGTTTTAAGTGTTGGTTCAGACCCTCTGAGTGAGGTGCGTCAGAAATATCCGGAGTCTTTCAGTGGTTCAGTACAGAAGAGCCCATGTTGTACGGAAACTATGAGTGAGGTCCATCTGGACAATTCAAGTGGTGATAGAGCTTTTGTCCCGAAGCCCTGACTTCGTTTGGACCTTCCAAGTGAAGTAAGCCCATAACCTCTGAGCTAGGACTTTGCTTCTGTCCCAGTGCTTTGTTCTCGCACGGACCCCTGGTCCGATGCTTCCAAAGAAATCAAGTTGGCACAAATTTGCTTGCCTAGAATCTCTAAGTGAGGATTGTCCGGAACCTCCGAGCTAATTTGTGTTTCAGGACAGAAGGGTTGATTTTGTTCAAAACCTCTGAGTTTCAACTGTTCAAACCCTCCAGATCAAGAATATTCTAGAGGTTTTGAACTATCCAATGTGTCCGAGCAGCACCCTCCGAGTGGTGCTTTTCACTGATATAGTTGTTGGTTTTGAATCCTGAACCTTTGAGCGAGGTTGCCCAGAACCTTCAGGTGAGGTTTCTTTCTCAAGTAACGACTAGTTTTTTTAGGGCTGCCTGAATACCTTCACCCCTCCTGGGTGAAGGGGATTGCTTGCGTCCCATATCTAGAGTTACACCTTGTCTCTTTTCTCTCTTGTCTTCCTGTGAGTTTCTTTGAGAGGGATAAAGTTCGAGGATTTGGATTAGATTTCTATGAACATTCAGGCAAGTGATCACCTTTAAGCCGAAGATCAAGTTCATATTACTCTTGAAGTTTGGTGCCTCATAGACGGTTAGGTGTCGCTTAGGAGTCTTTAAGCTTATGAAGCAACAACCCAGCTATACTGCTCAGGAATCACATTTACACATCCACAGATACACAATATGTGAGTCATGTGAGGACTTGACAATATTTGTGATGAATATTTTGCCACCATATGTGGAGTTGATTCTTTTGGTTGCTTGAATTCGAGGTTTGAATTACTTATAGTGTGTTTGATAAGTTTGAGTTTCTCAATTTGTCTCAAGGAAAAATTGAGTGGATGAAGGATTTTTCTCGACTGACTTGGGTCAAGTTGAAGACTTGTGCTCGCAACGCTTTGCTTGGTCTATTGTGTGCAGGTGCGAGTTGGGTGCGACGATGGTTCGGCCATATGGACCGGCATGAGGCTTGGAGGGCTGAGATGCGGTCAGGAGGTGGCGACGACATCGTGCGGCTTAAAAGCATGTACGCGGAGGACAAGAAAGCAGGTGGAGACGAGACGTAAAGACCAAGTCAGTGCGAGGGCGTTTTGGTAAAAACGCAGAATCTACCGAAGCACAACCAAGAAACTGCGGCGACAGCCGGGAAGCGGTTTAGGGTTAGTTGCTTAGGGTAGAAGGAAAGATGGATGGAGGACGAGTCACTTAGACGCTTTGTGATGCGTGCTAAGTGCTCATGCCATCTAAGTGGGCTTAAGACCCAAGTGGTGGGAGGTATGCCTCCACCACTATAAAAGGAGGGGTAAGAGGTGCTTATCCCTCAACCCTTTTGATTAGCTTTTGAGAGCTGCACTTTGTGAAGTGCTTTGCCTAGATAAGAGGCTTGTAAACTCCAAAGAAAACTCACGAAAATTCAATACAAAAAGATTTATTCAATCCCTATGTGTTCTTGAGCCTTTCATTCTTCAAATCTTTTTGATTTTTGTTTTCTTGCCTTCTTGGTGATTTGATTCGTGGTATGACAAGTAAGTGATGGGGAGATCACCTCTGGACTGATCCCATCCAAGCATATCCAAGGATCAACCATTTTCCTTCTTGATTTTGAGTTTTCTTGAAGAAGAAGCCAAGAAATGGGGTTTGTGATTGAGTCATGAAGAAGTTTTGATTCTGTGATTTGGAGCTTGGAATAGGTTGCTGGGACATGTGAGATGATGTCATATTGATTTGAGATCAAGATTCCTCACGAGCTTCCTTTCCCATCAAAATTTCTCTTTTCTTCATTTTTAGAGCTGATTGAAGAAAAAGGGGTAAAGGTCTTAACTTGAGAAGTTTTTATGAAGATCAATACTTGATCTAGATTCACAAGACCTTCCTACACCTCTCTGCAAATTTTGGTTGAATTTGGTTGGGTAGATTTTGAATTAGTCAAAAAGTTGGATCGAAATCTCAATTCTGAACCTGACTGTTCTTCTGTAGAATTCTTCGAAAGTCTTCAAATTCTTCAGAAATCCCGGTGCTTCCGATTCTTTAATCTCGGAACTACTGAGATTCACTTCTGTTTTTGCTTGTTGAGTTCTTCAAATTCTTCAGAAATCCCGGTGCTTCCGATTCTTCAATCTCGGAACTACCGAGATTCACTACTGTTTTTGCGTGCTTAGAACAGTACCAAAAATCGGTACAACCGGAAAAATTCCCGGTACTTCCGGAATTCTTCAAGCTGAATTTCTTCACTAAGAACAGTACCAAAAATCGGTACAACCGGAAAAATTCCCGGTACTTCCGAAATTCTGATTTTCTTCAGGCTTGGTTGTTTCACTGTTTCTGCCATAACTTTTGCGTTTCAACTCGGAATTTAGTGATCTTGGACTCGTTTCGAAGCTATCGATGAGCTCCACGTTACTAAGGGCTTTTGGGGGTCTTTTCGCTATATTTTCACTCGGATCGTACTAGTTCTTTAATTTGACTATGTATGTGAAGAATTTGTGAAAGAAATTTGAAATCCGACATTCACCCCCTCCCCTCTGTCGGAAGCCACCGATCCAACACAGTATATCCACATATACACAACAACTATCTTGCATTTACCCAAATGAGGACATAGTTCACAAATTATAATGTAATTAACTAAGCGATTGTCTCCATGAACATGAAAACATAAACATGTAATTAAGTAAGCAAATGTACATGTACATTATAACAACAATTGTCTCACATGAAGACACATTTTGGGTTTTCTCACTCTCTCTAAGTCTATGAAGGCACATGGAACCCACCTTGTGCGGCTATGACTTGAGCATTGATGAAAGAGATGACAAGCCTACGAATTTCTTGACTTCGTCTCTTTCCAAAGTTTGATCCACGCATGTCCAAGCTTGTGGCTAAGAAAAAGAGATAGTTTGAACACACGTATGTATATAGAGATAAATATTAATTATGTATGGTATTATTGCAACATATACATGTAAATCTTTATGTCGACGATTGGTAAACCGCTGATCTTACGGTTGTCGTGAGTAGAGAGATTTGTTGAAGGGTAGGGACCCCTAACACCGTTGTCTAACAGCGCCGGGGAACATGGACCAAGATTTTTATACAGGTTCGGGCCTCCAGTAGGATAATAACCCTATGTCATATTGGTATATATTGAATCACGAGTAGCTTACAAAGGGGGATGTTAGTGGCTATCCTAGATGGGATCTAAACCTAGTCGGGGTCTTCTCCGAGTAGATCTGGACGTCTTGTGGAGTTTTCTCGTGGAGGCTAGGGCTTGATCTCCAGAGGCTTTTGTCTCCAATCTGACGTGTATGGCTTGTTCGCTCTGGTTGGTTCTGATCTCCCCTTGAGGGGTCCTCGAGTCCTTATATAGGGCATGACCCGAGTTGCGGAGGTTATGAACTTATCTCTACCCAAGATTTTGTCTTTCTAAAACATAGGGATTGACTTCCTAGTTAAAGGGGGTGTTAGTCTTTATTACGTGAGGACTCTTTATCATCTAGATTCCTTGGCCGCTACGTCAGCTGCTCCGGATATCCAGAGTATTCGTATACAGATACTACCCGTATACGGTAGTAATGTATTATTCATCATCACTTATTTTTCAAGCCAAAATATGTGATGAGGTTCATGTTGTATATAGCGTAGAATACATAGGGTTTGCTCATTGGGGGCTACTGTTTGCACTGTAAAAGAGAACAAATTTGATAATTATTCATGAGGCATTTATTAGTGAGTCCGAAGTATGCTTTAGGAAATAGCATACCTCAAATTACCAGGAACTTAAATATGTGTGAAAGTTTTCTTCTCTTGGTGTTTGGACTTTTAAGACTGAGCTCAAAGAAACAATGGTCAAGCACATCTTTGATGGGCATGAAGACACGATCCTTACTTATTAGTGAATCAAGATAATATACCTTGTTGTGCTATAGTGCGATGATGACCGTAACCCAATGGTTACTACACATGTATGTCATAATACCGGTCATTAAAACTATAAGTTTGTAAAGTACACAACTGATCAAGTATATAGCTAATAGTGCAACACTTACGTCAAACTGTATACAAACATTATATAGTCTTTGTCCTTTTGAGCTAGCAAAACATTCTGCACATATTCCTGGACTGGGTCGAGGAAACCCATAGTTTCCTTGGGTTCCCTGGCTTGCTTGATCATGAAACTACACATACAAAAGCAATGAGTATAAATGTACGATACTGGTTTTGCACGAAAGTAGACAGTGATGTACTTACAGTATCCAACATCTCAAAATTAAGCTCTCAATGGCGTCAAGGTTGAAGAGCTCAAAGATGCCCCGGAAGAATATGTTGAAGGTGTCGTCCTCTAGTTGGTGGAAAAAATGCTTTTCTTTGAAGGTGACTTTGATACAAATCTTTCTTTGTTCAGCCATTTACATGTACGTCCCATGCAAGATCTAAGGCTTACACATTAGTAGCATCTAAGGCTCGAGGGCTTCAGCCACTACAGGTACCTTGAGTAGTGGCATAGTGGTGGTGGCACATGCTGTAGCCACTATATTAGTATCCATCAGATCCGATGGTCCATCGAGCTCCACAGGGCTTGCCATGGTCTCTGGTTGTTCATGCTGGGAGGATGACATTGGCTCATTGAGTAAGACAATGTTCCTCTTCGGCCACTGGATGCACGATGCAATCGTCTCACCTAGCTATGTGACCTCATGAAAGTGCATATAGTGCCCCCTAATGTGTTTTGATGATTAATGATAAACAATTAAGGGACTAATGGTTTATTGAGTGTATTCAGGTGCATAGTCCCCAAATAGTTGGTTTAACCAGCGGATATCGACCCCTAAAAAGTTAGAGATGAAGGAAGGCTTGGACCTAAAAGATTAGTGATGTTTTTCTAGTTTTTGATGTGATCAAAAGATCATTTGAGTCTATAGGACAAGCCGCCTATTAAGAGGGGTGAGATATCTAAGTTAGAGAAAGAATCTTCATGTGTGCTCAGTCAAATCTCAGAAGACTTCTTTGAAATCTCTTTCTGAGATACAGACAGTAATTCTCGGTAATACCGGTTTGAAGAATCGGATGTACCGAGATTGGCCTCTGTTGCGAGGGTTGAGGACTTAGTCGTCTCAAGCCTCGAAGAGCTTCAATTGCGGCATGACCGGTCTTCAACCCGGTGCTGCCGAGAATGGCCTCTGTGTCGGAGAGTTAGGGAACTCTACCGCTTAGGGTTTGCCCTAGTTTCATATTTCGGAAACCGGTATTTCCGTTCTTGAAGACCGGTGCTTCCGGGATATGCTTCTGTCATTTTAGACTAAGTCATGTTCTTGATGTCTTCGGTTTCACCGGTTTCGTTTCTGGGTGTACCGAGAATCCTTTCTGGACTTAGGTCTTATATTGTCTCAGACTAAGTCCCAGAATCTCTTCTGGACTTAGGTCTTCTGTTGTCCTAGAACTAAGTTCTATGTGTGTTGTCTTCGGTTCTACCGGTTCTGTTTTCGATGGTACCGAGAATCTCTTCTGGACTTAGATCTATTTGAGAAGCTGTGTTACCGAGTTGATTTTCAGTTTGACTGCTTTTCTTCTCTGTGGAGAAGAACGTGTCAATACTTCAAATCTTGGTTTAACCGTCTTCAAAGTCGGCACTACCGGGAATCGTTTCTGGAAGTTACTCTGAGGAGTACAATCTTCAATCCTGGTGTGACCGTGTTCCTTCCGGAACTACCGACTTTGAGTTGAAGACTTTCGTTGTGCATCTGAGCTCCTCAGATTTGACCGTTGGTTTGAAACCCGGTGCTTTCGGTTTTGTATTCCGGTTGTGCCGAAGAAGAATCTTTGTGCCCAATGACTATTTTCTGAGTAGTGCCTATAAATGGTCCCCGACCCCCCTGCGGGCTCCGTAGGATACTCAGCGCAAAAAGACACTCTCTCACACATGTGTTCCCCTTCCCTCTTGACTCCTTGAGATCTACTTTGAGAGAGGAAAGTCTTGAGAGATTTGAGACTTGATTGGGTATTCAAGCAAAAACTTCTTTGAGCCTAGAGTTCAAACTTGTTACTCCTGGAGATTTGGCATCTCCTAGCCGGTTAAGTGTCGTTGAAGAGCTCCAACTTGTGGATTCGCCTCCAACAGTTTGTGAAGGTTCGGGGATCACCTCAAGATCCACCACGAGTGATTGAGCAAGTACTAAGTGGACTTGGCTCAAGGAGAAGAAGGTGAAGACTGTGTGTCTTCGGAGCTAAGTGCTCAGCTGTAACACCCTAATTTTCTGAAACCTAAAATTTAGGGCTAACAAAAACTTTTTCGTTAATGATGTCAGTGGAAGATGTGCCTAATTAAAATTTTAGTGCAAATCATGACGAAGCTAAATACCAGACATGAAAACCCTTGCCCTTATTCTCATCGATCTCCGTTTCGTCCCGACCCTAATCTGTTCCTTCTGAGCTGCGGGTCAAAACCCTAACGCAGTGCACGCGCCGTATACGCCATCGTATCGACGGTACCTCACCACCAACACGTCCTAAGCCGTCAAAAAGGTCTCATCTCGAGTTCTGTGTTCCTGCCCCACCTTGCCGCGCTCCGAAACCCTAGTACCGAGCTCCCGACCCCTTCCCTTCCAATTTAAATCTAAATCCCTCTAAACCCTAACTCGTCGTTAGCTCAGCCACAGTCCTAAATATATATGCGAGCATACCGGCAATACTCCCAAGTGTATTTGGACACCCGCAACCTGAAAACCCTAATATATAAGTGCATGTGTCCATTTGACCTTCCTGCCACCTTTTCTCTCTCCTAGAAATTATACGCATATACTCTACCTCCGCTGCAACCCTGTGCACCCAGGCCACGCAATCGCAAAACCTGAGTTCGATGTTTAACCCCGCTGTATCAACGAACACCTCATCCCATTAATACACTGATGCATCACCCTTTTATTTCTCTCTGCCTGAGCTGTCTCAGTCCATACTCCAGCTAGCTAAAACCAGCAGCAACAGAGACCTCAGGCCTTATCATTCACCTGCACAGCAAATGGCACCTACCCATACAAAAACCGAGAGCTACCTTCGTACTCCTCCTTAACTCCTTTACCTATTCCCTGTCAACTCACGCCACTGTCCCAGATATTTTCGAGCTCCCCTCCCTAGCCCTCCTGCTCAACTACAAAGCAACGGAGCTAGCTCAGTTAATCAGCTCACCCGAGCAAAACGAAGCTCATCCCTTCTCCACCCGAGCTCCCATGGCTGCTGTACCTGAGCGTTGCTCCTCTTCCCTTCCTCCCCATTCTCTTAGTGCCAACTCCAAGCTCCCCAGCTGCCCAAGCCATTCCCGAGCCCCACTGCCACCGAGCTCCCTCCTCAAGCTCTACTCCCTCACTGCCTACACACCCGAACTCGCCCCCAACCTCTTCCCAGCCAGCCGAGTCCTCTGGTCCGCCGTGCCTCCGGTCATCGCCGCCGCGGACTCCCAGCAGAGCACCGCCCGTGCCCCTCCGCCCGCCGCCGGTGGCGAGACCCCAAGCCAGCGAGCTGTCGCTCCTGCCGCCTCCCCTCTCGTCGCCGCCCTGAGCCGCTGTCCCGCCGGTGGGGCCACGCCGCCGCCGTGCCCCAGGTCGCCGCCCGCTGGCCCGAGCTCCAGCCCCGCTCAGGTCGCCGCTGGGCACGCCGCCGCCCCCCCCCCTCCAGCACCAGTCCGACGCCCTCCCCTTCCGATTCGCCGCCGCCGTAGAGCCCTTGGCACCGGCCGCCGACCTCGCCATCCCGGCCAGATCTGAGCTCCCCATTCTTCAACCCCGCCGCCGCTCCTCTGTTTCAGGTGATACCCGCCGCCACCCGCATCAGCCACCAGTCCCGGTGTGCCCGCCTCCTCCTAACCCTCACCTGAATCGAGCTTCAGCACCGCCGGCTCCAACCGCCATCTCCGGAGCCAGCGCCTGTACTCCCCGCCGCCGTGACCTCCACCCAGGTCGCCACCGTTCCCTTGCTTTGGGCGAGCCGCCGCTCGCCGCCGGCGAGCGCCACAGAACCGCCGCCGCGCACGCTTTTCCCCTTCCTGTTTTCTTTCCTTTTCCGAGCTCGTGCGCGTATAAAGCGGTTGAGGAAAGCGCCAACGTATGTCCCTTAATACCTGCTGCTTACATCCTAACTGCCAAATTACGTATGTGCTAAGCAATGCAACCAACCTCAAGTTTCTCCAACTTTTCCTTGTAGGGACCTTTTTCCAAATTTCAAGTGTCTGAATGCGAATAGGTATAAGCTGTATGCACTAGGGAAAATGGTCCTTCTCCTTTAAAATCCCATGTCCAAATTAATTCCGGAAACCTTAGGGCAACACAGGAACATGACTTAAACTTTCTAACATCCTTACATTTTCCCAGAACCAATTCTAACTTCTCCCTCCAAGATCGGAATTCCCCGGTCTCAAGTAAAGTTCACGCATGCAGCATTCAACAAAAGCCAAGGAAACTCCTAATATGTCTTCCAACATAATCACCTTCTGGCTTTAACTATATTGTCAAGGTCCTAAGTATTCACGTCAAAAGTTTCGAGGCATGTGATATACACCTACCCTCAAAAGCTTCGAAAGAAGATTTAGGTCAATCTCCCATGTATTTTCATAATACCTACTGGACTTCCCACACGTTTGTACCGTGCGTGGGTCCAGGGAAAACCAAGTTTCCAGCCCTTGATGGGTGGTTCTAATGCGCTTGAAGTCCTATTAGATGATTATATACATTGTTAAGTGCGACAAACACTAATAGGTATCCGCTATGGCATGATAACACCTAACTAAGCTCTAACGGTTCTGTCCCTGCTATAATAACCAAGGAATCCCGTTAACCCTCTGGAGCCTAGTAGACCAGTAGCTATCCCTAGCATGGAAGGATGAGTGAGTGTAGTCTGCTGGTTCCCGTCTGAATTTATTGGATTTAAATAGCAAGCTATGTCATACCTATAAAATGAATAGGAAAAAAAAACCCTAGCGCGGAAATACACCCCTAGTTGGTATCGAATGGAAGGTATAATACCCAGTGGTTTCCCACCAATGCAAGCAAAACCCAACACGCATTCACCCTAACACCATAGAAGCTAAAGGGATCTTATGACGGCAGAAAGCCCTAAAATCAGTACCTTTTGTTGGGTTAACCTAAAAGCATTCTCTCTCTAAAAGCTTCTCAAAATCAAATGGCTAATCAAACGCATCATGATCGCATGTGTGAATTCTTCCTGTTCTATATTCGATGTTCTTGGTTTTCCCTCGTGCCGTTGGTTTATTTGTCGTTTCCTCGACGTGTAGATACCGATGTTAGAGAAATTACGCGGAGGACCCCGGACCATTGCCGTATCAAGTTCAAGACCAAGACTCGGCTAATATTGCCAGGCAAGCATTCCCACCTTGACCATGTTGAATCCCATATGTACGAAATCATAATTATTTTGTTTGCGAACTCTGCATGCTATGTGGTTAATAACTGTATTTTATGGAGTATTAGCTACTCCCAGTAGCTGCACTGCCCTTAGGTCCGAATAGCCGACCCTTGTAACCCTAGATATAAAAGTCGGTTGTCTCGCAACCGACAAAAGTAGTAAGGTTATAGGCGTTAGCCGTGCTTAGACCTGCTATAGTCAAAAATAAGTTTTTCTCGATTTATAAAACTCCTATTCGGGATATAGGGGAAATAAAACCCTCGGATAACGTGTGCTATCCGGGGTGGTGTTTAAAAGAATGTTTGCCAAAACCTCGAATGAAAATTGGAGATGATTTGGATTCGGGCGAGAGTACTAAGGGCAGCCTGGGGCTGTAGAGGAATTGATAATGGCACGTTCGTCTGGGACGATCGTGGGTGGAGGAATGGAGTCCTGCCCGAATCAGTTAAGGACCGAGCCTAAGTGCCGCTAAACCAGTTCCCCCACCGTACGTCCACATGTCCTTTATGGGAAGGACTTGGCTTGGTACCCCGCCAAGTATTAGGGTTTGGACCCGTGGGAAGTTAGGAGTCGTGGCTAGGTGTTTGAAGTCCTAGAGATCCACTGCCGCGTAGCGTTTGGGTGTTGATCGACACAAAGGTGGAGAGCCCCAATTTGGTGTCTGGAGGCATTGCAAACTTGGGTATTCACCTAGCGGGTCCAACTCTAGTATGGAAGCGGACGACGGTCTCGTTGTAATAACCCTGTCAGTATACGGTGCACAGTATACCCAGGGTGACCTACATCTTGTGGGTAAAGCCGTACAACCTCTGCAGAGTGTTAAAAACTATTCGAATAGCCGCGTCCTCGGTCATGGACATGAACTGGCAAGGCCACACACTGGTTAGACTAAGTTTTGGTTGCGAAAGCCGGGAAATGGGATTAAGGACGTGGGCATGATGTGTCCACAGTGTGCAATTTACGCTACAGGCTGGTAGCAAGGAATTGCAGGAGAAGAGGCTAGCCGTACTGTCCGGGATGGTATGGGCTGAGCATGGAGTCAAGCGGGAGCTAGCCATGTTATTCGGGATAACAGGGGCTGAGCACCGTTCTAAGGACGCTAGCTGCACTATTCGGGATGGTGCAGGCTGAGCAGTGAATCGAGACGCTAGTCATACTGCCCGGGGAAGTATGGACTGAGCTGTCTCGAGATTGAGAAAAGAAGGTAGCCGGGTCTACCTCGAGAACAGTTTTGTTATTTTGCTTCACTCTGATTTATGAAATTGCTTTGGAATCTACCCTTACCGTATTTGAATTATAAACTTGCATTCCCGCTCAATCAGCAACTTAGGTTAGAGCTGTTCCTTGATTAAACCTCTGCATGAGCTATTGCCGTATAATCTCTCCTGTGGGAATAGCTTGCGAGTACATTCAATGTACTCACCTGGCTTGTTGATTTGGCCAGACAAAGGAGGACATCAATTCCGAGGATACGTATACGAACGCGAAAGCTAGGGCGTAACCCCCAGTCAGTTGCCTGTCGGGTATGGCATACTGATGGGCCACCTTTCCGCTGGATTTCTGCTGCAAGTTATAGCCGTTGGGCTAAAGGTATCAGATTATCGACCTTAACGGTCTATTTAATTGTATACGCATGTATGACAATGATATACAAGTAAACTCGTGTGTATCGGCTACTGATCCAGGGACCGGTACAGTGATCACGAGGGAGCTCCCGGCTTAAAAACCGGGGGCGCCACATCAGCCTTTCCAAACGAAAACGTAGAGTTGTTGCCAACAACTTGAACTTCGGGTTAAATCTTGTGTCCTCTTTCTAGCTCTTTTCTTAGCTGTTATTCTTTAGTTGAGCTAGATCTTATTTGGTGTTTGTTGCTTCAACCCTAAACTGCTTCATTCTTGCATGCTAAACAACTAATTTGAGTAAAATTTGATAATCTCCTATTCACCCCCCTCTAGTCAATAGACCTCGATCTTTCACCTCATCGTCTTAGGGCAATGATAGAGTAAATTGGAGGAATAGTGGGTACACGTTGTCCACCTGTACCTTAGCCATGCTCAGGGCCAACTGGACATTGCTTGCTCTATCATTTGCCTGGGGAGCAAAGACGACAAGGTGATCATTCACTAGCTGGACCATGAGTTCACACTTTATCAACACCTGCATAACGACTCACAATTAGCATCGACAAAGGCGTCTAACGTATTCAATGTGATGACCAAGTTTCTAGATTTCCCTTACCGTGATAAGGTCGCAAGACTCAACGGCGCCGACGTTGATTGCTCTGTTGGGCCAGACTGGCGTTAGGTACTATGATTGGCTATTTCAAGAGCTAAATCCTGTACAACTCTTTCTCGACCAAGTCAGCCACCTTTATCTCTAGTGCATCTTCCTTCGCTCTCTTTCAAACTCAGTACTCCTCCTTGGTCTGGGGAGTCCCTTCTTCCATCTAGTGGTACCACCCCACCCCTTGCGTGCAACACGGGTGCTCCGGGTTTCCTATGCTCTTAGTGAGCGTGTCTTGAGCTGTGTCGGTGCTTACAAAGCTCTGAGAAGACTGTGAGCTCACCTTGGCATGCAAAAGCATGAAAAGTTATTTAACTTCAAAAAAAGCTATAGAAGGATATAGGTACGTAATTCAATATCTTACCAAGAGTTGGACGGTCACTGTGTCCTCGGGCTTTGGGATGAAGAAGGCTCCCGTGATCGGATCTTTCTTCCCTCGAGCTCTAGCCAGTCACGGGCACGCTCATCTTCAATGTTTGCAAGGACAGGACAGCCTCCGACAGTTATGATGTCTCATCCTCTTCGGCCCATTTCTCCTTCTTACCAATGTACCCAAAAGAGCCTCATCTGTGATTGTGCTTATTTATTATCTGGAGGGCTATCAATTGCTCACTTTTGGCTAGAGCTTCACGCATTGTCTTCGTCTCCACTAATCTTTGATTTTTCTCTAGGCTCAAGAAAGGGTATCTATGAAACGAACTCAAATCCTTCAAGTGAAATTTCTTTATGAGTTCGCTCTTGAAGGTCCTCCAAGCGTGATCCATACTTTCTATGTGGCATGTCAAACATCTTGCTTCCGCTCCTTCAACCACGCGTCCGGCATCGTGATTCATGTAAATAGTTATGTGCAAAAAGCATCTATCACAATTTGGGAGGCCAATCCCTAGTCCTCTAAAATGATTCCAACAAAAATGTTAGACTAGGGAAGGACTCAATATTCATAAGGGTCTGCCTATCACACAGTCGCCTGATATTTCTCTCAATCACGGTCAATTTTGTGTCCGTTTGATCATCATCTGAATTCTTTCTATATTTGTTTCGTGTTGTGTTATTTTTGAACGGGCTAGCTGTTATGTTATTTAATGTACCATAATATTCAGCTGCAAAACCGTTAAGGGCATTCCTGTGAAGAAGAGGGTAGTAGTAAATTTATCATCTCATAATGGGCCCGCAAAAGAAGATTAAATACGAACAATAAGAAAACGCACCTGACGTGTTAGCCGTTAGCTAGAGATATGACCATCCTCAAAACAAAAACAATTATTTATATGAAACACAAATACAAATCTATGGAACTAGTGAACCCTACTGAAAATAGAAAAAAATTAACATATAAAATTGCACATGAAAAATGAAATAATCACGCATATAATAAATGTGGAACTTCAACGAAAAAACTCTACAACTAATATTGACTCCCAAGATGCAACGATTTAGTATGGAAATAGACTAGCTACGATTCTATTTTAGATAAAGTGTGTCAAATGATCAGTCGATGTTGCAAGTCTTAGGATCGTAATTCAGTGATGGTTGGATAGTTGTATAATTTAGAAATTGTATGTAACTTTAAGTTTAAAAATGTGCAACCAGATAATTGCACATTTCATAGCCTAAATTGTGCAATTTTTGATTTGGCAATGTATGACTCAGTTAACTGAGAAATATGAATTTCTTAGGTGATCGAGAAATAACAATCCGTTTAGATATATTAGTGTTGAGAGAGCGCAAGAACCCCTTAAACAATAATAAAACTCGGATGAGCCACAAATCAAAGAAAAGAAGAAAAAAAAATCAGATAACGAACTACGCTACCCTGCCAACTCTGATCCTGGATGGGGACAACGAGTGGTTTTGAGAGGCATGTGAACTAGTCAAGGGTCAGGTCTACAGAAACAACCTATAACGCAACACAGATCGGGCATGCTAATCACAGAAACACAACACATATCTTAACCAACATTTGACGGCTAGCAAATCAACTGAGATTTAGTAAAAAAATCAGTCGTGAAGTAGCACATCTGTTTTAGTTATTTTTCTTGAGAAGCATTGCATGCCATGAATGCCACGCTGACAATCACCAGCTCATTTTTTAAAAGGAAAGGCACTGTTGATTATGTTTGCCACAGGATCAAAATTCCACTGCTTCTCTTCGAAACGGGCTGTAACAACACAAAAGACAAAAAAAGAATTCTACGAAACATAAAATTCAAAATTATGAAACTAGTGAACCCTTACATCAAAAGAAAGCCAAATAAACAAAAAATAATGAAAAATAAAATTGCATATGGAAAACGTAGTAATTGCACATATAACTTTAGTAAAAAAGAATCAGTAACTAAATAGCCAATCCATATAAGAACCAAAAACTAACGGATTTGCTAATCCTCATTCGACCGTGAATTAATTAAGTATCAGTTGATCGAGTTGCATGTCATTAAACATAAAATTATACAAAAAAAATTATGTAGTTTTAGACTTTGAAATATATAACCAGGTAATTGAACATTTCTAACTCTAAAATTACATATAGTTTCTAACACATGCAACTATCTAGTTAGTGTTGGATCAAGATACTAATACTCATAGGATCATCTAAGATTTAAGCCTATTAAATACGCACCTTGATGCCGAAGAGACATAAATACACAAAGCACAAACCCATAGCTGATAAATGTCGTTGCTTATTGTGAATCAGAAATGTCCACTCTCTTTGGTACGCCAAGTACCAAATCCAACTTCGAAACAACACATGGTTCAGGAAAAAGAGCAACAAATGCAGCCATTGCTGCCAAGCCTTCCATAGTTGCGAAGCTTAGCCGAGTCGCCGAAGGCTAAATACACATTTTATACACAACCTATCGCACCCTTATCATCTCCAAGCAGAACACACCCATGCTCCTTTTCTTCTTTTAGTCTTCTTTCTTAGACAAAGAAATGGGCAAAACATGTCACTCGTGGCAGAGGAAAAGGCGACGCTCCTAGATGTTTAAAAGAAAAACACATAACCAGCCCATTAATCAAAGCTAATCATAAAGCTTATCTCGACGATCACAATGATCGACTGAGATACAACAAAAAGCAGGCAATTGTTAATTATCCAAGCCGTATTCACGTCTTCACGAAACATCATTTGATTGTTTTATCTTTCTGTTCAAAAGTGTCCCTTTGATTTTTTTTTGGGTTTATTTCTTGGTTTCTTTCAACTGAATTCCTATAAGTTTATGGTAGTTTTCAAACAAAATCACTTTGTTTTGCTAGACATGGTAAAAAGACAAAGGACACTTGATGGAGGAGTGACGAACGGAAGAAAGGCCAAAAAAACAACGGGCCACCTCAAGGCCTGTTTGTTTGGCAGGCTTTTGGCTTTTTGGACTTTAGTTTCGAAGCCAGAAAAGCACCTATTTACTTGCTTTTGGCTAGTCCAGAAGCCAAAAAAAGCCTAAACAAACAGGGCCTAAGTTTGTCCACATGTAGTCCTTAATAGGATTTTAGCTATTTTTTACATACGTTTGTGTTTGACATAATTCAAGGGTACAAGCAACCTGAAAATACATGTCGTGCAACGTAAAATAAGCCGGTTCATCAGGTTAGAGCTCACCAGACGGAGGCGGTGATGGAGGATGGTAGCGGCGGCAAAGTTGTTAGGGTTCGGGGGCTAGGTGTCACTGGTGCCCCCTGGCCTAAAGTTATGACTGCAACGGTGGTGGTTGTACAAAGACACAGAGCGAAGCAGTATGACAACGTCGCAAGCTATAGACGACGAAGTATGTTTGGTTGGACAGTGTTGGTAGGAGAGTTGACTCCAAGTAGTAGACAGATAGTGGCAATGCAATGTGCTTAACATGTATCTGTCGGTTGTGACGAATCCAGTGATGATAACCGCTCGAGACGGGAGAGAACGAGGGGGATGGCAACTGTGTTGGTAAAGGACACGACGATGCGCTGGCTGCTAGCGGTGGAGCAGGATCTATTGGAAAATACTAACAGAAAGGTGACGGTGATATGATATGATTAGGAGGCACTTGATTGTGGCAAATCTAGTGAAGTAGCCATCTGAGATGATGTGATCAGGAGGCAGGGAAGCAGGAGCAATGGAAGAAGAAGAATGGGCGTGCCCCAAGGCCACAGGGGTGGGCAACTCAAAAGCATACGCATCGCCGAGGCTGTACATATTGCCGCCGATCAACATTTGCATCGACAGCAGATCTATTTGCACGCATGGTCCGGCCAACGGGCCGAATTGCAAGTTCCCGTCCCAACCAAGTCCGGCCCAGTCACTGACCACGCTCCTTCGTCGCTGACGGCACCAGGACAAGAAGTAAGGAAGAGGAAGGCTCCCGGCCTCCCGGGAGTCTCAACAAAACCCCACCCCGCGGCTCCGCTTCCATAACTCTCTCGCCGCCGCTGCCGCTGCCGCCGCCGCCTGCCGCGCCGCCGGGGGCCAGGCATGACGACACGCATCGCGCCGGGCGTCGGCGCGAACCTCCTCGGGCAGCACTCGGCGGAGCGCAACCAGGACGCCACCACCTACGTCGGCAACCTCGACCCGCAGGTTAGGGTTCTCCCCGGCTCCCCTCCCGCTCCTCCTAGCCTCCCCTGTAGATCCCCGCCTCGCTCTCCAAGCGGGATCCTAGTATCCTGTCTCCACGGGCTGTATTACTCACGACGTTCTCGAATTTCTGCTTGATGCATAAGGATTTGCCCTGCGCGTTAAGGACTGCTACTTAATCAAAGGTGCCGTGTTCCGGGTTCGGCATTCGAGGAGCATTAAACAACATGGTATCGTGTATGTTGACCGAGAAATTCACGCATAGTGTCCCTGCGCTAGCCACACCATGCGTGATAGCAGTGTGGATGGACTAATTTGGCAGGTTTTCCGAGGTGTTCTGAGTGTAGTAGAATCTGAAGGAAAGTAGTTCCGAATTCTATGTAATATAGTTTATGCTGCTGTATGAACTTGAGACAAACAAGATCCATGTTGCTGCTCCTTCATATTGCTATTTGGATAGTTACACCTAGACAGCAATCACATTGCTATTTGATAGTTATTACAAGATTCAGAACATCTTTGCCTCCTTCTCCATCAGGAAATAATAAACACATGAAGCTCTTTATGTGCTTATGAATGATTGTAACAACTCAATCATGTGCTTCCATTCAGAAATTTAACCCATTTAAGGAACTTGCGCTTATATCATTATTGACAGGCACCCATGCTGATAGTTCTCCTCGTATTTTACAGGTTTCCGAGGAGTTACTGTGGGAGTTGTTTGTCCAAGCAGGCCCTGTTGGTAAGTAGCATTTTTCTCTCGTTTCTGAGAATAGGGATATTCTTCTTGCCCTATAGCAGAATGGTTTTCTTGTTGTAAAAGTATCTTCTAGCATCCTTTTGTATTCGATTTGTCTATTTTGGGTGCTGAATTGTGGATGGTCTGTTTTGAACAGTCCCCTTTTTGGTATATCATAAAATAGAAATTTAATTTCAGATATCTGTTGAATACGTTATTATGTGATTGATTAATAAATCTTCTTTTATTTCATTTCTAGTTAATGTCTATGTCCCAAAGACAGAGTTACAAATCTACACCAGGGCTATGGATTTGTAGAGTTCAGGAGTGAGGAAGATGCAGATTATGTAAGTCCCATTTGGTGTGAAGGCAAAATATTTTTTACCTTCATTTATCATATTCGGATGCATTCAATTAGCTATCCATTTCTCTAAACTGCTTGCTTTTTATAGGCTATTAAGATTTTGAACATGCTCAAACTATATGGAAAGCCAATAAGAGTAAACAAGGTAAGCACCACTCTTGATCCCCTGGCGCCCTTCAGTACTTTTGTCTTGTATTTTTAATTGCATCAGGTATGTAATATACTACTTGAATGGATACTTCGATCCCTTAAATTTTGAACTTCACAACTGATAGTGGATAGTTTAATCTTGGGTGCTTAAAATTTTTGATGATACTTCTTCAGAACATCGATAGACTAGATACTAAATTCTGTTTTTTTTGTTGGGGGGGGGGTGGGAGGTGATGAGTAATATAAATATGTTTCCAAAAGTTAATATTACTCATTTACTCTGATGTTGATGCTACTGTTTGCACAACTTAATTAGGGTGGAACATCATCCTGTGGTAAACCTTCTAATTGACAGGGACCAGTATGAATTTGGGTAGTCATAACATTAAGATTTTCATCACATTGACCTAATATGAGTATGTTATCTCATTCCAGGCTTCCCAAGACAAGAAGAGCTTGGATGTAGGAGCAAATCTTTTTATTGGCAATCTTGATGCGGTAAAAGCCTGAAGCCTATTTTCTTTTATTAGTTGCCCATATTCACATTAACAAGCGGCTAATGGTTTTGTGTTTGGTTTGTCAACAGGAAGTCGATGAGAAGCTCCTCTATGATACATTCAGTGCATTTGGAGTGATCGTGACCAATCCTAAGGTGGCACTCATCAAAACTTTAATCTGCATATGGCCAGGCACTTGTAAAATTTAGAGTTTTATGCTAACGATCACATTAGTCTATTATTATGATCTGTATAATCAAACAAGAACTATTGTTTATGCTTAAGTTAACCTAATATCACTAAATTTACTCGTCATAGTTCAGCTACTTCATAGTGTTCCCTGCCTCAGTAGAACACTTGTTTTTTATAGTATCTAGTTGATTTAAAATTAATAATATCCTTCAGCTCACAGCACTGTTCTTTTCATGTGTACCATCATGCTTCAGAGATCAGATGAGTTAAGATATTCTGTTCCCTTTTCCCTTTGCATATTTGACATACATGCATATTCATGTCTTCTTAAGATCAATACATGCTGCCTTATAACTCAGTTGACTGTCATATTCTGAATCCTAGTGGTCACATATAGTAAGCATATTAAATTTCCTTTGGTTTTTTCAAGATAATGCGAGACCCTGAAACTGGAAATTCTCGAGGTTTTGGCTTTGTGAGCTATGACTCATTCGAATCATCTGATCAAGCAATAGAGGTAATGTCATTGTCACAATACTGCTCTGTATTTCAGCTTATTGTGATTCTAGCATATGTTTCAACTATTACTTCTCTTCTGCAATTTCCCAGGCCATGAACAACCAACATTTATGTAACCGACCAATAACTGTCTCTTATGCTTACAAGAAAGACACAAAAGGAGAGCGCCATGGCACACCAGCAGGTATTGTTTTTCCAAATATCTGTCGAGCTATTTGGCTCCTTGTACACTGACATGGAGCGACTCTCAGTTTAGTCTATAATCAGTTCCTGGAAAAGGATATCAAAGTTGACTCTTTAGTCTTCATTAGGTTGTTACATACGGAGTATATCCAAGTCAAATTCTATTCTGTACCTGGACTACTATATAAGTTCATCCATCATCTATGTCACATGGAAATTGTCTAGGCTCTTATCACTATTGCAGCCTATATACTATAGGAGGCCGTCTTTATCTGGAAATCTGATTATTACTTTTGAACTAAAATTGTGCTCTACTTCCTAAGTTCCTTCACACGTATTCTTACAGATCCATTGTTTTCTGTTGGCAGAGAGGCTGCTGGCAGCGAACAACCCAGGATCTCAGAAGCATAGGCCGCACACAATGTTTGCAAGTGCTCCGCCGACCCAAGGGCTTCAAAATGGTGGTGTTGGTGCACCTGTGCCACGGCCTTTTGCCAATGGGAGTGTCCCTGGACATATTCAACACGTTCGACTACCGCCACCGCCTGTTGGACAATTCCCTCCCATGCAGATGCATGGGCAGCCTGCTTGGCCTGGTCCTCCACAGAATATGCAAGTACCACCCCCCATGCAACAGCAACATCAGTACAGGCTTCCAGGGATGCCACCACCACAAAACATGATGCCCCCTCCTCACCACATGGCTAGACCACCGCCACCACCTCCCAATATGCAAGCTCCACCTATGTGGAGGCCACCCCCACCCCCACAACAAGCTGGTGGAATGCCACCGCCTCCAATGTCCATGCCACCTCCGCCACCGCCACCTTCTGGTTGAAAATATGCAGGGGGATCTTCCATTGGGACACTATGGCATGCTGTAACTGTAGACCGAGGATGTTAGCACCTTTCATATATTGCCATGTAGCTTGCAAGTTGCACACACTAGGAGAATATCAGAATCGACAGAGTTAGCTGACATTGATACAAACGCTCGAGATAACTTGTATTCTGTTGAAAATGCACGAATTTGTGATTATATGCGCCCTCTTTGTGTGGGTTCTGCTGTTGTGTGCTCTGTTTAGAACAACTGTGAGTTGTAATCCATGTTCTTTCATCACTGCATTATTACTGACGGACAATTGCATTTCTAAACCAAGCATGCAGATAATTGCAGTCCAACTTTGGGCTCTTGGGTCATGGCTGGCAACCATAAGTTGTTTTGAAAGAATGTTCTTCTTTTTGCTAAATTAAGGTACTCCTGTCGATATTCAATAATTATTCTAAATTCAGTAAGCCTGTTTTGCTCGACAAGATCTTAGTGTAAGAAACGTTCGGGCATAGCAAACTGGGATGTGGACTGTTATGAAACTGGGCTTTCCTTTGTGGGCCGGTCGGTGTGGTCCCCCTAGGGTCCATGTGAGCACTTACCAAAACACTAGCCCATGCGCCGTGTCCCCCTAGGGCTTACATGGGCACTTACCAAAACACTAGCCTTTATGTAAATGATCTATAAATAGGTGAAGTGAACATTATTTATCAAAACAGTTGGAGACATTATACTCGTAAGATCTAATATAATAAAGATAAAGAGCATCACCTCTACATCTTTGTGTCAATTTACTTTTTGCATATGTGCTTGTGTTTGATCTACTACATTGTCGGCCATCAGATTGCTCCTCGCGATGGTGGTTTCATAACATGTTATCAACTACAACACACTCTATGAGCCTAAGGAATAGACTAACTTTACATTGTTCTCGAGGTAATCATCGAATCGATGATCATCAATTATTTGGTACATTAGATTCAATATATAGATTGCTTTTACTCGTACTGGATCTTGCTTTCTATATTGAATTTCCAATCTATACTCTTGATAATTGGAGATCAATCTAATCTGTCCTAACGGGCAACATCATATCAATACGGAGTTGATTAAAACGAATACGATGGCACTCGGTACAAGCTACATAACAAACTCCACCACGATGTGCTACCCGTAGGCTAAGCTCGCTATTGCACGTCATGGCGTAAGATCGTCACCTCAGTATGGAACCGAGTCTGACGTTGTTACCTGCCACCAAGAGCAATACTGGCATCGGTTTACCAGCCGCACGGCGCCGACGACCTCACCGCACGAGCCGCATCGGCTTCTCACGGAGTGGAGCCACCAGCGCCTACGTGCCAGTACCGCATCACCGTCACGTCGCACGGAGCAGCCACCGAGCGCCCATGTCGAAGGCACCGCAAGAAGCGGCTCGCCGCGGCTGCACGCTACGCGACGCAGCACCGGCAACCGCACAAAGCGGCAGCGGCACCACGACGAACAAGCTGCCGCACGGAACAGTGCTTCACGACGAACGGCCGTACGCAGCGGCAACCACCTGCACGTAGTGCGCCGGCCCCGTCAGGCACGCACCGTGATAGCATCTGCCGTCGGCCGCACCGCGTGCGTGGCGGCGAACGCGTCATCACGCCACGCGTGGGACAGCCACGATAACAGCGGGTTCGACCTCGCCGCGCTTGCTGCATGGAGCGGCAACCGCAACACCGTGCATCGCTGCACAGGCTCCGCCCACTGCCGCATGGATTCGCCGCACGGAGCAGCTGCGACCGCGACCCGCCGCCCAACTGCACGAATCAGCACCAGCCTCGTAGGCACGCACTGGCTACACGCCGCACGGAGCGGCGCCGGCGGCATCACCGCATGGAGGGGCACGGCACGACACGACGACGCCGGCCGCCACAAACGCCACGCAGGCAGGGCCTGCAACACGCAGTTACGCCGACGCGCGTCGGCCGGGCACTGCCGTGCCGCACGCGGTGGCAGGTTACAGGCGGGCAGCAGCCTCGCGCCACGACGGCCACATGGCGGGCGACGGCCTCGCGCTGGCCGCCTAGGGGGCCACGCTCCTCCCAGGCCTCGCGCCCGACCAACCAGGCCGCGTTGAGACAAGCCGCCCGGGCGGGCCTCGCTCCACTCTGCATGGGAAGGCCTCGCTCCGCTCGGGCCAGTCGCCAAGTCGGGCTGCGCCAGGCAGGATGCTCAGGCGGGCCACAGACAAATCGGAACTTGTTCCGCTCGGATAGCCCGCTGAAGCGGACCGCGCTACGCGGGCCATGCAGGCCACTGCACGCACGCGCAACCGGTCCGGCTGGACCGGGATTTTTATTAAATAACCCCTGGGATGTTTTAATATCAAGGAGATATTTCTCTATACTAAAACTCTTGTTTTAAAACCCCCTGTACTTTGCTGTATTCTGAAGAATTAGCAAATGTACATTTTTACGGCGAAAAGACCCTCGCGATTATAACTTTCATATTTATATTTGCATATTTTATATGTTTGACTTGTTATTTAATTAATTGTTTGTTACTTAATATAATTGCTTAGAAAAATACTGAAAATGCTTAAAAAATTATTATACAGTTATTCCTGCATACCACTTGTATGTTTTTATAACTAAAGTTTATGTATGTTTTTAATGGAAATATAAGATATCTGGCTTGAAGAATAAGGAGTTCGTTGAGCTCGCTTCCCGGTAAAAACTACCTGACATGGAAGTCTGATGTGGAGATCATCTTCAACGCAAAGGACCTAGGTGTAGTCACTGGTTGGGGTATGAGATCCACTATGTTTTCACAAAGGGGCCAAGCACTACACTTCCTTCACCACCACCTCTCACAAACTTGAAGGATGAGTACTCGGCAGAGAAAGGTCTTATGGCAATGTGAACCTCCTTGGAAGAGTGTTTTGCGAAGCTCAAATATGTGCTCCTCTCCAACACAAAGGAGGCATGGCGGAACCTCCGCTTCCAAGACTACAAGTATGTGGCCAAGTACAACTCTGCTTTGCAAAAGATTTGTACTATCCGTAGGCATCGTGGCAAAGGGCTCATAGAGGAGTAAAAGATAGAGAAAACTCTCTCCACCTTCTATGTTAGCAATGTGGTGCTGCAGCGATAGTACCACCATGACAAGTACAAGACGTTCTATAAATTAAGAGATGTCATCAAATTGCTGAGCAACAAGATGAGATCATGACACAGAATCATCACTCCCGCTCCAATAGTACCATCGTTGGACATGTAGCTCATGCTGATGGATTCCAAGTGAGGAGCCAAACTTCAAGCAAAGGGCAAAAATGGTGGGAAATGGAAGAAAATCATTGCTCATAAGGTGAATTCCCACCCTCAAGGATAGAAGAGGAATGAGAAGGTCAGGGAGGATGAAAAGCCATATGGTCTATAGGATTAGACTTGCTTCAAGTGTGGCATTTAGGGACATTGATCCAAGACATGCCGCACTACAAAGCACACAGTTGGAGGTTTCCGTCAGAAGAACAAGAGAACAAGAAGATGGAGGCCCACTTCACCCATTGAGAAGATGGACATAGGGCATGAAGCACTTGCCCGTGGAGAAGCCCTTGAAGAGAAGACAATAACTCCCATGGATATTGATGACGTTGATCTCATGGATGCCGAGATGGCCGCAACCTCCCTTGAGGGGGAGGTAGCCACACCCCCTCTGGTGGCACCCACCCTCGCAGGAGAGCCCACGGACGCACAGATCCAAGCTGAGGTCGACTCATAATTCTCTGAGTCCATTTGAGTACCTGCGGGTACTTTGTTGTTTATCTAGATATCCCTATAGTGGTATTTGTGCATTTGGACAATAAATAATTGTGTGTAAGTCTGTGTGAGTGAATATTCTTAAGTTTGATTTGTGCACGTACACATATATTTTCGGTATTCTATGATAAGTCAAGTTCTATTACTAAAGTTTTGTTATGCCGTTTATTCCTCTACTTCATATTTATTGAATTCTTTACTAAAATATTTGAAGAGTTGACTCCCACACGAAGCGAGAATTTATGTCAAAATTTAATAAGCATATATGATTTATGTCTTCAATAGGATTGATTCTCAACAATAAGGAAAGGAAATCAAACCCTTGATGAAGAATGTTGGAAAATCCTGTGGGGAGCCATAGGGATCCGTGCTCAAGAAAATGCACTAGTGAGATGAACATTGAAGAAGTTCAAAAAATAAATGGTTAGAAAATTAACTGCCCTATTAATTTATACTTTACTGATCATAAAGCATAGCAAAGTCGCATATACTTGTTGAAAATGCACTGGAGAGTATGGAGTGTGGTTTTTCAGACTTTGAAGGAAGTAGCCAACAACAATGTGTGCGCACACATTGGCGTTGGGGACTAAATGACCATGTACCCACAAACGGGAAAATAGTGGTATACAAGAAGAGCACCATGGAGAAGCTTCTCACGAAGAGATTTCCACCAAGAACATTGACGTAAGAGAATTTTACCGAGCTAAAGACAAGCAAAAATATTTTGTGATCACTTTATAAAAGAGATGAACGTAGGCAAGTAGCCTGTACTCCTCTCCATGCACATCCTGCAAAATTTAAATGGGTGTTCATTCGATTATAAAGTTGATACTTATGTATGGCTTGTTGCTCAGTGTTTCACTCAAAAGAAAAAACTAAATGTGAATAAACATGTTCTCTAGTCATGGGTAGAATTATGCTTTAGATACATTTATCTCAATGGCAATACAACCTGAATTTTAAGAAAAATGATATTAATAGATGTGCTTATAGGATACTTATATGAAAATTTAGGTTCGAATATTTATATGAAGTTATATGAAGAAATATCATTTATGAATCAAGATTAGCCTTGTATAGCGTGAAATGTCGTGAGTTATTGTATGGGTTTAAATAATCTGAAAAGATGTGGTATATTGCTTTAAATGACCTTTCTATGTAAGAGGGGCTACACGAACAAATGAGAAATTATCATTTTGTACTTACACAAGAAGTATTGAACTATTTCTGTATACTCTCAATTTATATTGATGATTTAAACATCACTGAGGCACCAAAAGAACATAGAGAAAATAAGCTTGGACATGTGGTCTAAGCTTGAAACAAAGCTTTAGGGAAAACTAAATTTGGTTTAGGCTTGCAGCTTGAACTTACCCATGATGGGAGGTAGTATCACTCCATAACTATTGATAAAAGGATTTATAAGAAGTAAGAAATATTCAACAAAGAACCAGCATCTTGGAGTGGCTACTAAGTCATACAAGAAGTTTATGATTCATAGATAGTTGATTAAAACTATATGGAGAGGCACAAAGCTTTACATAGTACACTCATCTACTTTGACCCCCCTAAATGTTATTCATTGAAGATGACAACTTATATTGCACAACTGAGTTTGATTATGATTGCACATTAATGAAATGTATTACCCCATAGAATATCAGTCACCTTGTTCTCAAAAGAATAAAGAGAAATGATATAGGTACACTGGAATCTCAAGGAAAGACTCTGTCGGAGTATTATTCCGGCAATACTAATTATGGGGCGGCGTGAGCACAGCAAATCAGGATGGCTGCACACGGGAGACAAGATTTAGACAGGTTCGGGCCCTCCCGGAGAGGTAATACCCTACGTCCTGTGTTTTGGTGGCTGGTATTGCTGTATCCCGAGTGCCGCAGGCCCTAGAGAATCGATCTCGAAGGGGCCTGAGCTATGAAACAATGGAAATGATGCTGGATGTAAAGCGATGCCGATCGGAGGTCCCCTACCGAGCCTTATATAGCCGGCCGGGGTAGGGTTACAGAGTCCGGATCGGGTTAACAGATATGTTTCCTATTTGGTTACAACCGATTCCGGGTAAGCCGGACAGGTACTAGTCCTTGTCTTGTACTCCACGTCGGTGAGGTGCCCCCGTGTTGTAGTCGGACTCCGAGTAGTCGGCCCGGCCCATCCCGTGGCCGGGAGGCCGGATTCGCCCTCCTTGGTGATACCCGAGTGACATATCACCATCAGTAGCCCCCGAGTCCTTCGTGGTCTTGCCGCTACCTGCCTCTTCCCCGATTGGGTTTTCCGACTGGCCTTGGCTTGCTGGGAGACCGCGAAGGGCTGACTGGACTCCTGTGGAAAAGACAATTGAAGCCAAGTAACATTCACCCGTAAGGCAGGAACGTTAAAGGCAGGTGAGCTATTAACGGGTAATCTCTGGTGGCATCCGGTCCATCCCTGGGGACAGGGACCGGCTGATAACCCAGCGTGGGGCTTGCCATCAATCCCGACTGAGTTCCCGAGTAGCACCCGGCCTTCCCGAGTAGGTCAAGGCCGGCTTGTGTCCCCTGAAGGAATGCCTCTGAAACTCCAAGTCCGAACCAGAGAAAACAGTCACGGCGCATAGGTTCCTGAGTTTCGAAGTCTTATGCCGGGTCATTCCACTGAATCTGGGGATCCCAGATACCAAGATTTCGAGGCCGGAGCGCCCGATGAGCCTGGGTGAAGAATCCGGCAGCTCCGAGTTGCTCAGCATTCGACTCGAGGCCCTCGGAAGGCACGCCATTTCTGTCCCTCACTCGGGTGTAATCAGCCGACTGCGTTCCTCGCTGGAGGCCAGCCTCTGATACCCTCTGTAGCCAAAGCGCCCGGCGCCGAGTCCTACCCGGCAGCCAGCTAGTGACTCTCGGAGAATACGCTTTAGCCACCATGTAGCAGAGACGCATTCCGATGGGTTGAATAGCCTGGAGGGCTAACCGTCGGATCTCCTTTATTAAGCCGCACGAATCGTGGCGCCATCAAGTCGTGGGTGCGGGATACCCGCAACGTGGCCTGCCCGAAACGCGCGGCGGAATCTGAAACGGCGCGGACGTGGCCGCGGTGAATCCGGAACGTGCGATCGTGGGGAATCCGAACCGCCCGGTCGCTCCCCTTTATATTCGGCAGAGGCTGCGGGAGGGACCCACGCTCTCAAACACTTCCGCACTCACCCTGCACTTGCCGCTTCGTCTTCCCCTCGCCCCCAATCGCTCCGCGCGCTCCAAAACCCTAATCCCCGTCCCGGCTCCGTCGGATGCAAGCCCCGGACTGGGAAGCCGATCCTAACGAAGCCGAGGAGGACGCCCTGGTCTGGAAGCTGCTATCCGGAGAAGAAGGAGAAGGAGCATCCGCCGAACCGATGGCCTCCTGGCAGAAATCGACGACGACGGAGGCGAGACTGGAGACCCTCGTCCGGATGGGGGTCCTGCCGCCCAAAGAACTAGTCGAGTGGCGCGCCGCCTTGGGAGAGGACATTCCCACCCCAAACACCGGCGAGCTGGTGGTCCACAGCCTGTTCTTCGAGCGGGGGCTCTCGGTGCCAGTCCACCCATTCCTGCGGGGGCTCCTTTACTACTACGGGCTGGAGCTGCACAACCTCAACCCCAACAGCATTCTGCACGTCTCCAGCTTCATCACGCTCTGCGAATGCTTCCTCGGCATTCGTCCACACTTCGCGCTGTGGAAGCACCTTTTCATGGTGAAGCCGCAACCGAGCAGGGATCACCCGGCCGTAGTCGGGGGCGCCGGGTTCCAGCTGAGATCCGGTACGGCGAAGGGTTACCCGGCTCCGCCGATGCCGACGTCCCTCAAGGGGTGGCACGCCCAGTGGTTCTACTGCGCCAACCCCGACCCGGCGCTGCCGGCCTTCTCAGGCCAAGCGCCAGTAGTCAAGCCAAGCTGGTCGGACCTGCCTCCGGAGCGAGAGGAAGGCAGCGCCGCCGTGCTGATGGGGAAGCTCAGCCAGGCGATGAACGCAGGGCTCACCGGGACGGTCGTCGTCGCGACCTTCGTCCGGTGGCGGGTGCAGCCGGCCAAGCTCCGAGCGCACCCCATGTATGAGTACACCGGCCCGGAGGACTCGACTCGGGAGGCCGCCGACGAGCTGTCGGAGGGCGAAGTGCAGAGCCGGCTGGAGAAGCTTCTGGCCCAGGGAGCGAGCCTGGACTTCTCCGACCGACCGGCCCCTTTCTGCCGGGCGAACGCGCCGAACGACGTAAGTATCCGAAGTCGTGCCTTTTTGGTTAAACCGCTGGCCGAGCCTGACTCGGGCACTGTCTTCATTTCTTTGCAGGATCTGTTCGGCTTCTGTTCCAGCGCTCCCCTCCCGGAGGACGAGATCTGGAACCAGCCACGGTACGCAGACGTCCCGGCGGGCGGAGCCCCGCCGGCGGGGACGCCCCCTTCTGGTACCGGCCCCTCGACGGGGGCCGGGTCTTCTAAGAGCACCGGGCCCTCCAAGGGGAAGGGCCCGGCGATTGTAAAGCCCCCTCCGCCGAGCACGGCCGCCCAGGACGAGGAGGAGGAGTCGTCAGATGATGGCAGCGCCTTCTGGGTGAAGGCGAGGAGGAAGCCAGCGGGCACCGGTCCGAAGACGCGAGGCGGCTCTGACGCCGCGCGGGGCGCCGCTCCGGCTAGACGGGGCGCCCCGGCCTCCCGCGTCCGCCCGGCGGCTCCGCCCGCCGCGGGGGTCGCGCCGACAAGGTCGGGCGATCGCTTTGCCGGGGGCGCGAGCCCGGCGGCGCCGGCTGGCGCTGATGCCGTGCCACCGGGACCAGAGGTCTCTGCCGCCGGCGGCGGTCCGGCGGCGGCCGGTGATGACGCTCCCCCCAGTCGGGGGGAGAAGAGAGACGCCGATGCTGCCTTCGGGGCCGCCGGCGGGTCGGGAACCGCGCCGACCCCGACTGCCGCTACAGCCGGGCCGCGGGTCACGGGGTCCAAGAAGCGCCTCGTCGCCCCTCGGTCTTCAAAGTAAGTCCTTTTGCCGAGCACTTTTACAGTTTCTTGCCTTTCCTCATGCGCTGACGTGGTCGGTGTGGCCTCCGCAGGACGCGAAGGGTGGGGGGACATCTCGAAGGTGGTCCCGGACGCCACAGGGTCCAGCCAGGGTGAAGGCCCTGCCGTCTCGGATGCCCGGGCGTCCTCGCCTCCGGCTGCGGCGGATTCCTCATTGCCCCGGCCGCAGTCGCCTCCGCCCGCGGGTGCTCCCCAGCCTTCCGCCGAGCGGCCCGGCGCGCAGCCAGCCGCGCCGGTTGCTCCTCAAGGGAGGGCCTCGCCCGGAGCTTCGACGCCGGTGGCGCCCGCGGGTGCCGGTGAAGATGCGGCGCTGGGCAAGGACGCGGCGACGGCCGAAAGTCCGAGTCCCCGCGCGCCCTCGCCGATGCAAGAAATCAGCGCGGCTCCGCCTCCCAAGCCATGCTCCGAGCTGGTACGCCGACCGCTCCGAGTCCGGGGTGCGGACGGTGGGGATCCGGCTTCGACGGTTGACGACGTCGAGGAGGAGAAGGAGTGGCGGGACGCGGCGGCCGCCGCTGAGGAGATCGGGGAGATCCTCCCTGCACTGATGAAGGCGGCGAAGGAGGGCGCCAATCTTCTGAACGGCAGGCTGCTGCCCCTGATGGAGGTGAGTTTGTTCTCCCGTTGAGTAGATCCCTTGGGGAGTAGCCCCCGGGCCTCTGCCCGACTGAGGTAGTCGGGCGGAGGGTCCTTTGCTTTTCCCTTGTAGTCTTCACTCGGGGTGCACGAACAGTGCACCCAGAGGGTGTAGCCCCCGAGCCTGCGGTTGACTAGAATAGTCGGGCGGAGGGTATAGTTGTACTCTTTTGTCCTTTGTCAGTCGGACTCGGGGTGCACGAACAGTGCACCCAGAGGGTGTAGCCCCCGAGCCTCCGCTTGGTCCTGGGGACCAAGTGGAGGGTTTAATTGATCTTCCCGGGTGACGTCATCTTCTGACATTTCGTTTGGCGCAGAAGCTGTATCGGCGGTCGGAGGAGAAGACCGCCTTTCTCCAAGACCGACTGCCGGTTCTTGATCGTCTGGATCTGCGGAAGTCCGAATGGGACAAGATCACCGCAGAGCGGCAGTCGGCGGAGGACGTGGCCCGCAAGCGCGGGGTGGAGATCACCGGCCTGAAGGCCGGCCTTTCGCAGGAAATGGCGAAGTCCAAGGTAAGTCGAGCGAGTGACCTTGGTGCCTTTCGCTCGTCTGTTTGTCGTTGTGCTGACATGGTGTCATCTGCAGCAGCCGAAGAGGAGGTCGCTCGGCTGAGGTCGGAGCTCGAGGCGATGACGGCCCGAGCCCGCGATCTGGACGCCGCCAGGGAGCAGGCTCGGAAGCTCGAGGAGGAGCTGGCGGCGGAAAAAACCCGCTCGGAGGAGCTTGGACGCGAAGCCGAGTCTGCGGCCAAGAAGGCCGTGGACTTAGAGACGGCGCTTGCCTCGGAGAAGGCTCGCGCCGACTTGGCGGAGAGGAGGGAGAAACAACTCGGACGCGACGCCGAGTCGGCGGCCAAGAGAGCCGCGGACGCGGAGGCAGCCGCCGAAGCCGCGACGAAGGCCCTCGCGGCAGCGGAGTCCAGTAAGTGCGGTTTCTTGGCTTTGGCCCGTCCGGCTGTCTCCTTTTTGCTCAATTGCCTTTTGTGGTGCAGAGTCGAAGGCGGCCCTTGAAAAGTCCCGTGGGATCCTCGGGTCGCTGATGAAGGCCGGGCAGGCGGCGTGCGGGGCCCTCTGGCCGGACGAGGCGGCGCCGGACTCCATCGCGGTGGTCGCCGAGCGGCTGAACGAAGTACCGACCCGAGTGGCCTTCATCGAGGAGGAGAGCGCGAGGACGGGGGGCGGCCTGGTCTTGGCAGTGGCGCGGTCCCACTACCCGACGCTGGACCTGGAGGCCATCGGGGAGGGGTACGCGGCGGACCTGCCCGACGAAGACATCCCGGGGATGGTGGAGTCCGTCGAGCCCACCGTCGAGTCGCTGCTAAGTCGCTCCGGCCTGTAGATAATAGGAGTAGGTGTGAACTGCTCGGAATAGCCGAGTAGATTTTGTAAAGGACTCGGGGGTGCCGAGTTGTTTTGTTGTGCACTCGGGATGCCCGAGTGACTTGTGTCAACTTTGCAAGTTTTAACAAGTAAAGTTATGGCCCCATCGGAAAAACTTGTGTTCCTGTGTATGTAAGTTTGTGCGTTTGTACTCTTTGCCGATCCGTCGTAGCCTCCTTTGCGTAGGGATTAGCCGTGGGCGTGTGTCCCGAGTAGCGTAAGGGTGTGGCGTAGACCGGCGATCGGAGTCAAGGAGTGAACGTTAGACTTGTATACACAGTACTTAAGCATTTTGCGCTGATGGTGACCCGGACGGTAATCCGCCGAGTGCCTGCCACGAACGGGCGCAGCGAGGCAGTCGGGTAGAGTGATACTTTTGAACAAAGGCGAACTCTTTATTATTATGTCTGATACGCTGAGAAAAAGGGTTTAAGCGTAGAAGCGACGTAGCTGTTCGATGTTCCACGCGTTGGTGAAGACGTTGCCGTCGCTGTCCCTCAGTCGGTAAGCCCCCGGGCGCAGCACCTCAGCGATTATGTACGGGCCTTCCCATGGCGGCGAGAGCTTATGTTGCTCCTTGTTCGATTGGACTCGTCGTAGAACCAGGTCGCCAACATTGAAGGAGCGGCCGCGTACGTGCCGACTGTGGTAGCGCCGTAGGGCCTGCTGGTACTTAGCCGACCGAAGGAGGGCGACTTCGCGGGCTTCTTCGAGCTGGTCGAGGGCGTCGTGCCGAGCTTCTTCTGACTCGGCATCGTTGAAGGTGCGGACACGTGGGGACCCGTACTCCAGGTCAGTCGGGAGGACGGCCTCAGCACCGAAGACCATGAAGAAGGGTGTGTAACCGGTGGACCGGTTTGGCGTTGTCCGAAGGCTCCAAAGTACAGATGGTAGCTCGGCTGCCCACTTGCCGGCGAATTTGTTCAGTCGCTGAAAAATTCGAGGCTTGAGGCCTTGAAATATTAGCCCGTTGGACCGCTCGACTTGCCCGTTGGCGCGTGGGTGTGCCACGGCGGCAAAATCGAGGCTGATGTTGAAGTCGTCGCAGAACTGGAGGAACGCCGCGACCGGTGAACTGAGTGCCGTTGTCGGTGATGATGCTATTAGGCACGCCGAACCGGAAAACGATGTCCCGGACGAACTCGACGGCCTTCTCAGCAGTTATCGTGGCGACCGGCTTAGCTTCAATCCACTTGGTGAACTTGTCGACTGCGACGAAGAGGTGCGTGTAGCCCCCGGGCGCTTTCTTGAACGGGCCGACCATATCCAGCCCCCAGACGGCGAAGGGCCAGGTAAGCGGTATGGTCTGGAGGGCCTGGGCCGGCAAGTGTGTCTGCCGGGCGAAGTACTGGCACCCTTCGCAAGTGCGGACGATGTGTTCCGCGTCGGACACGGCAGTCGGCCAGTAGAAACCCTGTCGGAATGCCTTCCCGACTAAGGACGCGGGCGCCGCGTGGTGTCCGCATACTCCCGAGTGGATGTCACGTAGCAGTTGTTTTCCCTGATCCTCAGGTATGCACCGTTGGAGGATCCCGGAGGTGCTCTTCTTGTAGAGCTCGTCGTCTATGATGACGAAGGACTTGGCGCGTCGCGTGATGCGGCGTGCCGCGGTCTTATCCGGCGGGAGGGTGTCCCGCAAGATGTAGTCGAGAAAAGGTGTCGTCCAGTCGGGGGTGACCAAAAGGCGTCATTCTCCGGGACTTGTTGTTCTTCGGTCTCGGGTGTTTTTTCCGCCTTGATGGAGGGAGTATGCAACTCCTGGAGGAAAATTCCCGTCGGGACGACGTCCCGACTGGATCCCAGTTTGGCGAGTGCGTCGGCATCCTCGTTGTCTCGGCGCAGAACATGGGTAATCTCCAGACCGTCGAACTTGGCTTCAAGCTTGCGGACTTCTTGGCAGTAGGCTTCCATGGAAGGGTCTCGGCACGACCAGTCCTTCATGACCTGCCGGACTACTAATTCCGAGTCGCCGCGCGCGAGGAGGCGACGAATTCCGAGTGAAACCGCAAGACGAAGACCGTGGAGCAGAGCCTCATACTCGGCGACGTTATTGGATGCCGGGAAGTGGATCTGCAGTACGTATTTGAAGCGCTCACCCTTAGGAGAGATGAGCACAACGCCAGCCCCCGCGCCCTGAAGCATCAGAGAGCCGTCGAAGTAGAGTACCTAGTGCTCGAGGTCGACCACAGAGGGCGGGGACTGAACTTCTGTCCACTCGGCCAGGAAGTCGGCGAGAGCCTGGGACTTGATAGCCGTGCGGGGAGCGTAGACGATGCTGAACGCCATAAGCTCCATGGCCCACTTTGCGATCCGACCTGTGGCGTCGCGGTTGTTGATGACGTCGGAGATCGGGAAGGAGCTGACCACCGTGATGGGGTGGCCCTGGAAGTAGTGGACGAGCTTCCGTGATGTTATGAAGACCGCGTAGGCTATCTTTTGGATCTGCGGGTACCGCGCCTTGGACTCGGAGAGTACTTCACTGATAAAGTAAACCGGGCGCTGTACCTTCTGAATATGACCGGGCTCGGGACGTTCCACGACCAAGACCGTGCTGACTACTTGAGTAGTCGCTGCGACGTAAAGAAGCAGCGGTTCATTGGGCATGGGAGACGCCAGCACCGGGGGGGTAGCCAAGAACTTCTTCAGGCCGTCCAAGGCGTCCTGGGCCTCGGGAGTCCAGGTGAAGGTATCCGACTTCTTCATGAGTTTGTAGAGGGGCATGGCCTTCTCGCCGAGTCGGGAGATAAATCGACTGAGAGCTGCCATGCACCCGGTAAGCCTTTGGACGTCTTTGAGGTTCTTTGGTGGGGCCATCTTGAGGATGGCATCGATTTTCTCCGGGTTGACCTCGATCCCTCGCTCGGAAACAAGGAAGCCGAGTAGCTTGCCCGAAGGGACCCCGAAAACACACTTCTCGGGGTTAAGCTTCATGCTGAATCTTCGAAGGTTGGCGAAGGTCTCTCCCAAGTCACTCAGGGGGTCTTCTTTCTTTTGGGACTTGATCACCACATCGTCGACATAGGCTTGCACGTTCCGGCCGATCTGGGACTGAAGGCAGCGCTGTATGCACCGTTGGTACGTAGCGCCGGCATTCTTGAGTCCGAAAGGCATGGAAACGTAGCAGAAAGCGCCGAACGGAGTGATGAAAGATGTCTTGATCTCGTCGTCCTCCTTCATCTTGATCTGGTGATAGCCCGAGTAGGCGTCGAGAAAGCATAGAATTTCGCACCCGGCCGTGGAATCAACCACTTGGTCGATGCGAGGAAGAGTGAAGGGATCTTTGGGACACGCCTTGTTAAGGCTAGTATAATCAACACACATCCTCCACTTTCCATTCTTTTTGCGAACAAGAACTGGGTTCGCTAACCAGTCGGGATGATACACTTCTTTAATAAAACCAGCTGCTAAGAGCTTGGCTATTTCTTCTCCTATGGCCTGACGTCTATCTTCAGCGAATCGGCGTAAGCGCTGTTTGACCGGCTTGGCGTCCGGCCGAACGTTGAGAGAGTGCTCGGCAGCCTCCCTTGGAACCCCGGGCATGTCGGAGGATGTCCAAGCAAAGATGTCCCGGTTGTCCTGAAGGAAGCTGACGAGCGCGCTTTTCTATTTGTCGCTGAGCGCAGTCCCGATCTGCGTCGTCTTGGAGGAGTCTTCGGGGTCGAGTCGGATCGACTTGGTGTCCCGCGCCGACTGAAAAGATGCCGACGTCGAAGCTTTCTTGGATGGCGGTGCTTCCTCGACCACGGCTGACTTGAGGTTGGAGAGTATGGCCTCGGAGATCTGGGTCGCGGCGAGGTTGCAGTTCTCGAGATCACACGTGTAAGCATGCTGGAAGCTGCTCTGCACTGTGATAACCCCATGGGGGCCCGGCATCTTGAGCTTCAGGTAGACGTAGCTGGGGACAGCCATGAACTTGGCGTAGCAGGGACGACCTAGGATGGCATGATATGATCCCGAGAAGTCGACGACCTCAAAGGTGAGGGTCTCGGTCCGGAAGTTGTCGGGAGTGCCAAATGTAACGGGCAGGCTGACCTGCCCGAGTGGACTCGCCATCTTGCCGGGTACTACCCCATGGAAGGGAGCACCAGTCGGCCTGATCTCGGATCGAGGGATCTTCATGTCGTCGAGAGTCTTGACGTAGAGGATGTTGAGACCACTTCCGCCGTCCATGAGGACCTTGGTGAGGCGGACGCCGGAGACAATCGGGTCCACCACCAGGGGGAAGCGTCCCGGCTGGGGTATGTAGTCGGGGTGATCCGTGCGTCCGAATGAGATTACGGACTCGGACCATCGCAGGTACTTGGGCACGGCCGGTTCCGCTGCGTTGACCTCTCGTTCAATGATCTTCTGGCGACGTTTGGTCTCGTAGCCGTTGGGACCGCCAAAGATCATCAAGCAAGCGGTCTCTTTCGGGAACTCGTCTCCCTCGTCTTGAGGGGGTTCCTTCTTGCCTTTGTTAGAGGCGTAGGGCTTGTTCAGGTTCTTCAAGAGGTTGCAATCGCGTGTCAGATGATTGGACTTGGGTCCATGGAAGTGACACGGCTGACTCATCATCTCTTCGAAGGTTGTGTTGGTGCGCGGTGGGCGGCGCGTCGGAGCGCGCTCGGCAGCAGCGACGAGGTCACCGCCCTTGCGCTTGCGGTGCTTCTTTCTAGATGACTCGGGCTGGTCATCCCGACTGGAGGACTCGGGCACCTTGCCCTTGCCTCTGCCCTTGTCATCCCGAGTAACACTGCGGACAGCCTCTTCGCCGGTAGCGAAGCTGTTGGCTATGTCGAAAAGCTCACGAGTAGTCTGTGGATTCTTCCGCGCAATCTTGTGGATCAGATCGGTGCTCCGAACTCCTTTGGAGAAAGCGGTAATGACGTCGCCTTCCCGGATCTCGGGCAGGGAATTTTTCTTCTTAGAAAAGCATTGGATGTACTCACGGAGAGTCTCATCCGCCCCTTGTGTACAGCTGTGGAGATCCCACGCGTTCCCGGGCCGATTGTAGGTGCCCTGGAAGTTGTTCACGAAGAGGGTCTCGAGGTCTTTCCACGTATGGATGCACCCCGGAGGTAGGCTGGTCAACCAAGCTCGCGCTGAGTCGGCCAGGAAGAGCGGCAGGTAGTGGATCGCGACGTAGTCGTTCCCACCGTTGGTTCTGCACGCTGTGTGGTAGTCGGACAACCAGATGTCCGGTCGCGTCTCGCCCGTGTACTTGTCGATGCCGGTGACCCGGAATCGCGGCGGGAAGATGACGCTGCGGATACGTGGGCCGAATGCTTTCGGGCCCGAGTACCCCAAGCCGGAGGAAGTCGGAGGGGAGCATTCCCGGTTGGTGGCGCCACTATCATTGCGGTGGTTGCCACGATTTTCTCCCCTGGAACCGTGATGAGCGCTTCTCTCTGCGTCCGCGGGGTTCCTAGGTCCGAGCCGATTGTGGACCGGTGTAGCTTGTCGGGCGTTCTTTTCGGCATCTCGCCAAGCACGGGTCCTGGCGTCTATGGTGCCACGAGCGTCTCGATCGGCGCCGAGTCGCCCATGGACGTTGCCTGCCGGCTGACGTCGGTCGGGACTTGCTCGTCGCCCATCCGCGCGCGATGGACTCTTCTGAGGCGTAGAGCGCCGGCTCCTGACACCTGCGGAGGAGCTGGGGCGATCTTCGGAGGCTTCTGCGTGCTGGAGGGCGGTTTGCTCTAGCAGGATGCGGAGCCGTCGAAGTTCTTCGTATCCCGGGTTGCCCTCGGGGATCTCGATGGCGTGTGCCGCCATGGTGGCTGCAATGATGTTGTGACTCGGGAGGGGAAAAATCGTAACCCCATCCTTCTCACGCATGCGGAGCTCGTTGTGGACTTGGCGTCCTCGAATCCTCATGTCGTCGTTGCGTTGTTGGTCGTCTCGCTGGCGAGCGAGCCGAGTCTGCTGCTCGATCAACTCTTCCTCCTTAGCAAGGAGTCGGAGTCGGGTGGCCTCGAGCTCGTCCGGCGTTTGTTGCTCAATGGGGACTTCTTGGCCGTCATTGCCGTCTAGCGTGCCGGCATTAGCCATGAAGACTTCCCGGGACGGATGGTGGCTGCCAGAGCTTTCATCCTCGTCCGAGTAATACTCGAGGACAGGGAGGAGAGAGTCGATGGCGCCGACCAGTCGGGATCCGAGTGCGAACTCGTGTGCAATAAACGGATCCGATTTCGGCGAAGCCTCTTCCCTGGGGAGAGGGGCCGAGCGTGTGGGCTTCGTGGGAGTCCCATGCTGAAGAGCTGGTGAAGCCTCTGCCGATCGGGACGTCGCCGAGTAGCAGAGGTGAAGCTGGCCGATCTTGTCGGCGATGAAGTCCAACCTCCCAAATCGGAAGAGTTGGCCAAGGTCCGGGGCAGCGCTGATGAAGGCGAACTTCAGGCTGCTTCCCGAGACAAAAGCGTTGTTGTTGTTGGCGAAAGCCATCCCGACTCGTGCAGATGGATCTATGCGCACGGTCCCCCTACCTGGCGCGCCAACTGTCGGAGTATTATTCCGGCAATACTAATTATGGGGCGGCGTGAGCACAGCAAATCAGGATGGCTGCACACGGGAGACAAGATTTAGACAGGTTCGGGCCCTCCCGGAGAGGTAATACCCTACGTCCTGTGTTTTGGTGGCTGGTATTGCTGTATCCCGAGTGCCGCAGGCCCTAGAGAATCGATCTCGAAGGGGCCTGAGCTATGAAACAATGGAAATGATGCTGGATGTAAAGCGATGCCGATCGGAGGTCCCCTACCGAGCCTTATATAGCCGGCCGGGGTAGGGTTACAGAGTCCGGATCGGGTTAACAGATATGTTTCCTATTTGGTTACAACCGATTCCGGGTAAGCCGGACAGGTACTAGTCCTTGTCTTGTACTCCACGTCGGTGAGGTGCCCCCGTGTTGTAGTCGGACTCCGAGTAGTCGGCCCGGCCCATCCCGTGGCCGGGAGGCCGGATTCGCCCTCCTTGGTGATACCCGGGTGGCATATCACCATCAGACTCGTCATAGTTTTCAGAATGAATTGTGAGAAAGAAATCAAGAAGATTATATATTATGTGTTAGCTTTGCCATACACATGAAATTACCCATGGTGTTTACTCTGGAAACATACGAGTTAGAACACGAAGATTACAACAGGAGCTACCTTGAGGAGGAGTAAATACAAAAGGGGAACTTTAGTTATCTTGAGCTATGAAAAATTTATGGTTTTGATTTACTCAAGAAAAATCAAATATTGGTAATTATGTCGTTCCTCACCATATATTCTACAATCAAGAATGTAGATTGGAATATCAATGCTTGAATTGAAATTAGCTTGTATGTGTGCATAATTCAGGGGGAACAATCCTTGAATCTGAACTTAACTATAATGATATAGTAATGATGAACATTACGAGAAATATCATCAATTGTATCTTAATCAAACTCAAATGCTTATACTCTTTTTTCCTTTGATGAGTTTTTAAAGAAGTTTTTCATCGATAAGATTTTCAATGAAACAATTAGTGTAATATAAGTAGTGGTACAATGCATTCTTTCTCTATTTTTTTCCGCTGGGTTTTGCAGAGTTTTAATAAGGCATGTGCACTTCCTGGTAATTGCTCTAGGGAGAGTGTTCCGAAACCGAGCCTCCCTTGGTGGGCCGGTTGATGCGCCATGTCCCCCTAAGGACCTATGTGGACACTTACTGAAACCCTAACCGTCGTATAGATGGTATATTAATTGGAGAGGTGAACATCGTTTATTGATATAGTCGGAGATTTTGTACTAATAAGATCCAATCTAATAAAGAGAAAGAACACCATCCTTGTATCAATTAACTTTTCGCGTGCATACCACTTATACTTGATCTACTGCGTTGCCAAACATCGGATCGCACCTCGCCAGGTCGTTTCATAACAGATAGCAGCCCTCGAATCATGATCCCCCCGCCCTCACCCCCCACCGCAACTCACCGCCACTCACTCTCTTTTTTTTTCTTATGACTGGCCTATCACCGTGGATGTTCCAGTGAAACAGTTGTTCAAATCGAGCTTTCCCTTAAACCATAGGGATCTGTAATTTCTTCTTCTTTGGCAGAGATTACAGAGAGGTTAGAGTTAATAACCATGAATGAATCATCCATTCTCCTTTGTAACAGCTACAGTGAGACTACCTTGCAATATTCCTACCCATCCCATGTGCTGGTACATGGAAATGGTGGAGGATATCACTGCTGCCTATCTCCTATTCCTCCTTTTGTCGTCCCCTTTTTCCTACCTTTTCCAGTTGAAACATAATCAAGTAGTATTTCAATTGAGTCTCACAATGGGTGCAAGCATATTAGAGCAAGCACCAAAGTAGTCAATGAAAGTATCGAGTGAAACCGGCAGCTCCAGTCGCCGCCGTTGGCATAGACCATTCCAAGATAACCATATCCATCCCCTGCGCCTCCGCCTCCGCCTCCCCCTCCGCCTCCAGCAGCGCCACCGCCAGTTCCCACTCCGGCGTAGTTGACCCCTGCGTACGCAGCAGCTTCGCCATTGTCCCTGTCAAAGAAAACACACTTTGTATGTAAGTAAGACGTCACCACGAAAAACTACACCGATGACTTGCACAGTTAACTTATTTTGCGCGAGCGCAAAGTAGTCACGACATGTAGCAAGCTGGCTAAGCTCAGATCCACCACTGCTGTCACGAGTGCACACTGGAATAAGAATTCGATTCCGAGGAACATGTGGTACGGGACGACAGAAAGGCCACAGCATTTTTCTAATGGAAACGCTGCCGTTGGACCCAGTTCTCTTCTCGGTTGGCTCCGTTCCAAAAGGTCCCGAACAAAGGACGCTATCGAGATCAAAAACGCTCAAAGAATATTACTAGTCTCCCGGTAATAGAATAACACAAGTGTGTATTATGTTATTTCTTTTTTGCGAGGTTGTATTATGTAAACTAATGCACAATTCTTCCGTCTGTTCCGATTTATGTTATCTTGTTTTAAGCAAGATTGAACTGAAGTGCAGGATTTTTTTCACAGAAAAACAAAGAACCGAGGAGCAGGATTCGGCGACAAAAATCAGCAACCAGTGGCGTGCACGTGGAGATGCAAACTGACCGCCTACCGTGCTCCCCGGCGGGCTACTCTCGCTACTCGATAGCACTAGTAGTAGCGCACACATGTTCCTGAGTACGCGACGATCGTTTTTCGTTTAAAAAGAAGTGCAGAGAAAAAGAACGACCAATATATTTGTCTTCGTTTGATAGATCATTGGGGCCTTGGAGGTATGTGGTATGACATGACAGACTGCCAAACAAAGCCAAAGTTTCCTCGACGCATGATCCATAAACCGGGTAACTGAATATATACAAAAGAAAGTTCGGTCTGTTTATCTACACTTCTACAGCCAAAACGTTCGTGAAAGCAGCGTAGCACTACGGGGACTGTCATCTGATTCTAGCGGACGCTAAAAAAAAGCCCTAAACCCTTGAAAGAACCCAGCAAATCATAGTACTACTGACTCAAGTGACGAGAGTCAGGTCTCGTGCGTCGTGCCGGATGATGGCCCAGACTCGACCCCGGCCAGAGAACGCTCTCGTCTCGTGCACTGGCGCCGCACACTTTCCCTCGCTTGACCCACGCGGCCATGCAAAGGACAAAATTTGTAGTATCATTTTGCTTTATCTTAAGTGTTCTGCATCTTTTAGGGAGCAGGGAGGGGTCGCAGTTTAATTAATCCTCTACTAAGACTATTTTAATTTGACTCGTAACACGGCGTACGTATTCTCAACAACGTGAAGGGAACAGTAACAAGTAACTTCAGGCGGAGCATGGCCAGGTTAAAATAGCTCGACGCACGTCGTCTGCAATCCCCGTTCTTCTGTGAATCTGTAAGCTATGCAGGTCAGCGACGCGGTGCATACATATAGAATGCCGACATGTTGCGGCCAGTGCACTGTACTACGCACGTCTAATCACAAGCAGGCGGCGGCGGCGGTGGCGGGTGCACCGGGATACTGCATTCCCACGGAAGAAATCCGTTCTGCGTGCAGCGTGCAGAGGGAAAAGAGGAGGTTTTCCACCGTGCGGACGGGCAAATTCTGCCGAATTTTTTCCTCGTCCAGGGCGAAAATATCTACATGCAGGAACTGCGGCGAGCATCGTGCCCGGCACTCCGGCGACCGATGCCCGTTGGAGGAAGTTAAAGGCACGCAGTGTTTAATTAAAAAGACGAGTCGGACCCAAAAAGTTCGGTAAAGGTATTCCGCGTGGGCCCCACTTGTCAGCGGTTGCCATTTGACGCATGGCCCCAAGATATTTACGCGTGCAGCCGACGTGGACATCTTTCTCTGTGTGTGTGTGTGCAATGCAAAATACGGAAGGAAAAGCGAGGGTGATCGAGGTTGCTCGGGTGGGTAACGTACCTTGGGCCGCCGAGGACGCCGGCGCCCATGGTGAGCTGGTCGACGAGCGCCGACGACTTGGGGTCGAGGCTGGAGGCCTTCTCGTAGATGGCCTCGAGCCCCTCGCCGGAGGGCACGAAGAAGGCGCCGTTCACCATCATGTCGCCCTCCGTCCGCCAGTTCCACCCGTTCCACTGCCCTTCCGCCGTGTCCACCCGCTTCGTCACCTGCATGCAACCCATCGTTACGTCCATTCAGCCATTCAGACACCCAAAGTCCAAAGAATGAAACATTGTGGTGGGGCACGCTGTCAGTGTCGTCAGCGGTGGCCATAACCATGGACCCAAACTGGGAAGGCATGACGCATTCTTTTTCTTAGGGTGGGGGGGGGCACCAATCAGTGATAGCATTTCACAGGACCATTTCACACTGATGCAAACAAAAAACAGGCCAAAAAAAAACAGAGAAAATATCTTAAAACGGTTAAACTGCAGAAACCACCCCTTGCCCAATTCTGAGCTGGAAAGCGCAAACAAAAAGGAACATGAAAGAACAGGACAATGGTCACGGTACTCAATCACTGCGCAGTACACGCACACACTTGCATTTGCATCTGCGAGCCAGTCCAACAAAGATGTATGCCGTGCCAAGCAGAGAAAAGAACAGAGCAAACCGAGACCAAAAACCATCAGCAAACAGCAAGAAATGGAAGAACCCAAGAACACGCCACGCCACGGCACTGCATGGCACGGCAAGAGGCCAGAGGGAGAGATCACATACCTCCTTGGCGTTGGGGTTGGTGGGGGCGATGTATCGGTTGCCCTGGCTGTTGATGGTGGGGCTGGCGCTGCCGCCGATTGCGTACATCTCCCACGCGGTGTAGTCGTTGTTGACGATGTGGAAGTATCCCCGGCGGCAGCGGGGCATCCGCTGCACCAGCTGCACGCCGAAGTGGTTGAACGCGATGGTGACCTGCATCCCGGAGTCCGGGAGGTAGTCGTCGCTGTGCCCCAGCAGCATCACCTCGTTGTGGTGGGAGAAGTAGCTGTTGGAGACGGTGATGGCCGTGGAACCCATGATGGCGTCCACCAGCCCGTCGGCGCACCGGGACAGCGCGCAGTGGTCCACCCACACATCGCGGGCGGAGAAGAGGGAGATGCCGTCGCCGTCGGACCGGGTCCGCCACCCGTAGTGCGTCGGCGAGGAACGGATGTTGGCGTTGCCGGCCGGGACGCAGTCGTGCACGTGCACGTTGTGGATGATGACGTTGGACACGTACTGCAGTGTGATGCAGGCGCCGCCGGCGATGTGCACGTTCGCGCCGCGCCCGTCGATGGTCTTGTAGCTGTTCACCAGGAGCTCCTCGCTCAGGCGGATGGTCATGGCGGCGGCGAACACGATCCAGAGCGGGCCCTCCTGGATGGCGGCGTAGCGGAGGGTGCCGGGCACAGGGTTCACGGGGTCGCGGTCGGAGGAGTCGGTGACCACGTACAGCGGCCCGCCCTTGCCGCCGAGCGCGTTGCGGCCGAACCCGATGCCGCAGTCCGCCAGCCGCTGCCGGTCCTGCCGCCAGTCCGTCCCCGCGCACAGCCAGCAGTCGTCGATCGGGTTGCCCGTCATGCACCCGCCGCCGCCGCCGCCCGCCTCCTGCATCCGCCTCCGCGACGTCGCCACCTTGCTGGCCGTACCAACAGCAACCCACCGCCGTTACATTGTGAAAGAAACGCGTAAAAAAGATTGCAAATTTGCAGCACCAAGAGCCCAAACACCGGACATTTTGCTCTGCCACATTGCGGGAATTCGAGCGAGAAGGTACCTGTGGAAGTCGGCGACGACGGCGGCGGGGTCCGGGAGCGAGGAGTTGAGCAGGGGGAGGGAGGTGGCTGTGGCTCCGAGCAGCAGGAGGGGGAGGAGGAAGATAATGCGGGTGGATTTGGGGGCTCCAGCCATGGCTTCTTGGGTAGATTAGAGGGGTGGGAGTGCAGATGCAGCGGATTTATAGCAATGCAGGAGAGTGGAAGCAGGCGGCAGAGGGAGGGGGGTGATGGGGATGAGAATTTGGAGCTTGCGCTTGAGTTCTTGACATTTGGAGGTTGGGATTGGGACAGCAATGTGAGGAGGGGTGGAGAAAGGGGGAGCAACTGGGGGAAGGGAGAGGGCGGGGCGGCGAGGGGGATGAGGTGATTTGGAATCTCCTGGGGGAGATTTCTTCCTTGCTTGTTAAATGATGCACAAAGGAGGGTTGAAGGGGAATGTTTGGGAGAAGATAAAAGGATAGAAATGCAAAATGTGAGAGGGAGGAGAAGAGCGATAAAAAGAACGGAGACGAGCAATTGGATCATGCCAACATGTGCGTATGTGGTGCACTTGTCTTCGATTTAGGAACTAAATGTTCATATGATAAATTCGCTATAACAATCTACATGTGCTTTTCGATTTACTAAACGCATGTATAAAATTTCAATCTAAAATTTAGGCACATGAGAGTAACAAAATGAATCCTCGAAAAAAAAGAAGTAACAAAATGAATGATAGATCATAAGGAATAGAAAAAAGATATAGAGAAATGATACCATTCACATTAAGCTTATCTTTTCTAATACTCCCTTTGAAAGTTGAATATTTAAAGGGTGCTAAAAGTCTCTAATTCCACAAAATAAAATAAAAATATTGGAGATTTTATGTTGATGTACCAAATCAGAAGTTGGTTATATTACTATTCTCATATTTTGCTCTGTATCATTCGATGGTTGTGATGTTTCCTTCGCCCGCACACACGGTGAGAGCAACGACAAAAACCTTTGCAGTCCATTTCTCCTGTTTTCTGGAGAAGGATGCAATATGGCAATGCTTCCGTTCCTGCGTGGTATATTTCTGTTTCGATTTTGGATATACTCAGCACGGAACAAAAGTATACGTTGCATTGGTAACAAGAAAGAGAGAAAAAAGAAGATATTATGCATTACGCTCTGAAAAACTCTGCCCGCGTGCGCGATGCACCTGAACTGCTGCGCTGCTGCCTGCACGAGAAAAAAGAACTCGGCGCGGGCAACCGTGCAAGAATCTTTTTAGTTTCCACTTTCCACGGCTGGTCAGTAAACCGTAGACGCTGCTGTTACTATTAGCTGCTTTCTTTGGCGATCAAAGTGACATGCTTGGGTTTCCAAAGAAGAAGCAGAAAGAGTGACATGCTTGGATCATGGAATCTTCTGCAGCCTGCGGTGGGTGTCTGGAACGGACTATTTCTTGCAAAAACCACTAGTTCCTTTTACAAAAAGAAAAAGAAAAATTGTATACTCATCTAACACAAACCACTGATTTACTTGTTTGCAAGTTTAAAACGAAAGAAAGATTTCGTTTGATGTGGCTGCACTTAATTAGGTACGTAGTAGCATTCATCAATTAGCTACTAGCACAAGCGCAGTAATAGGTAACTACGCTAACTAATTAAGAGCATGGTTGCCGCCGTGCCGCCGTGATCATCCTAAGGCCAGGGTTACTACCGCCGCAAGAAATCCTTCTCCGGCGGAAGCACGGATTCCTCGTAAACTTCTTCTTCCCCGCACCGCCGCGGCGTCAAAGATCGATACCTGACACACGTCGACGTCAACTTTACTCGCGCAAAAGCGACAACTCGATCTTGCATTATCCGCTACATGCGGATCGGCGGCGCGTGAGCTACAAATTCTTTGCTTCCTTAGATTCATCGATCCATCCATGAAAGAAGACATATCCATGGGATTAGATAACGTGGTGCTGTCCTTGAATGCATCTTGGCACGTAGATCTTTCATCTTCGGTGCTGAGGGATCCTAATTCTTTTTCTGAGCTGGAGCCGTGTCAGATTGAACGCTGCACATGCATGGGAGGTCATATCTTGTAGGCCTTAACAGTGGCAGTGATGGTGATGGTTGGTCACCACTGATCGAGTTGGGAGGTTAAACTAATTAGATTAATACATGTTCGAAGTAACTTGGAATGTCTAGCGTAGCACATGTGCTTTATGTCCCGTGCAAGTCAAGAAAATCTGAGGGGTTAAATACTTGTTATTAGTGGGAGAGGGACTAGATTTGGACAAAATGAGGTCGGTGATTTTATCTTCTTCGCGATCTTCTCCATCCCCGAAAGGGCGGCGATTATAATAGGGCAGATGCTTTTTCCTACAGGGCTTTACCCATTTCCATTGCATAAGAACAGAAATAATCAGTCTTACGTGATAGGAAACTGCTGCTTGTAATCGGTTTCGACCATAAGCTACGGAACAAAAACCGGTTTGCACCTTATAGCCATAGTTAAAACAAAACAGTAACAAGTATCTAAACGATGAACAAATTTGGGACACACAAGGAAATTGAGTTACCAGCAACTGATCGAAGGATCGCGCCGCTATCACCATCAGTTAGAGCAATAGATGGTGGCAACAAGCAATCACATTTTTTTATTTGCTGACTAAACTTGCTCCGATGCTAAATTTTAGAATTTGGCAATACCCCCAATATGCCTGCAGCAGCCCGAGCTATTAAAAATAATAATTTGATGAGAGGATTTTATACACGCCACTTAAAATTTGACCGATTTCAAATATATCACTGAAAAAAATCCCTCTTTCAAATATGACATTAAAATTTTACACTGGTTCCATATGTGCCATTAACGTCAGTTGACTGTTAATTAACCACTAGTTGACCGTTAAGTAGCTATTAAAAAGACAGTTTTGCCCTTGTGTTGTCTTTCATGTATGCCACTTTATAGTAAATGTGGTAGTTGTGTTTGTGGTCATATTTTTTATATGTTAGATAAAATACTTCTTAAAATTTTTGTGGCATTTAATATTTACTATAAAATGACATATATGAAAGACACACAAAGGACAAAATTGTCTTTTTAATAGTCACTTAATGGTCAACTAACGGTCAACTGATGTCAATGGCATATATAAAACCGTGTAAAATTTTAGTGGCATATTTGAAAGAAATTTTTTTCAATAGTATATTTAGAACTGGTTAAATTTTGAATGGTATATATGAAATTATCTATATAATTTGACAAGCCCGCTCAATGTGCCGGCACCGTTGCCTTTTTTAGTATATTGTGATGCCCTTAGACCCACTTAAACCCACAGCCACAGATCTCCCCTCCGTGGCTCAAACTCGTCCGTCCGATCCCGGCACCCAGCCCTCCGATTCGAACGTTGCGCCGCTCCCCTCATGTACCCGTGAACTAGCCGTTGCGCCTTCCCTTCCGTCTCCAATCCCCAAACCCCATCTCTCTAGCTCTCGCCTCCTTCTCCCTGCTCTCGCCTCTTTCTCTCTCTAGCTTTCTCTCCCCCTCCGCCGTCAGCGTAAGAGTGCACCATGGAGACTGCCGTTCTCGCGCCCCAGCAGGCGAACCCGGCTCAAGCGGCGGCGGCCGCCGCCGGGGCGCAGATCAGGAGCGCCGCGGCGATGGCGGCCATGCGGAAGCTCAGCGCCGCCGGTGCCACCGCGGCTAGGAGGAAGACGCTCTGTGACATCACCAACCTGAGGCGGCCGCCGCCCGGCGAGGAGGAGGGGCAGCAGGAAGACGGGTCTAGGTGCGCCGACGGCGTGGACGGAGTCGCGCGGCTGGTCAAGGCAAGATTTGCAGACCCCACTCCACCGCTTTCGATTTGTTGGTACTTGGCAGGAGGATGGATCTTGGTCGCTAACGCTGTTCTTCTTTTCTCGGATTTTTGGTTCTGTAACTTCAGGAGAATTCGGATCTTGTGAGGCTTCTTGAGGAGAGAGAGTACGTATCTGCCCGCAGCCCCAGTTTCTTGCATCGATTGGTCTCTTTTTGTTTCAGTGGGATTGGGTTTCTCGATGCGTGCAGGTTTCGATTTTGACTCGGTTTGGTTTGGTTTGGTGTGTGCAGCAAGTTCATAGAGTTGAGCGGTGCTGAGCTGCAGAAGCTACGGCTCGCAAACTGGCAGCTTGCGCAGGCCAATTCCCAGATGTTGGCAGTAAGTTTTTCCTCAATTTTCTGCAAGAAACATTACTGTTAAGTCTGCAGTCGAAATCTTTGCAATTGTCACCGTGTTATGTTTGTCATGATGCTAAGCTGTCTTCAAATATTTGTTTTGCAGGAACTTAATCTTGGAAGAAATAGGGTAAGTTCGTCGTAGTTCTTTGATCTCTGTGTAAATCTTGATAACATTTCATTGCTCATGACATTCTTATTACGAATCTGATTAACCAATGATTTTCTGTCCTGAAGCTAAAATCGTTGCAACACGAGCTTGCATGCTCGAGAGCTGCTCTCAAAACAAAATCATCGGAACTGGAGGTATAGCATCTGATGCTAATGTTAACGACACGACGTGCTGTTTCTGTTTTTATGTCCTAATCTATGATGTGCTGTCCTTGTCTTAATCACAGGAGGCAAAGAAAGCGATGAAAGGCAGCAGACACCTGCAACACAAGAGCGCGAACGAAATGGTGCGGCACTTGGCTTCCGACAGAGCTGCCGCCGCACAGATAAAGGATGGAGACACAGAGACCGCTTCGGACGCATCACGCGCCGCCAGTGTCAAGAGGCCCACCGGCAACGCCAGCAGGAAGCGGATGCTGAGATCTCGATGTAATTCTGAATTCTTTAGCCAGTCTTTGACATGATTCATTACGGGTTTCAAATCATCACATGGTGGCCAACTGATTGACATTGCCCAATGGTTTCCAGCTCTGGGACCTGCAGTAGCGTCGACGAAGCCAATGGCAGCGTCCAAGGAAAGGGAGAGCGCGCAGAGACGGTAACACACAAGCTCAAAACAATCAATGGCTGTGCAAAGAAACGCAATTCGGCAACTGATTTTTACTGACATCACCACTTGTGTCTGCAGGAAGTCCATGCGAACGCCGCAGCTGAGCGACCGTAGGGAGGACTTGTTCGAGATAGAGGATGTCCAGCTCGCTGTTGGCGGTGGAAATGACAGGAGTGAGATGCCTGAGCAGGCATCGGTGCAGTTCCCGCGCAGGTCTTCGCTGGGGAGGCCGCTCCGGCGGGCCACAGAGAGGGTCACCTCCTACAAGGAGATGCCTGTCAACATAAAGCTCAGGAGATCCTAAGTAGAAGTAGAAGTTGGTTGCAACTTGCAATGGTTGTGCAGTGATCTGCAGATCCAGTGGGATTTGCAGTTATTCTTTGCTGTGTTCTGCTTCTGCAGATGCAGTCAGCGTGTGTTTAGGTGTGAAAACCTGGATGTATGTTATGGTTTGTACTATGATGAGCTGTGCCGATTGAAGAATGGCATGAAAATTAACCATTCTGCTAATATACAGTTATTGTTGAGGTTCAACTGCAAATATAATTATTCTCAAAAAAAAACTGCAAATATAATTTTGCAAATAGATTTGATTGACATTACTGGCGTAATTAAAGGCAAAAGACCTGTTACTTGTTCATTTGTTTCTATTGATGGAATTTATCCATCTATGCAACTAGATTTTACTTGTATTGATGCGTTGGCTTGTAAACACATCTGACAAAGTTGGAGCATAATTCATTCACCAAACGTTGCAGGAAATCAGCGTACATCCCAGTAAATCTTACTGAATCTATTGATAACAACCACCGCTAAATTTAATACGGAGTAAATCTTTTGTTCATATTCCATTCAAGAAGGCGATGTTTGTTCATTTGGTGGTTAAAACCAAATTCAAGCCGGTCCACTCTGAACTGTATAGTTAGCAGAAGCGAAATGGTCTTTCACCAATGCAAGAGCTTTCCCCCTGTGAGATATTTGATTCTTCTCTGACTTGGACATCTCAGCATACCTGTATTACACCGGGCAGTCAGTATATGATCATGAGGGATGCATGAAAGAAATATAAATCATCATGAGGCTCACGTTTGTTCAAACCCATCTGGTTGGAATACAGGGTCCCATCCAAAATCAGCAGGGCCTCTGGCAGGTACAATTTTTCCCTACATATGGAGATGTCTCAAAGCAAAGTCCAGAAGCCAAACTGCTCTCAGTTTTTGTACTAAAAACATGGCATTAGAGTTTCTTGAAGGTATTGCAACAGTCTATCCTGTCCTTAACAAAATAAATGTAGCAGAACAGATCTATGATATGGACGGCATGATACAGAAGTCAGTTTGGGCTTCTTTAACCAAGGTACACATGAAGAAAGATAATCTAACAAGACAAGAATGCTTCTCCTCGGTATTTGAATGTAAAAAAATGCTTTACATATTATAGTTATGTATTTCTCCCCCTTAGGCTTGACTAGAAAATTTCTGGCATCCAATGACGCTAATACAGTAATACCTATAAAGTGTAGCACCACTTGAACTAACTTATAAACAAAATGCACCAGAAAATACCAGTTTAAGGTTATCATGTTTATTGAGGGAGATGCATCTTGAAATAGCCCGGCTGCAGCCTGCATACTAATTACTAACAAATGTGTTCATGCTCATTATATAGTGTAAGAATTCTCAATCAATGGCAGTAAAGATATTGATGATACAATAGGTATTTACGTCACACTCCAGATGAAAATTCCAAGAAGTGACATCTTACTGCTGTTTTTCCAACAAATGTGATTGGTTCCTCTCCTGGTCCAAGAGCAAGGGAAAAGATGCACATAGCAAAAGCTGATTTGTCTTCATAAGCTTTTAACAAGTTGTTCAAACCTATAATTGCAAAAAAGTATGCATGAGTTTGCCAAGTCAAACATTACAGAGCATGAAACAGGAGAGGAATAAATAAGAATTGGTTAGCCATATTACCTTCGTGCCCAATCTTCTCAAGAAACCATTTTCTGTTCATTCAAGTGTGCAAGACGTCCAATTAAGGAACAAAAAGATCAGTTAGATTGGATATGTGGAGAACATTCTCGCAATAAGTTATGGTGGTGAAGGATGTTTATTATCTGTAACTTGGTAATAAGACAACAGGTTATAGTGCCTGGAGAAGAAAAGGACTTACATGTAGGGCCCTGCATCAGAAAGCAACTTATGTCAAATTGTGCATATTAAATTCATTTAAGAAGTGAAAAGAAAGAAGAATGCAAATCAGCCACCTGGTAAACCTTTGAGTGCATTGAAACATAGGCAGGTGTCCTCAACAAGCACAGGACCATTCACCTACATGAAGAATGCAATGCAGACTCATTTAACCAGAGTCAATAATAATTTAAATTGGATTTATCTCGACAATTCTAGTATTAAAAATCATTGAGGTACCTGAGATGCAGCCATTCGTGCTTTCTCTTTAGATATGTCCTCTGGCTCACCTTGCAATTCAGGCACTGCCAAATTCAACAGAGTAATAACCATTAATCACGAATTCATAAGCTCTTCAGTGTTCATTCTTTACTAGTTTGACACTAGGGGAAAGATCTTGATTAACTGAAAAACACAAATTTATAGGTTAAGTCGCATGAGTCCCATCACAATAAGCATATTTTGACCAAAAATCATAAAATTGAATGTATCCCTATTGGCTATTTCTGGATTATGTGCCAGCAGCACACTGCAGGTGTAGTCTGTCTCCAGCTCAATTATTACATGCCGGGCATCAGAATCCTAATTCTCAAGTGTATGGGGTACGGATTCCAATTCTCTTAGAGGGTTCAACAATGTTTACCCAACTATTAATCTTCTTTTTTTGCAAGGTACCCAGCTATGAACCTTAACATCTGGATGTCCCTAGCTCTTAACTAGAATCCCAGAATGCAGAAGAAATGTCTTTAACAACTGGCTTCATAGCTCTTAACCAGTACTAATACCAAAATGCAAAAAGAAATAACTTCAGGCTATATGAAGAAGAACATATGACATCAATAACTACTAACAAACCACATGAATCACAAGTTCATTGACTCCATTTAACACGAAATTCCTATTGCTTTCCCTCCTGCTCATATATGGGTGCTCCAATAGTTGTATTTTATCTGAACTTACTCCCAAACTGTTGCATAAATTTGACCATAGAAAGTCAGTGTGCTATTCCCATAAATCTTAAGAATGCACGTCGACGCATTTAACTAATACGTGAAAAACATGGGCAGATGTTATCATCTGTCTGTCTGTCCCGAATTTCGGTCATAAGATATCAAATATTTCAGGGGTGAATATGAAACAACGAAACCACATGGTATTTATCATTGATCAGTGACATCAGACGATTCAGTCAAATTTAACCGCCGGAGGCAGTAACCGGAGCAAACTATTCCTAATCACAATTTTCAGCTACCACCAATCCCCCATTATATGTCCTTTTTTCGATAAAAGGAGATCTTATTTGGATCACCAATCCCGCATTATTTAGATATAATCCCCCATTATATGTCGTGTGCGCTCGTTATGAAAACCAAGTCGTGTGATCCAAATGACGCCATCAAATAAGAATCCACGGCTCGGTATTATTCTAGGGTTCCGGCAACTTGAGAAGCGACAGCACTCCCATCAACCACCGAATCTTATGCATCATTGGTCCTCTAAAGCCGTCACTGCTAGACTGCTAATCAGAAGCCCTGTTACATACATATGGCGGAGAGATAGAGGGAATGGAAGGAAGAGGAGGAGCTCACGGTCGAGCTTGAGGGACTGGAAGGGGATGGAGGAGCGAGGATGGCGCGGACTTCCTCGAGCTTCTTGGCGTTGCCCGTCACGAAGGTCACCGCCTTCGGCAGCAACGCGCCGCCGCCGTGCCCGACATGATGCGGCGTTGGGTCGTGCTATGCCTCCGGCGAGAGACGGGAGAAGGCTGCCGGTACGAGGGGGATGGCGGCTGTCACCGGTTCATGAGATTTTATTATGTCACGGCTGCATAAATCAATTTGTGTAACAAGCCCATCAACTATCGGCACATGAAAAGTGACGGCCCCACCACCAGTGCCCATTTCTCCTGTCTTCTTCCATCTGAGACCATGACTATGATCCAAATCAAGATCCCCTCTCTCTCAACCCATTCTGATCCAAATCAAGATCCCCTTCTCTTGATCCCCTGCGGGATTGATGGCTCAGAACCGGCCGCGGAGGGACGAACGGGGTTCTTCTTCACGGATTTTCTTTTGCTTTTTTCTTGAATTTGCATCCAATGGTTGAGGCATATTTGTTGGTTGGACAATTGGTTTCTTGGCATGAGTAGTGCAGTTTTCTTGTAGCTCATTAGTTTAGAATTTATTTTTCATTGGATGTATAAGAAATTCCGAGAACGGTGCAGATTCTTAATTCGGAATGTGGTAATTTTCAGTTTTTTTTCGGTTATCCAAATGGTGTGCATTTGTGTACCTGAATGAAACTGATATATCAGAAAATTGTTTCGAGTAATTTTTATGCGGATCCAAGCTTTGGTTCAAGAATCATGATCTCGGGTAAAAGGAAAAGGGAAGGAAAGGGGCGCATATGAGTAAGAGGGATGAGTAGAGAAGTGCGAAAGAGGTGTTGGACATCACTTTTCATGTGTCAAACAGGTGCAAATTCTTAATCCGGAACGTGGTAATTTTCAGTTTTTCCATTTCCGTTATCCGAATGGTGTGCATTTGTGTACCTGAACTGAAACTGATACATTGGAAAATTATTACGAGTAAATTTTATGCGGATCCAAGCTTTGGTTCGAGAACCATGGTCTCGAATGGAAGGAAAAGGGGAAAAAAGGGGCGTAGATGAGTAAGAGAGAAGTAGAAGTAAGAGTAGAGAAGTCAGAAGAGGTGGTCGAGCCATCACTTTCCATGTGTTAGATAGTTGATTGGCTTGTTATACAAACCGATTTATATAGCCGTGACAGAAAAATTTCTAGGATTTAGGAACATAATGGTTTGGTTTGACGTCCATTTTAGCATGTATAGGTTCGGTTTCAAAAACTTGAAAATGCTTGGCAAAACTTTTTACTGAAAGTTGGCAAGACAATTTTACCTACATAACCAATCAATATCTAGTTGTTGCCTGAGGCTAGCGAAAGCCGAAAGGCGACCACCGTTTCCTATTTCTTCCCTCGATGTCTTCGTCGGTTTCCCTCGTCTCCGCGGCCGGCCTAGCATTGAGGCGGGGAGAATTCTGGATCAACATTTGGTGTGTAGATTATGTACCTTCTATATTTATACATCCTTGACGACGGCGTTCCGGTGATAGAGGCAGAGGCATACATAAGAAAGGTCTCCTAGCCCCATCCTCGTCTTGGCGTGGCCGTCACGGCCGACGCCGAGGAACCAGTGTTCCCACGGATTGCAAACTCCTGATCTGACGAATTGTCATCTGACACAACCGGACTGACTTGGCAGTGGTGGCGGCATTGGTCGTGCTGAATCTTTTTTTGTTTCTAGTTCTCTTGTCTCGTCTTTACGTGCTCTTGGTCTTCTTCTCTGTTGGCCCATCAATGAAGCAGTGGTTTGGTGCCCTGCCTTACTAGAGGTGTGTCCTTAGTTATAGTGCGTTTAACGATCTTAGGTTCCCACCTCTTAGGATGGGCAAATTTATGTGGCTCTTCAAAATTTTTGAGATTAGTTCAACTTATCTAGACTTGCTTTCTACAGTTTCTTCGGCGAATGCATGGTGAAATGCTTAGGTGCAAAGAGTGGAGCTCAAGCCAACGATTTGGAAAATCTTGGTGTAACTTTCGGTTTTATTTAAGATGATGTTCGTATCCGTTTCAATTCTTTACTTGATTAGTATAATCATATCATTCCTCTAAAAAACCAAGAAAAACGTTGCACGCCGGCATATGCTGATCTGGCTCCTTCATCCTTCTAGCATCTAGCCGTTTATTTCTTCACCATTCGTCCAACCCCTCCTATAAAATCCCCTAGCTACCAATTGGAGTTTCTTCTCTCCCATCTCGCGCTCTCACCACGCCCGCCCCATCCTCCTCGCCGTTGCCACTGCCATCCTCCATGCCGTCTACAGATCAGCGTCGCGCCACACCCGTCGTCCGCGTCGTCCGCGTCGTCCATGGACCGGCGCCGCACCACCGCCGTCCTCCGCGTTGTCCACGGACCGGCGCCATGCCACCGCCGTCCTCCGGGCCATCCACGGATCGGCGTCGCGCCCCCGTCATCCTCCCCCTCCACCTCGCCTGTGTCGTGCCAGCCACCGCTCCCAGATGCCTCGCTGTTCGCCGTGGTGCAGGCCACCGCCGACAGCGAGAGCAGCTCCTACGGCATCGCCACCAATAGCAACAACGATGTGGATGTACTCCCCGCCGACGAGGATGTGCACCCCGACGACGTGGTGGCGCTCGAGCTCCTCGGCATGGCTAAGATGGGCATGATCCCCGCCATCTTCGCCAAGGAGAACTCATCCATGCCGCATTGCTGGCGCTGCCAGATCCGTCGGACGACGATGGAAACAAATTATTATTGCATATAAAATAAATTATTGTTGTGGGGGAAAACAAAGTATTATTGTATATGAAACAAAATAAATTGTTCGTAAAATAAACAATGACATTGTTGTTGCATTTGTTCAACAATTTTGTTGCGCATGTTTAACTATATGTTTTCCTATCACGACAATAATATTTTCACGGAGTTTGTTTCCTGAAAGTCCAGGATTGGTTTCCTTAAAAGTCAGATCTATATCTTGTGTTGCCATGTGTTGCATGTTGTTGCATTGGTTCAACAAATTTATTGCATATATTTTAACTATATGTTTATGTATTACGACAACAATGCTCCCATGGACCTGATCTGTTCAATCCAATCCTTCATTGAACCAACTAAATCTAGAGTTTGTTTTCTGAAATTCCAGAATTTGTTTCCTTAATAATCGAATCTACAGTATGTGTTTCATGCGTATTGTTGTTGCATTGGTTTAAGAAGTTATTGTATATGTTTGAACTATATGTTTCCGTACCATGAAAAAGATGTTTCCCACGAGCGTCTGATTTGACCAATCCAACCGTCTATTCAACCAATATCTGACAACCACGAAGTATACTTACATATGTTATACTGATTTGTAGCAGCCACCAAAAAACCAATCAGTAGCTAAGGTTCTTGGCTAAATTTTGGTTTGGCAATTTGTCATCCAATTAGTTACCAAAATTAGGTAAGTTTCTGTATATGCCAAATTGTTGACTTACCAATTTGGGGCATCAAACCAATTAAGCCTAGGTCCCCTGGGTCCAAATGCATCGTCATAGCGAAGTATCGGTCCGTGTTGTTTTATAAAATCGTCCTCATAGCACTAATTGCTCTTCAATACGTATCTATCCCTTCTCACAAAATACAGGGCTACGATAGATGCTACAATTTTATGCCTCTTTTGTCAGTGCTCTGGCCAGTGACGGATTTAGGATAAGAATGACCATTATAACAAAGTGCTGCATACAGATTCTTCTCTATACATACACATAAGTTAGGGCTAAGGAAATACAAATTTTTATCGGTGTCCGAAGCACCCTACTGGATGTACATAGATCTGCCCTGGCTCTGGCTGAATTTGCTCCAATCCTCGGTAGCTACTTTAGACATGAGTAAATTGCACTTTTGCTCCCACTAGTTACACAAATTAACTGGGCTTACAAATCATTGTATATAACACCGTGTATTCAGTGTCCTATTGCAATTTGCATCAAGCGTCTACTCCAAAAGGGTCTCACCCCGTGAGAGAGAGGTCCTAAGAGCATCTCTAGCCCATCCCCTAAAACTTAACTCCCTATACCACCTCGCTAAACTTAACTCCTTAAAATTGAGGGGTTAAAAATGCTTCCATCTAGCCCTTCCTCTAAATTTAACTCCCCATATACTTTTCCTTTGCTATTTCTTCAAAAAAATTACAAAATCATCAGACAAATCCCCACTGCCCCCCCCCCAAAAATCCCCAAATCCCCCGCTGCCCCGCCCCTACCCCCCGCCGGCGGCCTCCCTTCTCCTCCCCCCACCCCTACCCCTCGCCGGCGGCCACCCTCCGCCTCCCCCACCCCTAGCCCCCGCCGGCGGCCTCCCTCCTCCTCCCCCCCGCCGGCGGCCGCCCTCCTCCTCCCCCCACCCCTCCCGCCCGCCCGCTCGGCCCCCCTCCCCTGCATCTCCTCCCCGGCGCCACCGGTCCAGCCGCGCCCCACGGCGGCTCTCGCCCGCCGCTCCCCGCCTCCCGATCCGGTGCTCGGATCAGGCGTCCTCCCCGGCGGCCCTCTCGCCCGGGCCTCCTCCGCCGGCGGCGACCGCGCTAGCTCCGGCATCTCCGCCCGCCCTTCCCCCCGGCGCGGGTCTCCTCCATGGCGGCGGCGTGGCGGCCTCGCCAAGGCCCTTCTCCGGCTGAAGCTCGGCCCCGGCGGCGGCTTGGCGCGGCGCGGCGTCTTCGGGTACGTGCTGTACCCCATGCGCGACGCCATCCACCCCACGGCGGCCCACCAGCGGGGGAGGCGAGGCCGGCGCGGGGCGGAGCCGGCGCGGTCCACCAGCGGGGGAGGCGAGGGCGGCGGCGTCGGGCGAGTCAGAGGCGGCGGGGCTGCGGCGGCGAGCACGGGAGGCAGCGGGGCGGCGGCGGCGAGCACGGGAGGCAGCGGGGCGGCGGCGGCGAGCACGGGAGGCAGCGGGGCGGCGCCGGCGAGCAGGGGGGAGGCAAGGACGGGAGGCAGTTGGTCTCTGAAATGTCACCCCGCCAAAAATTTGCTGGATAGGGAGAAGATAGGGGAGCAATGCTATATCCTCAAATTTGGGCAGAAGTGGGTTGATTTTAGGGGGGCCATCCTCAAATTTTAGGGAGTTAAAAAAATTTAGGGGATGGGCTAGATGGGGATAACTCCCTAAAATGGCAGTTTTTAGGGAGTTATAAGAATTTAGGGGTTGGGCTAGAGATGCTCTAATGTTACCGAGCCTTGCGGCGCTACCAACATATAATAGTACCATCAGAAAGTCACCAATTTATATGAAAAAAAATGTTTAGATAGATTCTAATAATAATCTAGCATACTATGAAGATCTAGTTTCAAAACACAACATAAATAAAGAGAAACAAAAATAACATAATTTACAGTGAATAATATCTTCACCATTTCTTTCTCTCTAAATTACTATTCACAACCATTTTTTTTAACCTTAATGTGTAGATTGAATTTAGATTTGTAGTTTTATGATAGGATTTGTCAAAACAATTTAAATCTTTTCATAACTTTTAGTTGTGCTATCGTGCGTTGCTAGTACGGTAACACTATAAAGCTAGGTAGCATTAGAACTTCTCTCTACCCTCTTGAGTTGACCCTATGGGAAAGTGCAATAGGATGTCAAAACATCCAATTTGTGTGCAAAGATTTGTCAACGCCAACAACTGGTACATCTCGCGCCGATTGGTGCAAAGCACGATTTATTATTGTTGATAGATGTCTGATGTGTTTTTGCCAGGGTACTTAGTTGCCTCGCGTCCATCTGTAGACGCTGTCTCGCGCATGCGTCAACTGTGCTAGTAGCGAGCCTACCACCTGCGTCAAAGATTCTCAAAACCTCACGGAGTAGCACTGCCATGTCATTGCTTCAGTTCACTTGCAACCATGGTTTTCAAAAACGCTGGAGATAGTTCTTCGTTTACCAAACTATACCATCCAACAAGTCGTTCTCATATGTTCTTGAACGGACGAAATTTTCCGTAATCAAGCACAATGCCGACGGAACGTTCACCTTTATTGAACAGAGGTACAAAGCTATAAACAGGGCCGGTCCCAAGATTTTGGGGGTCCTGGCCCCTTAATATAAATATCATAACAATAATAATCAATATACGTATATATATATCTGAAATTTTACTAATAAATATTTAAATCCATTCAAAAGCAATAATATTTATATAAATAATTTATATATATTATCTTAAAAATTTCTTTTAACATTCCTCGTTGCAAAGTCACTTATGATGGGTTCGATGTATACGGCATACCTGGGGTGGGGCCCCTGGGATTTGGGGGCCCGGGGCGGCCGCACACCTTGCCCCTCCCCAGGGCCGGCCCTAGCTAAACCGTAGCATATTTTCGAAAATACAAAGAATATGACGAGTAGTATCTCGCGACTGAGGTGCACTGCAGTTTCGTGTTGATGGTGTGAATTTTCGTGGAATTACTGTAGGAATTGAGGGCTCGTTTGGAACAAAGAAAATTATGTAGAAATTTACAGGATTAGAATCCTACAAATTTTATTTATGCGAGACCATTTAAATTATAGAATTGTCTTTAGAAATGTCTAATTTTCTCAATTTTATGGAAGATTTCTACCAAATTTCTATGGAGCAACGAAATAACTATATTACATTATTTTTATATTTTCATTCGTATAAGAATCCACGGCATCTAATTTCTATAAAATTTTAATTTTATTTCTATTTTTTGTGTGCCGGGGCATAAATCTTCGTCGGAGCTCCTACTACGGAGCACCATGCCTGTCAGTCAGGCCGGCACCTGAACACACACCAAGGAGCAAGGACCAAGCCAAGCGACCGTGCGTCCACCGGGCAAGCATTTTCTGGCCCCCTTCTAGACGGCTTCGGCTTGTGCATAAGCCGGCTTAAGCTTAATGGTGTGGGAAAGCTGTGGTGTGTGGGGAAGCCTGATAAGCCCCACCTTCCCCTTCTAGACGGCTTCTGAGATTTGAGCTTATAGGCAGAGGTGGACTGTGAAAAGTTTGTAATACCCTTTGTCTTGTTTGTTTGCTATTTGAATGATATTAACACTATTTACATATGTTTTTTTACACAGTTTAACACATAAATTAGATACCCTTTGACTTACTTTCAGAGACGAAAATACAAACATGCATCGAAACAGGCTCTAATGCATATATTTGGGCAGTAGTTATGGCAGTAGTTCTTACAAACAAATGGCAAACTTTTGGGCGGCGGCGGCAGCCTCGGGACCGGCAATTGAGGGGAGGCGGAGGTGACCTGCTCGGGATGGAGGACACGGCGGCGACTGACTCGGGTATAGCTTCTGAACATCTACTCAGGTGGGAAAGTATTGGGCTATGAATACTTCTGAACATGTTTTCCCCTTCAGGACATAGCTTGGTTATTGTTTCATGCCGTTCTAGACGAGATGAATAATAGATAAGAGTTGCTCATGACATATACACTTAACTTCATCATTCTAATATTCCATTCTTGTTAGCAAAAGCACACCACATACTTAAGAATTAGTACCATGAATCAATAATAAGCAATCAAAAAGTAGGATTTGGAGGAAAGATGCATACTTATGAGAGGAAGGCTGCACTGTCCAGCGGAGGGAGGCGTTTGGGCAGCAGGGCCGGCGACCAGCATTGGGAGGCGTCGGGCGACAGAGGCGGCGACCACCGGAGGGAGGGCGGCGTCCGGCGGTGGCAGCGGTGACCAGCGGAGGGAGGCGGGGGCCAGCGGCCGGCGGGAGGCGGAGGGAGGCGGCGGGAGGCGAAGGGAGGCGGAGGGAGGCGGCGGGAGGCGAAGGGAGGCGGAGGGAGGCGGCGGGAGGCGGAGGGAGGCGGGGCCAGTGGCCGGCGGGAGGCGGAGGGAGGTGGGGCCAGCGGCCGGCGGATGCGGAGGGAGGTGGCGAGAGGCGGAGGGAGGCGGCGGGAGGCGAGGGCAGTGGCCGGAGGAGGCGGGGCCAGCGGCGGTGGCGGCGGGAGGCAACCGTGGGCGGCGGCGCGATGGGGGCGGGCTCTCGGGGGCGATGGGCTAGGGCAAAGGGGGGTGCGGGTGAGGGGAAAAATACTGAGTTTTTTTATATACTCAGTGGCTAGTCGCGGATAAAATAACGTGAAGTAGTGATGATAAAATGGTCATTCAAGGTAAAATTTACTGGAAGAAGCTCGGGAAGCCAAAAAATAAGGCTTCCCCCACCAACAACAAAAATAAAGACTTATAATTTAAGCTTAAGCTAAACTTTTCCTTTTAGAGGGCTTATGGCTTTTTGGGATCATAAGTTAAAACCGTCTAGAAGGGGCTCTATCTTTTCCTGTGCCACCGCGTGGGAAAAACGCCAGCGACCAACCTGCCCCCTGGCCCTTGCAGCAGCCTCGCCTCGCCTGCACCCGTCACACTCCCCCGGCACGACCATGACGTCTCCCCCACCCCGGGTCGAGTCGGGTCGTCCCAAAAGTCTTTCACACCTGCGCGCTCCGCGGTAACAAATACCCCACCACCCCGTCGCGACAGGCATTGCAGCCTGCTTGCAGAATCGCAGATCGAGAGGAGAGGACAGAGGCGCGGTAGCAAGGAAGCGCGCAGCAATGGAGAAGGCGCTCAACAGGCAGAGGATCCTGCTGCAGCACCTGGAGCCCGCGGCCAATCCCAACCGGCCTCCGCCGCCGCTTCCACCATCTCCGTGAGATTCTCCACCTTTCGCTGCTGTAGTGGTGTTTTGGTTTCCAGATCTGTGACGATCTTGTGAGGCGGGTGGCTGGTTCTCTTCGTATCGCAGGCGAGCGCGTGCGCGGCCGGGGACAGCGCCGCGTACCACCGGGGGTGCCTGCTTCGCCGACGACGTCGTCATCGTCGCGTAAGCGATCCGTGCCTGCCCCTGCCGCCTCCTCGGCTTCTGTTCGGATCGGCGGCTTCTAGTTAGGCTCTGATTGCGAGTGGTGTGAGGATTTCTGCTTGGCTTCTTTCGTCTGGCCCTTGACCAAAGATATCTGGCGAAGTGTCGTAATTTGGTGATAGCACAGTACCGTTTGCGAATTGTGGAGGCATGTAGAACGCTGCTGGTGGTATAACAATGGATTGATGCGAAGCTGGTTTCTTGTCTTTTGTGCTGGCGAAGTTCGTGTCTAATTCGATCGTTGTCAGATCAAATCTGGTTAAGAGTCAAACGAAATCTAAATCTGGGCTGCATGTTTCTATTACAAGGAGAATGTTACAAAGCACAAATGTTTTATCTTTAACATTACAAACATAGGAAAGGGATAGAAAGGATCTATGCAATACAATAAGAAGTGGGGTTTACACTAGATTCATAAATCATAATAGCAACAATCGAATAATTTTCTAGATAGTCTGCTTAGCTGATTCTCGTAAAACAGAGTCCAAACATGAAACATGTGTCTACCTTTCATGTCTTCAGTGCTTATAGGACAGCAATTTGCAAGGCCAAGAGAGGTGGTTTCAAGGATACGCTCCCTGAGGACCTCTTGGTTCCCCTATTCAAGGTTTGTGTTTGTTATCTCTTCCCTGTTTGTGCAGCCAAAATGTCAATTTGGTAGATAGAGGTTGGTTGGTTTTGTCTCATCATCCTTGGAGTTCTTTTGATATATTTCCCCTCTCAATTATAGGCTTTGGTGGATAAAACAAAGTTGAACCCGAGTGAAGTTGGCGACATTGTTGTGGTACCGTTTTAGCTCCTGGGTCCCAAAGGGCAATTGAATGCAGGATGGCTGCATTGTATGCGGGTTTCCCTGGTAATTCATTCATTTTTTATCACATTTCCTTTAATATGGACCATGATTATCCCCACCTTGATTAATTTATTTCGTGCGATGTAGACACGGTCCTCTCAAGACTGTAAACCGGCAGTGCTCTTCTGGGCTTCAGGCAGTCGCAGATGTCGCTGCTGCTATTAAAGCTGGGATGTATGATATGGTATGCTTTATTGGCGGTGATTTAAATATTTTTGTTTTGACTTCATTGGTGATCTGAGTTGTTCTCTCCATTCAAAGGTATTGCTGCTGGCCTGGAGTCCATGACAGTGAACCAAGTTCGTCTTGATGGGCAAGTGAATCCCAAGGTAAGTCAAATGTGTCGGTTGATGCAGCAAGACTCTTGTCTTTAGATGCATGTGTAAAGATGTTTGAGCTGATAAAATATTGCACTGGAATCTCCGATTGTTTTAGGTTGAGCTATTTGCTCAAGCACGTGATTGCCTTCTCCCTATGGGCTCACATCTGAGAATGTTGCACAACGGTTTGGCATAACACGACTCGAGCAAGATCAAGCTGCTGTAAGTTCTGATTGTCCTATTTTTGTGGCACTTGTGTGTGACCGTGTATGAGACTGAGTGAGCTGCAGAACAATAAGCTTCTTGATTTTATTCTTTTTAACTGTTAATGTTCAGGTTGAGTCTCACAGGAAGGCGGCGGCAGCAGCAGCTGCTGGTAAATTCAAAGATGAAATAGTTCCAGTTCATACCAAGGTAATGGGGTAGCTTAATTCTCTTTCTAAAATAACTATGCCCACTTTTGAAGAATTTTTTCAATCAAAAGTTAGAATCTTTGATGTGTTGCCCTGACACTTCCATTGTCTTGCGAAGATCGTGGATCCAAAGACTGGCGCAGAAAAGGAGATCGTAGTCTCAGCAGATGATGGAATCCGACCAGGCACTACACTGGCAGTCCTATCAAAACTCAAACCCAGCATTTTCTAAGGACGGCACCACTACTGCTGGTAATTAATGGAAATCTAGCTGAATGCAACTGTCTATTAGTTGTACCACTCTTAAAGATTGGTGTGTTTTAACTCTTAGGGAATGCTAGCCAAGTGAGTGACGGAGCTGGAGCTGTCCTGCTAATGAGACGGGATGTTGCTACACAGAAGGGTCTTCCTATACTTGGCGTCTTCAGGTATCAGTATTTTCTATGTATATGTTGTGCAGCATATATAGGATGAGTTATGTTTATATTATGTTGACAATTTTCCTGCCATAGCTCAAAACATATCATACACTTAGTTTTACTACTGACTTTACGGCTAAGTACCTTCTTCGTAACCATTGAAGCAGAGAGCCTTATGATACTTTTAGTGTTTGCAAATTTCTGTTTAAGTGATTCAACATGAGAGCTGAATGTGCAAATGTAGGAGCTTTGCTGCAGTTGGAGTTGATCCAGCTGTAATGGGTGTTGGTCCTGCTGTTGCTATCACTGCAGCAGTGAAAGCTGCCGGTCTTCAAATTGATGATGTTGACCTTTTTGAGATTAATGAGGTATATTTCCAGCTAGTGCTTCCACTAGATTACATTGTATCCGCCGGATGATATTTATTTGCTCCTGTATATAGGCTTTTGCATCTCAGTTCGTGTACTGCTCCAAAAAGTTGGAACTCGACCCGGCGAAAGTCAATGTTAATGGCGGTGCAATGGCTCTTGGACATCCACTGGGTGCTACAGGTATTTGTTTTCTGCTATTCACAGATAATTATGTTCCATGCTGTGAGCACCTTGTGTTCTTCATTTGCTTGGAGCCACCGCCATCTAATTGGCTCACCCAAAAAGAAGTCTCTATGTGCTTCAATTCCTGCACGAACTAGGGGGATTCCGCGATCCAAACGGCCCTTAGAGGTATATACCCGTGGTAATCACATTCCATGTTTTCCCATTCCAGGTGCGCGATGTGTCAGCACTCTTCTCAATGAGATGAAGCGCCGGGGCAAAGACTGCCGGTTTGGAGTGATTTCTATGTGCATAGGTACATGATCGTACTCCATTTACTTGCATGGAAAGCACGCTTGGCGATTGGATAGTAGAACTGTAAATGACAGGAACTATTGATGAACAGGTTCCGGGATGGGTGCTGCCGCTGTTTCGAGCGGGGAGACTACGTGGATGAGCTCACAAATTCCCGGGGGATGCCGTCACTAACTGGCTTTCCAAGGACGCCATGTAACTATTTCCATGGAATTTGTGCAGCTGCCGCTATTGTGCTCAGATGTCAACACACGGCGAGCAAGGGAATAAAGTGCTTGTGTATTTGTAATTCTTTCTGGGGGGGTAGGAAAATTCTTATCAACGTTTGAACTTCTGTATTTTGTGTGTTTGTTTCTAAAATAGCTTTAATAAACAAATTCAGACTAACACTCGTCTTATCTTCTACGTCATACTACTTATATGTGGCCAAAAACTAGCTTAAAATGGAAACAATAACCCATACGACAACTCATCATCCTAAAAAGAAACTAAAACAACCTTTATTAATATAAAGAAATGTTACATTCTCCACTAAAGGCAGTACAATAAAATTAGGTGGATCGTCCGCCACACAAATGTTGATTCGGGTCTTGCTCTCTTAGCTAATTCATGGGCTAATATCGTTGCCTCCTTCTGGACAATGGATAAAGGCTGCCTCGATGAAGTACATTGCTCAAATCCTGTAGAAATCCCAGAGTCATGGTTTCGATAACTTGCAAGCAATCTGACTTCAACGTGACTCTACCGCACCTGACATGATTGGCTTGATCCAATCTGTTTCGGAGAGCTAAAGCTTCAGCGCTTGGGGGATCAAGAACATTTTGATAAACTAATCATCATTTTTAACTCTCTTTTTCCGGTCTTAAATTAGCTAATTTATCATCTCAGCTCAAATCCTTTGTTTACCTACCCACCCACCTTGCCCTCCTCCCAACATCCTCCTCCATTTCGACAGCTCCTCCTACTGTTGCTCCATCATCGTCATAGTCACCATAGACTAGCCTCCCTTCTCATCTTTTCCTCTTCATTCTATCGCTCTGTTGCCGTTACTAGGTGCCCTTGGTGTCGCCTCACCTTGCTGGCACCACCCACTGCCCTCCCTTTGCCACCTATGGCTTGCGGTTTTGCCACACCTCCTCACAACCCCTTCTCCTTGATTTGCTTCTACTGTTGATCCCCAATGATGGCCATCTCTCTGATCTAGGGGCATCGACGAAGCCTGTTTGGCGAAAGGGTGAAACCCTAGGGGTCACTGCCTATAGCTTTGGCCACTGTCACCGAGGAAGGTGGAGAGTAGAGTGGTTGTAGCAGTCATTGGAGAAAAGGATAAGCAGAACAAGCATCATTTGAGTTGGATGTGCTCGTATGCTAGTTAAGATTAACCAGTTGAAAATGTTGTTAGGCCCTTAAGTTGTTTTGATGATTAATGACAACCATATATAAGTGGCTAATGTTTTTATCCAGTTGTGAAAGGTAAATGCTCCTTGATGCTTATTGGAACAAGTGATGGATGACCCTCAAAGGCGAGAATGACGTGGCAAAGGTAAGATATGATTGACAACCTAATGACTAGTTTAAGTCTAGTATAGATTTCCATGTTATTAAGAGAGATCCTTAACTTTTTGTTCTCCAAACTTGACTTCACTAACTCATCCTTAGGCCCCGTTCGGTACTCGCCCAGCTCCGCCGGATCCCCAAATCCGGATCCGCGGGCAACAGTCCGCGCTCCGGGAGGAAAACCGTGGATTCGGCGAACCGTTCGGCGTGCCGCTCCGGCTCCGGCCGGGGCGGGGGCGCCTGGGACGCGGAGGCTCGGGGGAAGGCGGCGCCTCGCCGGATCCGCCGCGGAGGACGCCCGGGCGGGACGGGACAACGCACTGGTCGGGTTCGCTCCCGGCCGCGTGCCCGAACGACGGCGGCTTCCTTTTAAGGAGGATCTCAATAGGGAAAATTAGCGTCTTCCCGTTACCATTTTGCCACCGGCCAGCGTCGCCTCCCCGTGGTGCGACGCGCCGCCCGCGTCGCCTCCCCCACGTGCGACGCGCCGCTCGCATCGCCTCCCCGCCGTGCGACGCGCCGCCCGCATCGCCTCCCCCACGTGCGATGCCGCTCGCATCGCCTCCCGGCCGTGCGACTCGCCGCCCGCGTCCTCATTCTTAGCTGACTGCCTCGCCGGTGGCTTCTGGCTCACCATGCGGCGGCGCTTGGAGGGAGCAGGTAAGGGTGAGGCGGAGGTGGAGGGGGGCTGAGAGGGCGGGGGGGTGCGGGGATAGAACGAAGCGGTACGCGCACTGTGCACTTGGCGGTGGCAATCGCGGGTAATTAACCCGAACTCCCCGTTTTCCCACTCCGCGGAGAGGCTCCTCGGTCGCTCCGCAAAATTGGCCTGCGACCCGCTCCGCTCCGCGCCCTCCCGATCCGCGTAATTTTCCGTTCGGCGTCGCTCCGCCGGCTCCGCGCGCGGATCTGGGAGCCGGAGGAGTACCGAACGGGCCCTTAAATCTTTTGTTTTCCTACCTTAAGTTAACCTATATGATATTCCAATATATCATACTACCAAAAAGATACTTCAATTCCTAGAAACCATTATGGTACTTCCTCGTTCACTAGAAACCATTATGTTAAACTAATCCTAATAAATCATCATACCTAAATGGTACCTTCCTTTTTCACTAAAAGTACATGTCCGTGTAGAATCCATGGTGTCTACAAATAGGAATGAGAAATTTTGTCCCCTCTACTATTTCCACAATTCACGAAACTACACTCTAAGTACAACTGTTTGAATCACGATTATGATAGATAGTAGAGGGGTTGTGAGTAGAAGTACGTTGTTGTAATACATAATTTTGCTAGCATATCATAATTATAAAAATTTATGGCTGAAGTCCCACATTAGAGATGATAAAAATCCAAAAAACCATAGCCTCGCACGCCTCGAATGGGAGAAGTGCTTATTGATAATTAAAACACTAGTTTTCAACCCTATACATGGTGCTAGGCGTCACCCGCCGCGCATCTATCGCCTAATCAAATTTAAGAAATGTTAATTTTCATTGACAAGTGGTTGGGTCTATTGTTGAGCCGTTTATTAATAATATTCTGTGAGTAACTTTGTTTATGAAAATAAATTTTTATGTCAATCGTACTTCACCATCCAAATGAGGATGGAACAAAATTTTACTTTCACCAAGCGCAGCACAGTCCATAAAGCACAGTGATTCAAATTCACAATCCTGGCAAGAATCGAGATCAAGTTCTCCCTCCAAAAGACAAATCGTACCCCGTACTTTTTTTGGAGCAGGATCGTACCCGTACTCAGGAAGCAAGGTAACTACAGAGAGAGAGAGAACAGGGGGGCGTGGGAGAGAGAGAGGGGCTGTGTCCTGTCGTGTCATGTGGGTAGAAGAGTACGGAGGAAGGACGAGAGGGGGTTGAAAAGCAGGAGAGGGGTGGGGTATTTCGATTGCGGTTGAGTAAAGAAACCTGGCCTTTCCGGTTCATTTTTCCCCCAATTTCTCCCATCTCCCTCTCCCTCTCCCTCTCCCTCTCCGCCTCTTCCTCCACTTTCCCCACAAAACCCCCGCGCCCCCCGCCTCCGCTCCTCCTTTCCCTTCTCGCCTCGTCGGTTTTTGGTACGAAGGGCTCGTAGGGCAAGCCGCAAAAACCCTAGCCCCGAGAGAGAGAGAGAGAGAGAGAGAGAGGCCCTCGGGTGTGCCTGGTTCCCGAGGTAATCTCCGCCACCTCTCGTTCTCCTCCGCGCGCCTTTGCTCTGCTCTGCCGCGCCTTGTCCGCAGGAATGTCGTCCCGTGATCGGAGCGGAGGGGTTCGAGAGTCCTGCCTCGATTCCTCTCTCAGTCGGCTCCGACGAAGCGGCGGCCTGTGAGCGGTTGGAATTGTGCCCGCATGTGACATTTTTGGGGACATGGTCCTCGGGATCGCTAGATTGTTCTCTGGTTTGTGCTGCGCTTTTTTTCGGCGTTTTAGGTGGAGTTTGGTTTCACATTTTGGCGGCGCCTGCTTTCATGGAGGTGGTGTGTCGTGTAATGCTGAAGTGGTTTGGGAGATTACGGAAAGATTTCTTGTTTGCTGATGTGCATTTGAGATGTTGTTTAGGGCTTAGTGACGTGTCACGGTCCCAGCTCTATTTTTTGGGTTGATTTGGTTCGTGTGATTCTGTGAGTTGAACTGATTTAATTACCGCCTTGTAGGATGCGTTTGGTGCTCTGACATGTTCAGTTTTACGTGTGCATTCTATCGACAATGGTGTGGATGCAAACATTTGTGCAGTGTGTGGTTAATTCATGGTTTGCTAAGTTCACCGGATGTTGCTGTGTTTTAGTTCTTCGATAGATGATATGTGTTGTCATGCAATATTATTTCTGCCGGGTTGGAATTCGACACAGATGACAGCTCACTGAAACAAATCAGAATAATCAAGTTAAAGGTGTCTTTTGTTGTGTGGAAAATATACTTATGTGCATTGTGTAGGCACAATCACATGTTACACAGTTTCATTCTTTGCAGTTGCGCACGTTCTTTTCTCTAGACTGCTTGTGAATTTGGTATTGAAAGTGAACAAGATGGGATGTGCTTTCATTTGGTTTAGTGAACAAGTATTTGCCTTTTGAGCTGGTATTTTGTATGCAGCCAGAAACAGGCTGCTGGTCCTGCTAACCCTTCAAACCAAGCAAACCTACTATTATGTTAACTGTTATTCTGGTATACGTAAAAACACATGTCATTTACTACTTCGCATTTGGCTTGATTACCTGTGTAAGTTTGCATTCAAAATTTATCTTAATTTTAATTTTTTATATTCATTGCATTTTGCAGAAAAAACAATTTATGTATGCAAAGATGGAACCATATATGTTTCTGTAGCGGCAAATGTTAGTGAGCACTAGCTATGGATGGGAATGGAAAATTATCTGATGACAACTTAAAAAAAATGGAAGCTGTTCACTCAAATGGACAGCCGGCATATGATATCATAATTATTGAATCTGAAGGGGATGAAAGTAAAGTTGGGCTAGAAACTAACATAAGAGATGGTCCCCTTGAGGAGCACAAGGAACACGAATGTGGGAAAATGGATAATGGTGTGCATGGAGAAGCATCCACTAGTACTGACGATGATTCAGAAAGTGACACATATGAATTCTTTCTTTGGGAATCAGAGAATGAACGAACTTCAGAGTCTGATGCTGAGGAGAAAGACATTGAGGTGTGTGCATCTAATTATCTATTTAAATATCTCTGGGTGGCCAACTTAAGTTTTAACATGTTCAATTATGAGATCATAACTTTTCAATCAAGGTAAAAAGCATGCTCCCCCTTTGGACAATAGAGGAATACAGCAACTTGACTTGGAACCCTGGACAGCTTTTGTTGATGACAATCATTTAGTGTTTCTATTGTTTACTTGATATGCTTTTCCTATCCTTGTTCCCCTTAATTTTGAATCACATTTATGTTGGCCAGACTACCTATCAATGTTAGCATATCATATATACTGCATTTCAACATTTCTATGATTGTTTCTTTTTAATGCAACACATTTTTTTATGATAGTTTGGTTTCTCTTTTCGTTCAATTCACTTTATGCAAATAGATTGTTCTGCATTATATCATGTTCTGCTCAGCAATCTGGAATTTTGATGTGTGGACTGTGATTTAGTAGAGATTTCTGGTTCAGTTCCAATATGATCTGGCATCTCTCTCTCTCTTTTTGGTGTGTGTTTTCCTTATCAGTTCTCTCAGAATTGTTTTTATCAGGTGCCTCTACCTGAGGAAGAAGTCGAAGAATTAGTCGCTGAATTCCTTGATGTTGAGAGCAAAGTAACCTTTATACCTCTGCTGTTTTATGTATACCTTTGTTTTCCTTAACATTTTTCATTTCATTCATTGTGTTCTTTGGTAATGCTTAGGCAGCTCAAGCGCAAGAATCACTTGAAAAGGAGTCGCTGGAAAAAATTGAAGCTGAAGTAAGATTGGAGTTATCTGAGAGGCTCCAAGGAGATGCGGTTTGTGAATATGTTTACATTTTATTTCAACTTATAATTTGTTAACTGTTATTCTCCATATTCTCTGCACTGATATCTTTTAACTTTAAATAGTTGGAGTTAGCTGTGTCAATAGAGATGGAGCAATTCAAGAAGGAATGGTCAACTGAACTTGACGATTTGGAGATTCGCAGCGCTGTTCTCTTGGTACGCTTTTGCTTGAAGGGGATAATTTTGCCCATTAAACAAAACAAGTGATCACTATATGTCAGTGTTACGTTGATGCTTGCCGGCACCCCCATGTTGTGTCAGATGCATGTCCTAAATTTCTGCGACTTATTTATTTAGTTATCTAATTGAAGACTTATTATTTCTTCATCTTCGTATTGATAATTTTTACTCACTTTTATGGCTTCTCGGATTAAATATGAATTTTCTAGTCCCTTAATTAGATTAGCTGGAGTTCTTGACCTTGCTAAAACATAGTAACAGAGGTGATTAGTCTTTAAAGTTGTTCAGTCATGGGCCTCATGACTCTGTGCCAAGTATATCATAGGGCTGGTCATATTAAATTAAGACGTATTTTTCACTTTCACATTCTCTAATATATGTTCATTTAATTATCTCTAGGTGCTAAATTGCAATTTTAACTGCAGGAACAACTTGATGCTGCTGGCATTGAACTTCCCAGCCTTTATAAGTCAATTGAAAGTCAAGTCCCAAATGTTTGTGAAACTGAAGCATGGAAAAACAGGACTCATTGGGCTGGTTCTCAAGTGCCTGAAGAAGCTAATCAATCAATCAGAAAAGCTGATGAATACCTCCAGTCTTGTAGACCTGTAAGGAGGTAATGTTAAGGCCAAAAGTTGGTTACTCCTGTGTTTTGTTTTTTCTAGTCTGAGCTTTAGTCTACTTCCTTCAATCAGAAAACATGGGAGGCTGCTGGAGGAAGGTGCTAGTGGCTTTCTTGCAGGAAAAGTTCCTGTTGGGGATGATGGTTCTGTACAGTGTCATGAGAAAAGTTGGAGTTCGTTCAATGAACTTATTAAATCTAAAGGGTGTGCCAAAGGTTCCTTTGGAAGTAGTAATTGGGCATCAGTTTATCTGGCCAGTACACCCCAAGAAGCTGCCACCTTAGGTCTCCAATTTCCAGGAGTTGATGAGGTGCCACCTTGAACTAATCAATTGTTTTATTGTGTGATGCCACCATTGCATTTTAATTAGTCTCATGTCCTCATTCCATAAATTTCTCAAAACATCACTCTACCTTAACCTTATTTATTCCCCCATTGAGGGGAAAATGTAAACTATTTTTGTCGATGTTTCTCCAGTGCTGGGGAAATGTAAACTGCAGTAGTTAACTTGCATTTGTATTTATTGGAAGCGTGTGGACTGATTATATTGCTTTAGTGCTAGTTAGAGCAATGCCAGGTCAAATAAATTGGATTAAGACTAAGACAAATAACATTTTTTTTAGAGAAAGGAGCAAAGCTCCCAATTTCATTCAGAAATTGCAACCACATCCAAGTTTGTTTACAATTCACCTGACACTTCGGAACCAGGCTCCCACCTTACCCTGAAGTTCTCAGCAAAATACCAGTTTACTAACAAAACCAGAATGTGCAATGAGAGCTGTATTGCAGAAATACTAACAGAACTGCCTAACACCTACATCAACCATTTGTCAAGCGTAGCCCCAGCATTCCCCAGCCATGCATTCCATTGGAAGGGTCAGACGCCACCCTTGACAGCATTCTGGCTCCCAGCTACAGTTTGCTTTGCAACTCTGTCTTCTTTAACTGCACCCAATAATCGATCCAATGACACAGAAAATACACTAGATTAGTAGGCCCAATAACATATACCTTGTATGTTTGTAACGAATATGGTATGGTGTGGTTGCAAACCCTTGTATGTACAGTGTTTAGATTACCAATCCTGTTGTCCAGGCTATTATTCCCTTTGTTTAACAATGTATCACTATGTTATGTATGCGGTCACGTTTTGCCAACTTTTAGTACTAACATGTTCAAAAGGTGTCTAGATTGGTCACATGAAACTTACATTAGAGCTGTATTGCTGAAAGCACTTTGATAATTTTATATCTTCATAGTTTTCAGTAACATACTACTCCCTCCATTTCAACTTAGATGGCTTCTTCGGGTAGTTGGTTTTGGTTTGTAAGTAGATCCTGTTTTGGAGTTCAAGGAAACATTCTCGTCAAATTCCCCTATTAACATTTTTTTATTGGTAGTGGTGTTAGAGAGATGGGTTATAAAATTAGTGGGGGCATGCTACGCCAAAAACTAAGTAGTAATCCTTTATCTGAGCACATGGAGCTAAGAAGACCAGTAATTTGGACTAGTATAATAAAAATCAATGATCAATATTCATCTTGGACACCTTGAAAGTCAACCATGACATGTGAATAATGAGATAAATTTAGTTTGACTTTCAATCACATCTTTATTATTCTTTTGAATAACTGGCCCACCATGGCATTTACCATTACACTGATATTTTCCTCAAAAGCTGTTCCATCATCCAAATTTTCACCTGTTTTATCTGTCTTCTCCATGGAATAGTTCCACTAAAGTTTCAATTATTATTTTATAGGTGGAGGAGATAGCGGAAGTTGAGGGATCTGTTGATGACATAAATGGCATTGATGAAATAGAGCTTTCTGAAGAACAGAGGAGAAAATACAGAAAGGTCAGTTGAAACTACTTTTGCAGTACTACAGAATTAGCTAGCACAGCAAACATGCTGACCTTCTTTGTGCTGATGTTATCCTTAAATATCCCCTGTGTGTTTTTTGTAGCCATTTTAGTGCGTGTGTGCTTACGCCCTGTAAATTAGCACCTAGGTTCTCCTAGTATGATCAATTGTTTCTAATTAGTCATGGTGGATGGCATAATTATAGTAAGATGCTAATTGCAAATATTGACTCTGCATCCAAGTGATTTTGCTGTGATGCTTTTAATCCATGTATCTATCGACCATTCCTGATTGTGCGTTATGGCACTCAGTATCTATGTGGTCATGATGATTCTCTGATTTAATTGCTACACAATTGACATAGTGCCATGTTGAACAGCTGATGCTTGCTTATATGTTGCCCAGCATGCAATTTTTTTTCATTTTTCTTTTCATTTTTCTTATTCATCTGTAAATGTTACTTGAAAAATGTGATATACCTTGTGTATAAGGTGAGAGAAGAGGATGACGCAAAGACAACAAAACGTTTGCGGCGTCATATGGATAAAAGGATAAGAGGCTGGTGTAAGGTAACTGTTCCTAGTACTATTTGGTGTGAGATCATTTTTTTTTACTCAGTTTTTCTTGGGTGCTCTGCTTTACATTCAATCCAGGAGAACTTTGGTTTGGCCTCATCATCAAATGGATGCTATGAGCTTCCTCTGTTATCAGATAATGGTGTTTTGGGTGCCAGCAGTGGCCTTCCTGAATCTGAAAAACACAAAACTGATAAAAATGAAGTTTCTGTTGAGGTGCTAAAGCGCACACATGAAGATGATGTTGAACTTGACCACAAGAGGTCGAAAACTGTAATAATAGAAATTGATGATGACATGCACATAGATAGCAAGCCAGCTTTGTGTATGCAGGATAGTAAGCATAATTCAGCAGAAGTTGAAAAAGTGGTTGACATTATTGATCTTGATCTTGATCTCGTCCCATCACAAAGCCCTAAGCTTGGTGATAAAGATTTACCTAAATCATTCACGTGTACAATTTGCACTGAAATGTTGAATGCCTCTGAGGTGCATCGTCACCCAGTACTGGATGTTGCTGTTTGCGGATCTTGCAGATTTCTGGTGATAGAGAAGAGTCGTCTTGAGGTGAATACTTACCCTCTTTGTAGATAATTTTGAACTGTTTTTGAATAACATCAGTTCTTTTTCGGGGATGAACTATGCATTTGTAACCCTTCTTAGTGATGCTGTTTGTTTTTACTACAGGATCCTGTATCTGGTGGTTATTGCACCTGGTGTGTACAATGCGAACAACTTCAAAGTTGCAGTTCCTGTAAGATGCTTTTCTGTACAAATTGCTTGTCAAAGAATTTTGGTGAAGAATGCTTATCAGAAGCTAAAGTCACTGGTTGGCAGTGTTGCTGCTGCCAACCCAGTCAATTGGAACACTTAATTTCTGAATGTGACAAGGCCCTGAGTGGTGTTGAATCTTCTGATCTCGAGAGTGACAACACTTCTGGAACTGAAAGCAATGGTCCTGTTAGGTATGCTCCGCTGCTCTTTTAACATTATATTATCTGCTATACATTGAAGGTTTTTCCAAGCTAATTGTTTATGCAAAACCTGGTCAGGAAGCAAAAAAGGAAAAAGAGGATAAGAAGAATCATGGATGATACAGAACTCGGGGAGGAAACAAAGCTTAAAATTGCGATGGAGAAGGTGTGTAATCTTTTAGGCTTGCACCTTTATTTGGAATATCATATAATTATCATATATGTTTTGTTTGAAGCTGTCCAGGTTGTAATTTGTACATTCTTGTGTAGGCTAGGCAAGAACATTTGAAGTCCATGCACGAGCAGTCTGCTAGCAAATTAAGGAGCAACAACATTGGAACTTTCTCTGGAGCTCTACCGGAAGTCTTTCTAGAGGATGCTGGGGATGGCCATATAGTCAACGTTGCCAGAGAGGAAGATGAAGAACCTGTTAGAATTCCAAGCAGCATATCTGCTAAACTAAAGCCTCATCAGGTCTATTTTTTAAATATACCCAAAATTTAGTGCGTTGCTCATTCATCTTTGCAATTAAATTTGATTTGTCAAACCCTGTGCTGAATGTGCTAACTTATAATGTGTGTGCATGGTAAAACGTGCAAATAGAAATCCTGATCACATGAAGGGATACATCCACTATCTCACTTTTATATTTTGGTTTTAAAATGGTTAGCTTTCCTTAACTGTAATTTTTTGCCAGGTGGTACCATGTCACTCGGACACCAGCCATGACTTGTACCTATACTGCTACAGGGTCCCTAGATCTGACTTGACATTTTCATATTTCAGGTCTCAGGAATAAGATTTATGTGGGAAAATGTTATTCAATCTGTTAGAACGGTCAAATCTGGGGATAAAGGTTTTGGGTGCATTTTGGCTCATAACATGGGGCTCGGGAAAACTTTCCAGGTCTGTATCATATTTTGTCGTATGTTTTGTTATATGATTCAGTTACATTAACATATTTCCATGGCAATTAAATTATGTGCTGGGAGCTATTCTATGGATGTCATTTGACCTTTTCAGTTGTCATACCGTTGTTGGTGGACTTGCTAATTGCTATTATTTTTGTGGCTAGTATTACCAATTTTTCAATGCTGCCTTTGTTTTGCTTGGTTCCGCTCCCATTACATGGAATATAGTGGGAGTTGCATTCATGTATTTATGCATTCGCACTTTGCAGGTTATTACATTCCTGTACACGGTCATGAGATGTGCCCAGTTGGGATTGCGCATGGCACTTATAGTTACACCTGTTAATGTTCTGCATAACTGGAGGAAAGAGTTCGCCAAGTGGCGTCCGGCAGAACTAAAGCCTCTTCGCGTGTATATGCTGGAAGATGTTGCGAGGTGCGAATAAATTTGTTGTAATTATGTTGTCATTTGTGTTACTTTTACATGCGATTAACTTTGTTTACCTGATGAGTGGTAAAGCCCATCTGGTGCCAGTAATTCCAGCTTATAAAAACTTAATGTGCTCTACTGTAATTGGTATGACAAATTCGCTGGTGCCAGCCTTACAAGAAATCTTACCTTGTTAGTCCTAAAGAGAAGCTCTCTGAGGGCAATCTGTTATGTTAAAACTACTATTTATACGTTGTCTTCCTACCATGGAAAGATGGAACTTGGTAGGTGGTTTGTATTTTGTGATGTACATTTAACCCTGGGTTTTGGTACTTCTGAATGCATTTCCTAGATTTTGAAATATCAGCTGGACTTCCCTTTATTTCTTCCTCAAGCTTACCCACAGTGCTCACTTGGTTGAATATGATGAAGTTATATATTCCAAAACTTAATTTATGCTGTTTTGTGGAAAGTAGCAGATGTAGTTTGGTATGATGAAACACTTAAATGAAAGTTAGCTAGGTTTTGTAACAAGCTTCAGTTTTGGCTCATCAATGTTATGAAATTGCTATTGAGCTTCTTCGTCTTGTGTTATTTAGGTGTGCGCTTTTTTCACCACCTTGCATTATTGTATCTATTTGGTGCAGTGTGTACTCACCTTTGGCTGCATGGGAATTGCCATTGCTTCGTGGCATCTTTCTAAAAGCAACAAAATATGCATTTACGCTGTTCTGGAACTGATATGTTTAATTGATTGCCTGCATAACCAGCCATTTAACTGCAGGAAACAAACAGATGTATACCAACCTGTTGGCTCGATGTATTACTGATAAAATGTTACGAATAATACTTGTTTTCATATGAGGCTAATGGGCCAGTATATATACACAGCCAGACATGCTAAATATACAGGAAACCCCCTACACACTGGGGAAATATACACAGCTAATAATACATATCTAACAATGAATATACCTTCTCCGCATGTCTACCTCTATGGTTATATACTGAGAATATGTTGTGGAAGTATGGTTTCACTATGATAGTGATGTTTCTATAATAAATATTTATCTACTTAGCATGGAACAACACATTTCCTCTGATGCTTGTTTTCGCAGGGTGAAAAGGCTGTATTTACTGAACAAGTGGCGAGCAAAAGGTGGAGTGCTTCTCATTGGTTATTCATCATTTAGAAACTTATCTCTTGGAAGGCATGTGAGGGAAAAAAATACTGCAGATGAGATTTCTAATGCTTTGCAGGTGATATTCCATGTGTTGTTATTTTGTTTCCAGCTTTTATGTTATGTCAGCTATAAGCTTTTCCATGTTCATCCAGCAAATGAGATTTCTTTTTCTTCCTTTTTGTGGCTATGTTGTGAGCTTTCAAACGCCATCTCTTATGTGGTAATATAATAATTTGTAGATGTTCATGTCTGGCACGAGTTATGATATAGAATGTTCTGTCAACTTTGTTTTCTTTTAGCTGTGGGTTTTGATACAGTTCGTTTACATATGTCACTATCAGTGTGGGCCAGATATTCTTGTATGTGATGAAGCACATATGATAAAGAATAGGAGGGCTGACATTACACATGCTCTAAAACAAGTAAGGACGCAAAGAAGAATTGCGTTAACTGGATCTCCATTACAGAATAATTTGATGGAATATTACTGCGTAAGGGCCTTGCACTTTACCATTATACTGCTTTATCTTCCAGTTACTGACAGTATTTGATGTCTAATAGTAGTAGTGCACTAGTGCCTAATGGTTTTGGTTTTATCCTATGAACAGATGGTTGATTTTGTCAGGGAAGGCTTTCTTGGAAGTAGCCATGAATTCCGCAACAGGTAATGTAATGGTCAGTTACTGTGGCACCTTAATGTTTTTGACCTTCATAATGATATGTTTTGCTCTTTCAGGTTCCAGAACCCCATTGAAAATGGGCAGCACACGAATTCTACATCAGATGATGTCAAAATCATGAACCAACGGTCACACATTTTGTATGAACAGCTGAAAGGCTTTGTCCAGCGAATGGACATGAATGTGGTGAAGAATGATCTGCCACCAAAGAAGGTTTTTGTCATTACTGTAAAGCTCTCTCAACTGCAAAGAAAGCTATACAGAAGATTCTTGGATGTGCATGGTTTCTCAAATAGTGTTTCTTCAGAAAAATCTTTTCAGCACAGTGGCTTCTTTGCCAAGTACCAAAAATTAGCCCAGGTATGATGATTTTGCATCTTTGTGCATTTTCTTAGACAAAAATAAGATAGAATCATTGTCTAGTTTTATTAATTCGGGCTAATATGGTAATATTATATTGTAGCATAATCGTATTTCTTTATGTTTTGTTCCTTATGCTCGACAATAATATTGAAGTGTAGATATGGAACCATCCTGGCCTTCTCCAGATGGCTAAAGAACAGAGAGGAAATGTGCGCCGAGAAGATGCTGTTGAGAACTTTCTGACGGATGAGAGTTCTAGTGATGATAATCCTAACACTGAAAATCAATTGCCAAATGGAGGTTATTTGTTATCTAATGACCTTTCATTTGATGATACACTTCAAAATTTGACAAATCTGCTCAATTTGGTTTTTATCCATTATCCTAGTTACTAAACAAGAGCTTATTTTTATCTTTGTGTTTGGAGGGACTATTGTTTTGTCTTCTAACCTGAAGTTCCTCTGATATATTTCTCTTTTTTGTTCTTTTGTGGGAAATTTACACCTGGTCTGAACTGTTTTTGTAATTTGTGCAGAGAAACAGAAGAGTAGAACTGATCAGCAGTCCAAGAAAAGTGATTGTGTGAACGAGGTACTTGAATATTGACTATAACTGTAAATTTTGTGAAAAACTTCCAATTTTACAGTATTGCAAGAATTAAATTATCACGATATTCTGTAGTGCATAGTGCATACGATAATATTTATCTATTTATGCTTTTCTAGCTGTGTACTGGGTCTGTTTGCTAATATGGTCCGTATGCACCATAATGGCGGATTAAGCCAAACACAGACAGCGAATGAACCACGTATACCTGTACTTTAGTGGCGCAATGGTTTCCACCCACACATTCATGTCTTCAGTTCTGAAAAATTACCTTTTTCATATGCTTCTATTTTCTTGTAGGAAAGTAACTGGTGGGAGAACCTTCTAGATGATAATACTTATAAGGAAGCGGATTACAGTGGCAAAATGGTCTTGCTCCTTGATATACTGTCAACATGTTATGAATTGGGTGACAAAGCATTAGTGTTCAGCCAGAGCTTGACAACTCTGGATTTGGTGGAGTTTTATCTCTCTAAGTTGCAAATCAAAGGAAAAGAAGGCAAATATTGGAAGCAGGGCAAGGATTGGTACAGGTATGCTTTCACACTTGACTTGCACACATGAACTATACTACTATCAGTGTGGATGCGGTAGTTTCACAAGTGTCCTTTTTTTTGTTGCTTTACTTCGTTGTTTCGACATGCACACGAGATAACACACTGTAATCAGTTGTGTCGTCAGTTTATCATTTTTTTTTGGATTAAGATATTTTTGTTGTGCACCATTCAATATCCTGGACCTAATGCTTCGTATGCAAGTGTACACGTGACTTTACCACGATATGATGCTTATTCTAGTAAACTAAGAAATATAACATGAAAGAACTTGCAGTTTGTTAGTTGCAGGATAATATGTTTTGAAATTTCTCATGGTTTTTTCCAATTCTTCTGGATTAGGATCTAACTAAAGAGTAGTAAGACATTCTGCAAGAAGAGTGGTGGTGGGGTTCTAGAGCACGAACCTAGACATGGTTCAGAAAGCAGGACCAGTCCTGGTTTACTGACTGGTAACTGTTGATTTTTTAAACACTGGGGTGAACCTGCTTGACCCTTAGTCCTTACTATATTTGGATAGCGGGATGTTTCGAATTTGAACTATGCCTTGAAAATTCGTTCGAGAAAATCCTCTCATCCAAATGCCCCTAGCTTGCTTCTGGTGCCCATACAGCTGAATTCACTTGGACAGCTGCTGCTTGCAACTGATCATGACATATTGTGCTGAAACAAGTTCTTGGATAATTTTGGTTCACTATGGCAGTACTGTTGACAACTAGTTCTGCAAAGAGGATAGTGTTATTAGCAGCATCTAGTTCTGCAAAGATGGTGGTGTTTATAATCAATATCTAATTATGCAAAGATGATGGTGTTGCTGCGAGCATCTTGTTCTGCAAAGATTTGTTATCATCACTATCTAGTTCTGCAAATATAATGTATTTGTATTGTGCCGAACAGGCTTGATGGGAGCACTCCATCTTCGGAGCGGCAGAATCTTGTGGAGAGGTTTAATGACCCTGCAAACACAAGAGTGAAATGCACATTGATATCTACTCGTGCTGGATCGCTGGGTATCAACCTTCATGCAGCAAACCGTGTGGTCCTTCTGGATGGTTCATGGAATCCAACACATGATTTGCAAGCCATTTATCGGGTCTGGAGGCAAGTACTAGTAGCATGAATTTCTCATTAGTTGCATTTTCATGTGATTATATGTTTATTCGCTGTGTATTTTCTTTCAGATATGGCCAGACCAAACCTGTGTACGCTTACCGCTTAATGGCACATGGGACAATGGAAGAGAAAATATATAAGCGGCAGGTAATTTGACATTTGCCTTTTTCTGGTCCAGGGTCCTGAGTTTGAACTATCTAAGTTATTCTTTTTACATGGTAAATAAAGTTTCTTGTTTTGAAACCTTAGCAATATGAATTCCTTGGTTGTTGATAGGTGACAAAAGAAGGGCTCGCAGCAAGAGTGGTGGATAGACAGCAAGTGTCTAGAACAATCTCCAAAGAAGAGATGTTGCATCTTTTTGAATTTGGTGACGAGGAATTTTTGGACCAGAGTGGGAATGATTCTACCATAATTGATCGCACTAAAGTTGGAATGGAGAAGCTATCCACGTCCAACACCAGTGAAACCACTGAACTTATACCCGTGGATAGGCTCATGCTGAACCTTCTTAGTGATCACTCTCGGTAATGCCTAACCTTTTAATGTTCAAACTATCTCCTCTCTTGACTGTCTGCAGCCTTTTTGTCAAACATTAATTTATGTTGCTTTCTCGCTATGAATGTATAGATGCGTTGAGCAGCTGCCAGAAGAGTAATATCTGTTTCAACTTTATAGGTGGATTGCAGGTTATCATGAACATGAAGCTCTTCTGCAAGAAAATGAAGATGAAAGGCTTACCAAGGAAGAGCAAGATATGGCCTGGTCAAGTTTCAAACAATCGCAGCAGCTGGATGCGGTGCCAAGGAAAGGTGCACATGATACCGAGAGAAAGCCAAATGTGAGCGCTGTTCCAACAGAGACCAACCTTCCGCCACCTAAAGTTACTTCAAGAAGTCGGCAGCCGCAGCAACCAAAGGCTAATTTGAACAACCAGAAGAAATGCACTAACCTAACCCACTTGCTGACTCTAAGAAGCCACGGCACCAAAGCTGGATGCACGACAAGCTGCAAGGAATGTGGCCAGGAAATTAGTTGGGAGACACTAAACAGAGATGGTGGTAGATTGAGGTGATGTTACTCGACTTAGTCTGTGTAGAATTTCAGCTACGCGTTTCTATTCGTTTTGTAAAGGTTAACTATTCACATAGAATACATTTTGTGTGCGAGGATTTTTAATGTACAGAAAAATAGGGAAGGAAATGGAAAAGGCGTTTTTGGGTCCAAATGATGAATTGCATCAATTGGAATTGGAGTTTTCACCCGAATGGTGAAAGATAATTGTCAGAGGATAGGCTTATTGACTTCCTGTTACGTGCTCAATTCTTGTTATTTTGTATCTCTTCCCTGCTGTTTCCTTCTGTTCAACCAGATGTAATTGTACTGAGGTGACTGCCTGAAAAATTAGTAAGTTGGATTGTATTTACTCTTTTTTCCTGTTCACTGCTGGTGATCATATGTAGAATACAGAATGTTTTGACGTGGTCAGTGGTCCTTTAGTGTACGATGATTCTAGCGAAATTCTGAATGCTATCTGTTACCATTGCTGGCGCTCTACGCGTGTACGCATCTATTTCTGTTCGGAGACCCAAATGAAGTGTACCGGGTAAATGGTCATCTCTGCCGGAGATGTGCGCCCGCGGCCTTGTCCAACCTCCGCGAGAAAGACGGATAGGTCGCTTGCTGTGAAACAAGTCGTTCCCATCGCGTGCATAGCTTTACCGCTGCCATCATTACGGCCTCTCTGGTTGTGTCGCGCGGGAAAATAGCTTCTTCGCTGAAAGTGCTAACTCCGCTGGAAGGACTCGTACACCGAGCTCTCCAACGCGACGAACGGGTTCTCCTCCGACAAGCTGATCGGCGCCAGCTCTCACGGCACGGTGTACCGTGTACCGACGCATTATGTTCCACAGTCTCAGTCAGCAAGGTTGGTGTTCGGGTACATGCCGAATGGGATCCCATAGAGGTGGCTGCACCCGGAGCCCAGCGACGACGTCGGCACCACCGGCGGCCACACGCTGACCGTTCTGCAGCGGCTGAACGCCGCCGGCGACGTGGCGTCGGCGCTGGATTACCTTCAGAACGACTGCGGGAGGCCGATCGTGCATTGCGATCCCAAGCCGGGCAATGTCCATCTTGACGATGACATTGTTGCACGCGTTGGCGACGTCGGCCTTGCGAGGTTTCTTGACATTGCCAGTCCGTGATCTTCAAGGGTTCCATCGGTTACATGGCACAGGATGGAGTGACGTGTCAGCGGCGGCAAATCAAACTCATACCTCCAAAGGTCATGTTCCAAAATTCGGGCACTCGGGGCCTAAAATAGTACTTCCTCCGTCCCAAAATATAAGGCGTATTTTGTTTCATTAAGACAAGGCTTTGACCAACAATTACTCTATTAGTATATGATATATGTGACATAAAATTGATATCGTGAGATTCGTATTCAAAAGTACTTACTTATGATTGTGATTTTATATCACATAACACATATATTAATAGATTAATTGTTGGTCAAAGTCTTGTCTTAACAAAATAAAATATGCCTTACATTTTAGGACGGAGGGAGTACTCGGCAACTAATCAGGGGGGCTCCAAAATCAAACTCACGTTTCCAAGACTAAAGGCTCCTATTCCCTTTCGCGATCGGAAGAATAAAAAGCCGTTCAATCCATTTCCTGAATTCTTCCGTGTTTCCGAGCACCCCCGAATACACTCCCCTACCGATCACTTTTTTTTTGAGCAACCGGCAGGAGCACTGCCTATTCACTAAGAAGAGGGAAATAATTACAAACAGTATTGGTCATGTTTTTGAAGGGAACATGCCAAAACCCTAAGAATACAGTGGATGTGCTAATCCGGTTCAATGGTGAAGCTCTGGTTTTGTGCGGCCAACGCATAGTGGCGTTGGTTGATGTCCTCTAACGCGTGGTACGCAACCTCGAGGTAGTTTTGTCTTACGCCCATGAAGATACGTCTGTTACGTTCCTTCCAGATGTTCCACGTAACATTAATAAGCCTCCCGCTACACCTGTGCTTGTTGTTTTTGTCAGTTTGAAGCATGTTGTCCCACCAATCGTCGATTGTCGCCGCATTGATCTGGGGGGTGGGCATAGGGTCCCCCGTCCAGTTGTACACTAGGCCCCAAACCGCCATGGTGAAAGGACAGTCCTTGCACAGGTGTGTGGCGTCTTCAAGAGCACGGAGACACAATTGGCATACTGGATCGTGTGGCCATCCCCTCACTGCCAATCTGTCGGCCGTGAGAATTTTGCCGTGTAGTACCAACCAGGCAAAAAGCCTGCATTTAGGTTCCGCATGTGCCTTCCAAATTTTCCCCGTTGAGAATCTGGGGAAGGAGCCTTGGAACTGGACCTCATATGCTGAACTAGACATGTAGTGGCCATTTGCTGTCCAACGCCATCTGATCGTGTCAGCGGCGTTGCTTAAGTTCACTTCGGCTAGCAGGGTCTAGAGGTCGATGTATTCAAGGAGCTGCGTCAATGTTGTAAGTCGGGCAGTCGCTCTGATCCAATTGTCATTCTGCATCTCTTTGCTAACTGTCCTGTTTTTCCCCGTGGCAATTTTGAAGAGCTGTGGTGCCCTTGAGCATAGTGGCCCCTCCCTAATCAAGTTATCGTGCCCGAAGAGAGCCTTGTTCCCGTCACTCAGGGTGATAATGGTAGATGCCCGAAAAAGCGCCATATCGACGGCGTCACAAGGTAGCTGTGAACCGACCCACGGCCGCTCAGGGTTGGTCCACTGGAACCAGGGCCATCTAAGTCTGAGGGCGCGCCTGAATTTCCCGATGTCGGCAATGCCCAGACCCCCAAGGTTTTAGGGCGGCACACTGTTATCCAGTTTATGAGCGAGTGGCCCCCACCCGCGACCTCACTGTCGTCCCCCTTCCAGATGAAGACTCTTGAAATTCTGTTGAGTTTGTCCCGAACCCATTTAGGCAAGGTAATTACCGATAAATGGTAGGTTGCCGTGGCCGTGAGCACGACCTTTGACAAGGTTACTCGGCCAGTGCGGGTGAGGTTCTTTCCATTCCAGCCGGTGAGTCTGCCCCCAACTTTGTTGATTAAAGGCTGGAAGTCGATTTTGCGGAGCCTTCTGAAGTGCAGCGGGAGGCCCAGGTAGCACCCGGGGAAGCTGGACAGCTTAGCTGGGAAGGCGTGGAGGATTGGCTGCATGTCCATTCCTGCGCATCTGATTGGAAAAATTTCAGATTTACTCAAATTTGTGACTAGGCCGCTTGCGTTCTCGAAGCAGGATAAGATCGATGAGATCACCTGCAGCTCATTCGAGACGGGGTTGGCGAAGATGCCAGCATCATCAGCATACAACGAGATTCTGCACCGGGCCGTCCTAGCCCTGACCGGTGCAAGGATGCCGCCCTCTGTGGCTAGCTGAAGCAGACGTTGCAGGGGGTCGATTGCCAAAATAAAGAGCATGGGAGATAGGGGGTCCCCCTGACATAGGCCGCGCCTGTGTGCAAAAGGGGCGCCAGGGTTTCCATTAAGCAACACGCGTGACGAAGAGGGGGCCAGTGAAGCACAAATCCATCCCCGCCATCGAGGTCCAAAGCCAAGGTGAAGAAGGACCTCGAGCAGGTACGCCCAGTTGATGGAGTCAAAGGCCTTGGAAATATCAAGTTTGATGAAAATGCTCGGGGAGTTTGTCCTGTGGAGATCTTTGATCAGGTTCTGGACGTAAAGGAAATTGTTGTGGATGCAGCGCTTTTTGATGAAAGCACTCTGGGCCTTAGAAACCAGGGTGTCAAGCTTAGGGGCGAGCCTATTTGTCAGGAGCTTGGAGAAAATTTTAGACATGCTATGGATGAGGCTGATAGGTCGATAGTCGCCAATCCTTGCCGCGTCAGCCTTTTTTGGGAGCAGTATGATGTTTGCCAAGCTGACAAGGCAGCTGCTATCCCCATTTTGATCCGCCATGCGAAGGATAGCTGCCAAGATGTCCCCTTTGATGATGTCCCAGCATGATTTGAAAAAAGCCCCAATGAACCCGTCTGGGCCGGGAGCCTTAACCGATGGCAGAGAGAACACTGCCTCCTTGATCTCCCCCTCCTCGAAGCTCCCCTCGAGGTCCGAGAGATCATGCGGAGTGTAGCCCAGGTTGGCCCAGTTTAGACAGTCAGTTCTGGCAGCCGGAGTCCCCAGGAGGCCCATGTAATGTTTTTGAATGACCTTTTCTTTGTCGGCTTTTGTGATGGCCACCCCTGAGGCCGACTTGAGCGTCTGGATGAAATTCTTTCTTTTTCTTCCACTAACACGTAAGTGAAAAAACTTTGTGTTTGCGTCGGCCTCCTTGATCCAGGTTAAGCGCGATCGCTGCCGCCATTTGATTTTTTGGATTGAGAGTAGTCCCAGGAGTGACGCCTTGAGGTTGTGCCTTAGGTTACGCTCATCTAGCGAAAGGGACCGTGATTCCATTGTCAGGTCCAAGCGCCAAATGACCTCTTTAGCAATGGCAATTTGCCTTGGAAGGATGCCGGTGCTCTGGCGTTGCCACTTCTTAAGCGCCTTGGCTGTTCTGACAAGTTTGATGTGGATTCACCTTAAAGGGTCGGTGAGGAGGATGGGCCTTCTCCACGCCGCCTGCACGGTTTCCTTGTACCCGGGGAGGCGCAACCAGTACTCTTCAAACTTGAAGGAGGCTCTGATTGGGGAGTCTTTATCCGCTTGCAGGAACAAGGGAGCGTGGTCAGAGCAAGATGTGCCGATCACCTGCATGAGCATTTGGGAAAAGTATCTCCCAATCATCAGTGCAAAAAATGTGGTCAATCTTCGTTAGAACGGGGTTTTCTTGTTCGTTGGACCAGGTGAAACGATGGCCATTAAGTTTGTGATCTTTTAGCTGCAGATGGTTGAGGGCCCCTCTGAAGCGGCCTAATAGGCGGCGGTTCACATTTAAGTTGTTTTTGTCGGCCGTCTTGGTGATAAGGTTAAAATCCCCAAGCAGGACCCACTCGGTTCTGATGAAAGGATGTAAGAGTTTTAGCTCCTCGATGAAATTTAGCTTCTCTGGCTCCCCCTGTGGGCCGTACGCGCAAGTTAGCGACCAAGCTGAACCTTCACTTCTCATGTTGATTGTGGCTGAGATTGTGTTTTCGGTCACACGGACATCGGCTATCCTAAAGAAAGCAGCTGAGGCCGCCATTATCATACTGCCCCGAGTGCCCGTGGCCGGCAGCACAATATAGTTTGCCACGAAATGGGGACCCATCATGTTGCTAATGAGCCGGTTGTCTACCACCTGGAGCTTGGTTTCTTGTATGTAGATGATAGATGCATGCGTGTCCCTAATCATGTCACGGACAGCGTCGCGTCTGGCAGGGTTGTTTAGCCCTCGCACGTTCCAGCATAAAAGGTTAACGTTGTTTTGCATTAAGATAGGCCGGGTGCCGCGAAGTCCAGACGTGGGCGAAGTGGTGTATGGTGCTTGTGTGTTTGAGGAGTAACGTGGCACTGAATGTGGCGCCGATCAGGGACGTGCCGAGGCGCCGGATACGGAAAGGAACGGTTGTTTTGGTCTGTGGCATAGAGGCGGCATGAACGAAGTCTTGACATTACGACCTTAACCGGCATGAACGATGACTTGACATTACAACCATAATCGACACATAGAGGCGCGTAGGCAGACAAACAAGGACACACATAAAAGAACCCGACACATGGGCCGCCAAATATGCCCAACACCCCTGAGCAACTACCCAACAATGGTGTGTGACCCACACAGCCACCCAGAACACGGTGGCAGTAATACCCGAGAGCATTGTCACACACCAACACATTGGTCTTCTTCTTCTCCATGGCTGCTACCTTTTTGCTTGGGGACTTAGTTGCAGTCTTCTTGACCTGCTTAACTAGAGCTTCGATGGCCTTGATCACCGGCGTGGCCAGCGGCGTGTTGAACATGCAGAGGTATGCCTTGTGTGCGTCGTCGTCATACTTGGCATCCGGGCCGATGAGGTCGCAGACCCGGGCGAGCAGCTCCTGATCGCCTCGCTGTTGGAGGCCGTGGATTTTCCTCCCTTCTTTGCTAGGCGTCCGCTACGGCGTGGTGCGGCCATGGGAAATGCCGTGCGTGGCGTCTTTGGCGCCGGCGTGGCCAGAAGCACAGCCGGCACAGGCTTATGAACCGAGTCCAGGAAGGCGCGCAACACATCCTCCCTCAAATTTTAACCCTCCTCCGGCGCAGGAGTCACCGTCGTCTCCGTCAGCATTGGCACAGCTCGCCGGAACTTGCCGCCTCCGTCATGGTTGCAACTCAGTGCCCCCAAGGAGCACGGAGCTGGTGCCATCGTCGCCCGCCTCCCGCGCCGTCCATTCCGGCCTCGGGCGGATCAACTTCAATGTGCCCGTACGAAGAGCCACCACCTTGTTCTGTTCCAACCTCGATTTGAAGCCGGAAAACTAACTCGAACCAGTCTGCGTGAGGTGGTGAAAATAACAATTTGAGTACATAGATGAGAATACAAGAGGTTAATCAAAACACAAACCCCATAGGCTTGAGAGTCTAGGCATCACCTGCGTTGCAACCGTGCTCTAGAAAACTAGCAAATCAATGGCCGGCACAGCAGCACGGCCAATTTTGACATGACTTTACGAGTAAATTGTACTTTGCACCAGGTAGATCACTACTTACGTCACTTCGTATCAGGTTCTGTAAGAGTTTTCAGTTTACACCAAATTCAACACATTAATATTGCACTTTGCATTAAGTCATGCAAAAAAACATGCATGTCAAAGTTTGAAAAAATCTGAAAAGAATCATAGATATTATGAGATGAACTAAATACCTATAGACTTTGGTTAGAAAATATGACCATCTGCGAGCCGTGCACAAAAAACAAATATGCGCTGCTTTTTCAGACACGTATGATTTTTTTATCATAATGATCATTTTTTTAACCAACATTTACAAGTGTATACTTCGTCCCATAATAAATATGTATGAATTTTTTTAGATTTTCTCAAACTTTTATATGCTTGTTTTTTAAGGGATCTGGTGCAAAGTGAAAACTATTGCAAAACCTAATGCAAAGTGGCACAAATAGTAATCTATTTGATGCTAAGTGTAGTTTACTCTAACTTTATTTGCTATATGGAACAATACTACACTACTGCAAGTAGACATTTTTAGAAGATCTCCTTGTACACTATGTTTTTCGCCATTCCTTTGCTTGCGTGTTCTCCGTCGGTGATCAGGATCTTCAGGCCATTCCTGTTTGTTCTAGAGATTGCCACATAGAGTTACCCATGGGTGAAAATTTGCCTAGGCAAGTAGAGGCCGACCTTGCTCAAAGATTGTCCCTAGTTCTTGTTGATTGTCATTGCGAAACACACGGAGATAGGATATTGCTTTCGATTTAGTATGAACGGCCATTTAGGCTCGAATGGCGACATGATGATCTGAGGGATGCATACCTTATCACCGACATGTGTTCTAGTTATGATCTGCGCTTCAATGACTTTTTCTTCGAGTTTTGTGATTGTCATTCTAGTACAGTTGCATAGCTCTGCACTTTGGTTGATGTTACAAAGAAGCATCACTGGCAGACCGACTTAGAGCTTCAGTTGGTGGTTTGGAATTCCTGGGTGCTCTAAGCTGTTTAGGAACTCCATAGGATACAACAATTTCATTTTATCCGACTATACAGTACGACGACGGTGTGTCTTATCAATCGCTAAACCAACTCTTATAGATTATTGACGATGCCAAATGTAGCGACCCTGCACACCACTGCACGGTGTAGTGTGCCAGTCTTTGATATAATATAACAAAATCCCATCTCATTATATTACATCGATCAGAGTGTACAACAGAAGCATTGATGGTCCAACAACTATATATATATTACAGACTCTAAAATATACATAAGTTATTACAGAAATACAGTAGATTAAGTTTAACTGAAGATAGCAACAGAAATATAGAACTGAAGATTAAATTGCAGAAAAGTAAAGCTGATATTTTATTCTTATACTAAACTAAACTATTCTTGCTCTAGCTGTGCCTCGTCCTGCTCTCCATAGTCGATGTAGTAATCGACTCCTTCGATCCCTCCTGTCAGGTCCGGCTCCTCCTTCCCCTCTTGGACTTCAAATTCCTCATACTCAACCTCTAACGATTCAGAGTCTAACAAAGGAAAGGTTTACGTAGGGGATGAGTACAGAAGGTACTCAACAAGTTCATAATAGCAACAGGTATTTGAATGACTATTTCTACCAGGACAAAGTCCTCAAAGGATATGCATGAATCCAATATCGTTCCTGGAGAGTAAATTTTAATTTAGCTATGTTCAGAAGGCTTCACGGGTCGTTAGAACCTCCGATGGTTCCTTTCCCGCCACGATCGCAGTTCATACCCAAAACAGGGAGTGACAATGCCACATTTCAATACACTCTGCAGAGGTGCGCTACTTTACCCACAAGTGGTACTTAGCCTTTAGCCGGGTACGAGACCCATCACACTCCCATCGGTGCGTGGCCAGGTCTAAGGTTCCGAGTCATTTTCACCCTTCCCGTTGGCAATATCTCCCCTTATGTAGTCGATCCAGCACCGACTACCCACCTCGTCATTATAGCGTACTTTTCTGCACATTTCAGGGACATAACGCCTCCCAAAGCGGAAATTCAGGGTTTATCGCTCCCCTGGGCGAGGGACTTAACGCTTCCCCAGGCGTTACTTTACATACGTTCCTGGGAGATATGCACTGAGAAGGTATTACTTGACTCGCCTGTCCCATAACAGGTCTTGCGGTTAACGCTATCTTTACGGCGTAAGAATGCCAACTGACATTTGTTATTAACCTTATGATGATACCATATGCAATGGAACCCTGACCACCCCACAAGTTCCATACCGGGGTTCCACTGCCCACCAATATATGATTCAGCGAATCATAATGCAGTTCATTTATTAATTATCACAGGTGATAAGAAGAAGAAATTGCATATATATGTGGTAGAAATAATCTTCAACATGAACAAGAAATGAACTTGCCTTGAGATGGATAAGAGATGAAGTGAGATGTCCCTTCGGACGAAATCGGCAGAACCTCGGGATCTGAAGTGGAATAATCGTCCGATAAGGACTATTTCCGAAGATAGCAATTGTATATGCATGTATGCATGCTCAAATTGATGAGGTTGATTTACAGAATTTGGATTATTTGGACGATGTGGACTACCTTGTCGAAGACAATGCAATAGATGATATTTTTATTATTTTTTCTTGATTTTTTATCTGCTCTATCTTTTGAACTTATAAAATTTACTATTAATAGCTTTGCGGTGTGGTGAAGTTGTTAATTGGTTGAAATTCGTGAATTTCGAAGTAATTATACAAAAATCCTGAATTCTGAATTTGTAGGAAAAATATTAGGTTTCCGATGAGTGAATATGTGTACATACATATCATTGTAATTAAAGAGCATTTTCATGGGTTATTTGAGTTGAGTTATGATTTGCTAAATTGGAATTGGAATGTAAATCTCTTGTTAATATTTCGATTTATGGACAATTCTCTAATAACACAAAAGAAGGAAAATAAATAAAAGTAAAACTTTGCTGCTGAAATTTGGGCCGGTCACGAGCCTTTATTCTGGTCTAAGGCCCGCTCGGTATACCCGGTTAGGGTAAAACCCTAACCCTAACCGGCCTCCCCCTAATCCTCACACACTGCCGCCCCCCTTATTCTCATCCCTCTCTCTCCCAATTTCCCCCAAATGGCCCTAAACCTAACTCCCCAAATCCCCTCTCCCTCTACTCACCTCCTCTGCCACCAACTCCTCCTGGACTCCCATGGCCGCCGCCCCCTTGCTCCCTTTTGGTCGCCGCCGGCCCTCCGGTCTCCTCCCTCTCTCACCGGCCGCCGGCCTTCCGGCCTTCTCCCCTTGGTTGCTCCGCTCCGGTCGCCCCACTCGGCCCCGTCGCCTCCTCACCTGGCTCCGCCTCCACGAGCCTAGGGCTCGGCCTTGCCCCGATTTGGCGTCGCCGGTCGCCTCACCGCGCTGCCAAGGGCGCCGCCTGCCGCCTCGGCCCGTCCCCATCACCGGCCGCCTCCGCTCGGTTGCCCAGGTGGCCGCGCCGCCCCGGTGCCTCGTCGCCGGTGGACGGCGGCGAGTTCACCGCGCCTGCAACCCCGGCGACGAGGTGCCGCCCATGGTAAGCCCTACTGTCCCCCTTCAACATGCCTACTTCTCTCACTCCATTTATTCCCCAATTCTTGTTCTAGGTTTTGCTATGTTTGCCACGGTTGGAAATTGGGGAAATTTTTCTTCTAGGGTTCGTTGCATGGTATATTAATTTGAAGAATAGCTTCTAAGTTGATCTTTAAATAGCTATTGATGTTAAGAATAGATGAGACACTTGTTTTGGTTAATTGGCTCACTCTGATGTTAGCTAACTGTGATATGCCTACATGTGTGTTCATAGCATTGGGGATTATTAAGCTTTTCTCTAGATGCCTGGATACCAGCTTAGCTTGCTTTTGATTGGCATATTCCAACAAAATTAGGACATACTGTTGGTTCGATCTGTTATTTCAAAACTGAAAAGAACACATGTTGACCTTACTGTACTTTAGTTTCTGTATTAGCATATACACCTTACTGGTTCCATATGTACTGAGCATTTGTCTTTATTTAAGGAACTTGCTTTATTTTGCTTTAGTTGTTCTCTGTTGTCTTCTTTACACACATGTCTTAACAACTTTTCTAATTGAGAGAACGGATTCTCTTTTAAAATTAGCCATCTTCTGTTTTAAAGCTGCTAAGAATTCTCATTGTTCTTACTGTTCTTAAATTTCTACATGTTATATATATATACTTAGTTCGGTGCATGAACTTTAGCATTCTTAACTATTTCTGTAATACTCACTGATTTGCTCCTGGTCTTAGCCTTATCCTTATTAGCTAATATTGATCTGCTCTTAAAAGATCTTTATATCTTTATTGACGTAATTTTGATGTATCCATATTCACATGCGTTTGTTTTGCTGGACTGGTCTTAGCTTATACCTATGGATGTTTATGGAATTGAGAAGAACAGATACTATTTTTATCTTAGTCTCTCTATTCTTTATCTATATACAGACCTGATTCCTTCTCATCTTCTCTCTATTTCTTTCTCATCTAATCCCAAAAGAACAGATTGCTTATACTTGATTTAAAAGGTTGGCTCATTCAACCTAACGCAGAATATTTTCTGCAGAGTTTTAACACTTCTCCTTTCTTTCTTTTCTAGTTGTTCCTATTCCCTCTACTATACCTTAAGCAACTGAAGCTTGTCTTGAGGTATTCTGAACCCTTCTTCTTCAGGCTACGCCTCCTCCTCCTTGCTGTCTTGTTTTACTGCTCAGCTATTTGCTATGCATATGGTGCTGTTTTGAGGTGGTGTTGGATGAAAATGAAGCTCCTTTGGCCCTATTTATAGGTGTTTGGAGGCTGGTGTGCTGGAATTTCGAAAATGGCTTGGTTTGACACCTAATGGGTGACTCATCTCTTGGTTTGGTGAGTGAGCTGCTTGCTTGGCAGCCTCTAGTTAATCCTCATCCCTTTCTCAAGCTTGAGGTGGCAAGGCAATGCCACCAGCTGCTTGTGGCTGGTTCAATCCCCTTTTGGACAGGTTATGGGCAAAAATGAGTGAGTTTGTCCATTACTGCTGCACGTTGGTTGTTGCTAGACTTAGCATTTTGGCTGCTTTAGGTCTTGCTGGATTTAAATCTGAAAGCAGACCTCAATTTGGCTTAGTTTCATAATCGGTTGCCTAAATGGAGGTTAGTTTAACTTGAATTGACCTAAAGAATCATTTGTTGCCTTGCTGCCTATTCGAATTCAGTTGCCTACTCGGATTCAATTACTTAATACCTTGTGATATGTTGCCTCGGAAGTATTACTTGCTGCCTTTTAAAGATTGTTGCCTTAATTCAAGATTAAATCTAGGTCAATTCTAACTTTACCTGAATCCAGAACTAGTTCTTTGGATTCACAAAACTAGCCTCCTAAACAAACGCATTTCCATTTTGGAAATGCAACATTTTAATCCTTAACCAACTCCCTTTTCTTGGAGTATTGCTCTTTTGTTTATGTGCAGGTTGAAAGGAATTGGGGAAGATGGAAAAGACTAAGGAGAAGAACAAGACATTAACTTAATTCCTTTTTATTGTAGATATTTTGTAATACCCATAGTTGTAATATTGAACTTTTTGTAAATCTGATTTGTGAATCCTCATATTTGTAATTCAATTGTTGAACTCTTATAAATGTAATTGAGTCATTTGAGTGCATGCTTATATCTTTGAGTTAATTCATACTATTTATGTACATAGACTTATAATGAAATTGTTTATCTCTTGGATATATGTATATATATATGTAAATCGAATTACTTTTTATTTATGTATGTGACATGTTTATCCAATATAAAGAAATTTTTTTAAATTTCTCTCAATTTTTGATATGAGTAAATGATATATCTACACTCAACTCCTAATTCTATCGTTTAGGCTTTTAGAAAATACCAGTTCTCACACCAAAAGCACAGTAATGGTATACATGCGCGCCACTCTGATCAGGAACAAGCATTTAACATGTTGGTATGTAATATGAAATGCTGGTATGTAATATGATGCGAGTAAGAGTATACGTGCGCGCCACACGTCGTGAGAAATGACAAGTGAATATGAGCTAGTGAACTTTATAAGTTTCTAGCATATATTTCCACTTGTCAAATACTCAAATATTATTACAAGTCACTTGTGTATTACTTGAAGTATTGGTATTTTTGTGTCTGATGGGCTTATATTGCAGGAAACCAGATCAAGGTCCTCCAGATATTTCTCACCAAATAACCTCAACCATTGTGGAGCTGTTGATGCACAGCCGGTCTCGAAACAATATGTAATGTTTGGTCATGTTTGGGCTGTGCTTTTCCCCCTCTACTACAATATTTGCTCCTATATGTTTTTCTTTCATCTGTTTGAGATGCTATAGGAAGTAATCTATGCAACTAAATCCTGTCTTGATTAGGTCCAATATCAAATAAGCTAAGCATGTGAATCGAATCGGAAGTTCCTCGGCAGGATCGCGAATGTAGGATAGATGTAGAATCTAAGATCATATCTGATTCTACCAAATATACATTTTTAAAATCTTCGATGTATTGAACACTGTTACATTATGGAAATTATACTTTTAGAACTTCTATTTAAAAAATGTAGTGCATGGACATGAAGAGATAAAAAGTAAAATTTTACAATTAAAAGGGCATATACGAGTAACTGTTTAAATAAATTAGTAGAATTGGGTAGGGTAGGATCGTATTAAATTATTTAACATGATCCTACACATTTTCTCTGGTAAAAACATAATTAAGATTCTTCCAAATTAAGATTTACCTAGGATTGGATCGGTCCAGTTAATCTAGGTCATAGAATGTAGGATCGTGTTACTAGAATCGAGATTCTGACAACATTGTTCGTAATGACTATTTTTATTCTGCGCACCATCATCCAAATAGGACTGCAAACACAAACCTATTCTGGCACTAACACAATTTCTATTCATGAATAACATGTTCTGATTAAGAAAAAATGTTTTCAACCAGATGTACTTTGCCCAGCCCTTTACGAAAAGCTGGTATATTTATAATGTATTCACATAAGGCCATTAAATCTTGACGTACTTTTCAAGCATGCTTATTTCTTGCATCTCTTGGCTTCTATACTCTGCACTGTCAAGGCTGGTGTATTAATATCTAATAATCTATGCACTTGAGGTCATTGACCCATAAAAGGTGTTTCAAGTGTGCTCATTTCTTGCATCTCTTAAGGCTTCCACCTAGCCTTGTAACTGTTACAGGCAAACTGTAGAACTAGACATTCATGTTGGTTGTAGGTTACCTATACAGGCTGAAGACGGGAGAGTGGTATAGTCAGTACTCACTGCACTTCAGAGTTTTATCATATGCAGTTGGTCCATTATCACTTTGACTTCATGTGCTGGCATATCCTTGAAGATATCTCGACTTAGTGAGGGTCTTGGTGTTGCTACCAATAATGTTGCTGAGAACCGGGGCCTGATTTTAGGATTGCAAATGCTATTAGGCATGGGTTCAAGAGAATCAAAGTATATGGTGACTCTCAATTAGTCTGTTATCAGGTATGTGTGTATCCTTCATCAGTAACCAAGTTGCCTCCATTTTATGGTTGTCTGCGCTCTACATTTTCATGCTTATCTAAGTCGCAAGTCATGTTGCTAAGCAACACAAAAAGGGACAACTGACAAGAAAAAGGAAGAGTAAAAGTTGCACAGATCCTAGTTTCTTTGCATATTGTTCTACTGAAAATTAGCAATCTGTATGCCTATAATTAACTTTATATAGGAAAACACTACTCAGAAACTCCTGGAACTTATGAACGTGTGCACCAGCACCCTAATTTGATATCGGTCTTGATATCATTGTGCATTTTCTTTGAGATTTCATTGTACAATTACCGAAAGCGTAAACTAGAGTGAAGAAGGATAAAGGGGACTAGAGGCATCTTAGAAGCAAACATTATAAACTATTTGTAAATCAAACTATGGGGCAAAAAAAGATGATGTGGAGATGAGATTGTAGATTTTTTTTTCATCTAGCAGCCTTCTCAGATTTCTTAAACAGGTGAAAGGTACATGGCAAGCAAAGAAAGATAACATGATGGAACTGTGCAACGAAGTGAGAAAACTCCAAGAAAACTTCATCTATTTTGAGGTCAACCACGTGCGACAGGTATTATACAATCCATCCTTTCCAGTGCATTGTTGGCTTAATAATTTGATATATAGGCCTGCATAATGAGGCAACATTATTTTCTTCGATCCTGGTTCGGTCCACGCTTTTATTCTTTTAGAAGAGCAGGGGATTGCCCACGGCTCCATTGCATGCATGAAAACAGAGTTAGCAGAGTAGCCACACGAGGGATAGGTGAGTTCCTTCCCCAGTGAACAGACAACCAAAGAAGTACATAACCAAAGTTTTAGACCAACAGCAAAGAAGATTACACAGCCTACATCTAATTATAATTTGCCATCAGTAGACTGTGCCGCGAGCCAATTGGTGTGCGCCAGGAGATAATGACGCCTTTCTTCATCAGATGTCAGGTTCGCAAAGCAATCCTCAGCAGTTCTCCCCGTCGTCGCTCCAGGAGCAGTATGCAGTCGTCCAGCAGTTGCGATTGTGATTTGCAGAGTAGACACCAACATAATAGGGTTCTACAGTTGGTATGCTCTAACACCTACATGTCCTGCACATGCTGACATGCATCACCCCATTAGATGCTGCTGCACAAAAAGGGGCATGTAGTTGATTTCATCTCAGATAATGAACGCTTAACAATTTGATGGAATTGTTACATCTATTACTCATTTCATTTGAATAGATGACAGACACTTGCAAGATCCAAATATTGGAATTCAACTACTTGAAATGTCCTGGAATTGAACATGGATGCATATGAGCGCAAATTAGGTACAACATCATATGTTCTTGGGGCCGCTTGGGTGCCGAGAGGAATGTCTAGGTTAGACTGTGGCATATCAGGCTGTGGTCGATGAGGAGGAGCAACAGGTGTGTCAGGCGAGAGAGATAAATCCCGAGATAATGGCCTCGTCCACACAGACGACAGGACCAATGAGGATTGCACCCAGTTGATCGGAAGAGGATACCGCGGACGGGTGTTCTTTCTTCTGTTAACTGTCTAGATGAAATCCCTAACATTTTTTCTCTAAAACTGAGAAATAAAATGTAAGTACGAGCTTACCTCTGGATGGACCAAACCAGTACTCTTTTTTTTCTTTGGTTTTGCATCAGCAGCAATGCAACATCCCATTCTTCCTAGACTTCCACTGCTGAAGTGGAAATCAGATATACTGCATAGTAGTATCTTGACAATGCAACATAATATATTTTTACACTTCCTGTACTCCATCTGTGGTGTGTCCTTAGTTGAGCAAGCTATCTTCCACAGTAGTTATATCTTAGTTGCAGACAGCAATATGTTTAGTTTTGCTGATTTCTGTCCATTTTCTGCTGCTGAATGCAAGGAATGGAATGCTGAGGCGGATCGCCAAGCAAACATAGCTCTCACTCTCGCAAGTATGATACATTCGCCCCACTATTTTCTTCCCATTTCCTGTGCTTAGTCACATAACCATGAGCAAACTATACAACGCAGGTGGCACTATCTCCGAGGAGCGTGGAGACGGCTTATAAGTTCCGACAGTAGCCTTCTTCGACTATAACTAGTATATGTAGTTACTTAACAGTAGCCTATCTGTTGCATCAAGTGGTAAAGTCAGTTCTCTGTATCCAGTTGAAGGTGATGCACCTTGCTTCTATGATTGATTACTCCTTGCTACTCAATGCTTGGTTTGATGAGCCTCATTTTGGAGAATCATGTAGCTGTTCTTGGTTTAAGCTTCCACTCCGTGGGCCTTAACTTGGTTTCTTGGTTTACTTGTTTGCTTTGTAAAGTTTCTTTTGAAACACCTGCGCGAGCCATGAATATCTCACAGCCGGGGCAAGTTGCAAGTCCAAGTGTCTAAGTATAGTCTATTGAGAACAACAAGCATCAGTTCCGCACAAGCATCATATATATAAAAGCATCAATGTTGAGAATATGTCGATCAATGATGAGGGAAAATGTTATTTCTATGTGATGCAAATCTTCCTTGTTAGAGACAACTTGTTTTTTTCGTGCACACTAAGTACGTAGCACCGATTATTACAATATCAATTTTCACTCAATGCAATGATGTCTTCTTTAGATTCATATTGTAATGTTCTATATGATCTGTTGCATATGTTCATTGGGCAACGAGTGACTATTTTACTTTTAGTCACAGTCAAATTTTCTAACATAGCCAACAAACTAGGCTATCTCCTAGCGAAGAAAACAAAAGAAAAGGACAAACCTATAGGCTATCTATAACCCAGCACAAAAAATGTTTGAACCATAGAAGATAAATGATAACTAATGTACCAGAAATGGACATGGAAGCATATAAATCTTGTACGAAAGAAAAAAATGATGTGGAAAATACCCCGAACAGACAGAAAATAAAAACAAAAATTATCTATGATAGAAAATAAAAGACAAGAAAAAGACTCAAAACGGACATGGTTAAGCTAAGCAATATTATCTATAATGACTTATAAAAGGACCAACAACAATCCAAGTGAGTATGAGTTAGTTTAGTTATGTGTGAACCTGTATATCTCTTTACATATATTTAGACCATAGATCAATACATGTGAGCTGTATTGAATCTCTCTAATTCTACAAAAAAGCAGAATCACTAAGAGAAAAAAATTGATTGTAACGAATTGTAAAATAGTTAACTATGATTTAGCAAAGGCGGCTGCTAGGCGTTGGCGGGCCGACAGGAGGCAAAAATTGACCCCCTTTAGCGTAGTCCGATCGGCCGATTAGAGAAATTACAAAAATGCCACCAGGGTTAAATTTTTGGATAATTATAAAAATACCACCGCTATATATAATTTTCAGGTATTTACATAATTGACACCGCCATAAGAAAACTGTGTCATGTTGCAACCATTTACCTAATTTGTTGCATTCGACACAACAAAATGCAACCACTAAACTAAATTGTTGCAACCACAGTAGTTGCATTGTAGCAATTTACCGCACATACAAACTTCCAACCTACATGTTCTATCACAACAATTCACCTCCATGAAACTCTAACTATATATTTCATAGATCTCCCGCATCGATTGTTGCGACAAGCTCGATAGGGCCTCATCTTCCTCAGCTCCATGCGCTTCCCAAGCCCTAACCCTATGGTATCCAATGAGAGTAACGGACTTGGCAACACCTTCACCAACGCTCCCGCGTTGACTTTGGCTCCACCTCGCAACCCTAATCGCTATGGCCGTGATCTTTTTCTGTAAGTCGGTAGGAAAGAGGTGAACTATAAACCCTTACCCTAACGTATAGAATGAGCTCGGCGGACTCGTCTCGGCCTCTGTTGACGCTCCCACATCGACTTCAGCTCTGCTTCACAAACCTAACAGCTGTGGCCGTGATGTTTTTTCTCCGCAAGTCGATAGGGAAGAAGTGAACCCTAAAACCTAACACCTAAATGTATAGAACGAGCTTGGCGGACTCGTTCCTGCCTCTGTCGATGCTCCCGTGTTGATTTCGGCTCTATTGCAACATCTCCCATATTATGGTGTTGCAACATCTAGTATGTATTTTACAACATACCATTTAGCTTATTGTAATAAAAATATTACACCATTACAACATCTCTTATGTTATGGTGTTGCAACATAAGTGTATATTTGCAACATGACAGTGCTGTAAATGAAACATACCATTTAGCTTTGTCGTAGCTACGGGACTAGGCAGTGTACTTTAGGCACCCCCGATCGGTTACGTCGACCTCCGGGAGTACCAGAGAAGTACGAGCAACTGTAGTGTTCGTTGAGGGGAGTGCGCGGAGATGTTACCGACAAGATGGAATGTGAAACACTCGTGTCGAAGGTAAATGGAAACTCTTATGTCGGGGTGAAATGAAAACTCTCGTATTGATTTCCGGGATTATGGTTTATATCTGAGAAATCTTGATCCCCTCTCTCTCCCCTTGGGTCCTATTTATAGGGGTTGAGGGAGGGATGTGAGAGATTACAATTATGCCCCTCGGGCAACAACACACCCTCAAAGGTATTTTGGTCTTTTTACAAGAATCTTTATGGAATATTCAAGTACTCTAATATCCTAATACTCGCTACAAAGACGATGTGTTGTTCTTGGCGACGGGGCGAAACGCGGCCTCGACGTCCGCCGGGACGGAGCGTGGCCTCGACGCCGTCAGCGATGCCAGCAGAGTTTGTTGATGCTAGGTGAAACGGGTCGACGCAGGGAGGGGGATCTTAACGTCGTCAGGGAGAAGCTCGTCGGTTCGGGGTAACGCGGGGTCCCTCCCCCCAACAGTAGCCCCTTGCCGGTTTGGGCGGTCGGGTGACGCCCGTCCGAGCCGGCGCACCAACTCCGAGGGGTTGGCGCGCAGGCCGGACCGACGACTTCTCTCTCCCTCTTTCTTTTTTTCTTTTCCTCCATTTTCTTCTTTTTCTTCCCCTTCTCTTTTTTTCTTTTTCTTCTTCTCTTTTTCCTCTTTTTCTTCCTCCCCTTTTCCTCTTCTCTTTTCCCTTTTCTCTTTTTCCTTCCTTCTTTCTTTCCTTGGCCTGTGCGGCCTCCCCAGTGTAGCAGGCCATGGCCCATCCGGCGCCTTGGGTCGGTTGGTGGTGGGGGGATATTTCATCCCCTACTACCACCGACACCCCTTCTCTCCCCTCACTCCCCTCATTCCCCTGCCACACCATCACTGCCTCCTGCACCCGCCGGCCTACCGCCGCCGGCCACCAAGCACTCGTTGCTCTCCCAGCTCATGTCGGCACCGAGCACGGCCGCTCCGCCGTTGCGGCTGCCGCCTCGCCACCGGGTGCTCCCCCGCTGCTGAGGGCCCTTCCCGCCGTCGGGTTCTCCCCGGCCGCCGGGTGCTTCCTGCCGCGCCGGGCTCTCCCCCATCCCGCGCGCCGGCTTTACGGCACGCCAGACTTCCGCCCACTCCTCCTGCCGCCGCTCTCCCCCGCTCGTGCGCAGCCGAGCTCAAGCCGCGCCGGCCCGCCGCCGAGCGCTTCACTCGCTCATGACCGGGCTCAAGCCGCGCCGGCCCGTCGCCGAGCGCTCTGCTTGCGCACGACCGGCCTCACGCCGCCGGCCGGCCTCCCGTTGCCGGAATCCAGAGCTCTCCTCCAACTCCGGCCGCCTAACCGCCGCCCCATCCTTCGTCCTCGGTGAGTCTCGATGCAATTCCTTCTAGCCACATGACCTCTTCCTCCCCCTCTCACCTTCCCCCACTTCAATTTCACGCCACCCCAGTTGTAGCGCCTCCCCCATGCGCACCCGACGCCGTGACCCCTGCGATGCCCCCTCTCTGTTTATGCCCTCACCTGAGCCTGGCGACCTCCCCACCGCTAGCGAGCTTTGAGGCCAATGCCCCTTCTTCCTTCCTCTGTTCTTCCTTTGTCTCTTTTCATTTGAATGCAACAGTCAAGCTTACTCATCGCATGCCTATCCAAAGAACAATGACACACATGACATTTCTTCAAGTGCTGCTCCTCGATGCATTGCTGCAGAGCATATAGCCGTCTTCTGAGATGACAACTCCAGCAGCGAGTCAGATGCGACGATAGCTTCCTTTGGACAGCAGCGGACAAATGCAGATGTGAAGTTTGCATAGGCTTCAACTAGATTAGGTTCTTGATCACATGTGTAAGAAGAATTCAAATTTGATACTGAAGTTGCAGAGCTAAATGTTTCAAAAGTTCTGACACATACAGCACTATTTTCTTCCTTGTAGCCAAATTCTTCAATTACGTTGGCAGCTGAAAATATCAATTATGTCAAGGTAGAGTAGACTTCAAAAATATATTGAAACAAGTTGTGCTCATGCATGCTCGCAAGACAGATTTGGTGGGAGATTTTCTTGGGTCCGAGAGCAACAGATAATGTCACAAATGGATTGCATCTTAAGAGATTGGTGGTCATTCATGTGGGAAACAGTTCAAGCATCCAGGAGAAAGGGTTGCCAACTTTGGCCCTAATTAGTATGTGGTTTAGCAGCAAATGAGCCAATGACTGTGTTCAACGGTATTCGTCCTTCGGTTCAGAGTCTAACAATCAAGATCAAGAGTGTAGGCTGTGGAAATTGGCAGGCTCTAGGCCATTAGATATGTTGTTTATTAGGGAGATAGCTGATTAGATGTTTTCCTTTCCTTGACCACAGGTATTTTTTGTGTGCTTCTTTGTTTTCTGGTTTGGTGCCTGCTGTCGGCTGTGTGTTGAGCTGCTTCCTGCCGTTGGTTTTTTCTATGAACGAAAAGATATGCAAGCATCATGCATATTTGAGTTAAAAGAAAAGATGGTGTAGTAGTAAGTAGTATCTTAGTGCTATCAGCCTATCGAATGGCATTGTTCTTTTTAAATGTGAAAATACAAAGTACATCTAGGAGCATGGCATGGTGGTTCAAAAAGGAATCGAAATAACATAGGTAAGGCAATAAACAGTAACCATTGATCTTCGAGGATGCTCTAACGAAAGACAGAATTCTACAGGGTGAGCTAAACTTATGCTTGTAGACTAGCATATCTATAACAGCAAACTGCAAGCCAAACCTTATATGAACATCAATTATGACTCCCTATGTAGATACTATTTGTCGTAGTGGTTTCATTGACTGAAGTACTGAAGCCACTTCTAGTACATTGTGAAGCTCCGGTGTCGGTGTTTCGGGAAACTGGTGAATGGTTGTTTGTGTCATGTTATGCCTCATACCTATGTCATTTTTACTGTCTTTGTGTGTTTTCGATGCTAGCTAATGTTAATCAGCAAGTACTCTTGGTACAGGTTGCAAGGTTGGAAAAGTTGGTTTCAGAGAGAAAAGAGCAAGTCTTGGACGATAATTTCTGCTAGAAGCTTGCAGAAGAATTTAAGTGAGTACTGTATTGTCCTCCTCGGCTGGGCTGCCCTTGCGCCGGACCGCGTCGCCGCTGGTTAGGCTGCCTCGCCGCCGTCACTGTTGCTGCTTTCGGCCCTGACGCGCCACCGTCGTTGTTGGGCCAGGTTCCTTGCGCGGTCTCTGCCGATCTTCGTACTCCAAGGGTAACGTTCCGGCTCGTTGCCACGCTTTTCTCCCCTGCCACATCTCGAGGCATGCGATGTATGTGATGTGTGAGATGTATGCGGGTGCTTAACGTGGATTGTATCGCGGACCTGTTATTTTTGGTTATGTAAAACTGCAATGTGTGTAGACGAGGTATAGGCACGCCGGTCGTATGTCCCACATATGAGCATCGTTGTGTCGTGGCGGCGAACGAGTAGAGAGAGAATAGCGACCGTGTTCTTAACTGTCGATCGCCACGTGTCTATCTCGTATGAATTAGCACCATATACTCTTCACACGAACATGCCGTCACTTTTATTTCTTGTTACGCCGTGATACATCTGAGCGCGTAGATATACGACCCCTTGAGCGGTCGCGGGTAGGTTCGAGGAGTCTCGCCAGGCACGTCATCTCCACTAGCTCCCCCGAACACCCCTAAACTTGGGCGGGCGGGCTCTTGGAGCCGCGTCGGGCGTGTCGCTGTGACACCGCGACCGCGTCGACGAGGTCCGCCGACTTGGTAGGTTCGAGGCGCTACACCGGGCATGTCGTCTCCACTAGCTCCCCCGAACACCCCCAAACTCAGGGCGGGCGGGCTCTTGGAGTCGCGTCAGGCACACCGCCGTGACGCCACGACCACGTCGACGAGGTCCGCTGACTTGGTAGGTTCGAGGAGCCATGCTGGGCGCATCATCTCCCCTAGCTCCCCCGAACACCCCCGAACTCGGGGCGGGCGGGCTCTTGGAGCCGCGTCGGGTGTGCCGCCGCGACGCCGCGACCGCGTCGATGAGGTCCATCGACTTGGTAGGTTTGAGGCGCCACGCTGGGCGCGTCGTCTCCCCTAGCTCCCCTGAACACCCCCAAACTCGGGGCGGGCGGGCTCTTGGAGCCGCGTCGGGAGTGCCGCCGCGATACCGCAACCGCGTCGACGAGGTCCGCCGACTTGGTAGGTTCGACTAGCTCCCCGAACACCCCCAAACTTGGGGTGGGCGGGCTCTTGGAGCCGCGTCGGGTGTGCCGCCACGACGCCGCGACCGCGTCGACGAGGTCCGCCGACTTGGTAGTTTCGAGGCGCCACGCCGGGCGCGTCGTCTCCACTAGCTCCCCCGAACATCCCCGAACTCGGGGCGGGCGGGCTCTTGGAGCCGCGCGGGGCGTGCTGCCGCGACGCCGCGACCGTGTCGACGAGGTTCGCAGACTTGGTAGGTTCAAGGCGCCACGCCGGGCACGTCGTCTCCCCTAGCTCCCCCGAACACCCCCAAACTCGGGGCGGGTGGGCTCTTGGAGCCATGTCGGGCGTGCTACCATGACGCTGTGACCGCTTCGATGAAGGCCATGGTTTTGGTCAAGAGACGAGGCGTCTGTCTTCTTACACCTTTTCGTGCTGTACTTCCCCTGTCTTTTGTTTTGCCGTTGTTATTTGATAAACTGTTAACCACCTGCTTGTGCTGATTGTCAGGATCGATGCCATCGAGGAAGGGGCCATTTTCCCACCATGCTGGGCTGAAGCATGGAATGCCGGGTGCAGGGGCGGAGAAGAACGTGATCAAGGAGAAGGGCAAGACGACGGCCCTGGTGATGCACACCGGCTACCTCGGCCGCTCTTCTGCGGATGCGAGGCTCTTCTGACGGCTTGCCGAGGCGGGCAAGATTCCCGACCCTGGCCATGTTACGGGCCCGGAGTCCCCCGGTCGCTCTGACATGAGGGGCTTGCCTGGCCAGGGGTGAATCGTCGTCTTCGCCACCCAGTTCGACGCCGGGTTGTGCCTCCCGCTGTCCGACCTCTTGCGGGGGATACTGTAGTTTTTTCGAGTGACGCTGTCAGACCTCCACCCTTCGGCTTTCGTCCTGATTGCTGCTTTTGAGTGTGCGGTTCGAAGCATGGGGATGGTGAGCTCACCCGCGCTCTTTGCTTGGATGTACGTGTCAACAGAGGCGATGCTGCGGGTTTGGGAGCACCGGGGTCTTCTTTCAGTCTACGGGACGGTCAGCTTCCGCCGACGCCACGGGCGCAGCGTTGGGGACTACCCTGCATTCCCTCTGAAGAAGGTTTGGAGGATTGGCAGAGGGCGTGGTTTTACTACCGTGATCCCTCCTTGCAGTGACTGAGAGGGGTGATTGCACCGTTCTTCGGGTAAGCTCGCCTCGGCGGGCAAGAAGATGAGGGTGTGACCATGTTTCAATGCATGGCTCGCGAGCTGAGCGTGCGCGACTTGGTGAAGGAGTACTGTTTGCTGGGCATTGCTCCGCTCGCTCAGGGTGGACTCTATCTCTCGCCTCGCCAAGCTCGTCACGCTCCCTGCGTGTCCCGTGAGGGTACACACCCACGACGTGTGAGTGCCTCTTGCTTTTACCCGCAGTTTATTTGTGTTGATCTTAGCTCTTACTGAACCTCGTATGCTCTCATGTTGCAGGTTCCACGCTGGAGGACGGAGAGCTGTGTGCTCACGAGTTGCTGGGCCGCTTCATCCTTGTGGAAGCCAAGGAAGCAAGCCGACTGATCAAGGGGGGCCAGTGCAACTGAGTCTGCGAAGACTTCGGGTGGGGGGTGCCTGCCCGGCCGTTCCCTACGGTTGCTAAGGCCCTTATCGTGAGCAAGCAGAGTCGGTCACCTTCTCCGTCTTCGCCGGAGCGGCCGACTCGAGCGCGTGGAGAGCCTCTGGGGGTGTTTCTTCCAGCCTAACCCCGGAGGTGCCGCGGCGTCGCCTCGGGGCTAGGAAGGGCCCGATGACGACATCATTCGTGCGGGATGTCATGTCGCGCTCACGGGACTACGAGGACGACGTCGAGGTGTCTGCTGAGGCAGACTCGCTAGTGCAGCACGACCTTGGGCCAACGGGGTTGCTTGACTTGTCGTCGTCTTCGAGTGAGTTTGACCTACGGGTCGTTGGGGACGATGAGGTCACTTCCCGCTCTCCTGCGACCGCTCCCGCGGTGAGCCCTGAGGCAGTGGCCCTATTGTCTCCCGGGGGCCACCCAGCACCGACTTCAGCGACCTTTGCCGACGACGGTGTTGAGGAGGGTAAGGCCGGTGGGCCGCACCCTTTCTCAGTTGCTGGTCGGTTGCTTCCAGCTCACTTCGTTGACCCTGAGGCTGAGGTGGGCTTTTACCGGGATGCCGCCGCGCAGCTTTCCATGGCCGACCTTGACATGATGTTCGAGGGTTTGTCCTTGCGACAGATCCGTGCTGCCTCTAAGTCTGCCATGCTCAAGGTACGGTTAGTGTTTTACTTATATATGGTTTTTGTGGCGTGATTCTCGCAGTTGTGCCTTTACTATGTTTCCTCCTCGCAAGCTTACTTTGCAGCAGAGCAAGCATGGGAGGTGCACGATGATCTAGTTGAGTCCCAGCGGGCTCGCTTCTGTGAGGAGTAGAAAAAGGTTTCGGAGGCCCAGGCGGAGGCCGCCTTGGCCAAGGAGAGGTTGAGTCAGCACGAGGAGGTGATCTCATAGGAGAAGAAAAAGGTTTCGGAGGCCCAGGCAGAGGCCACCTCGGCCAAGGAGAGGTTGAGTCAGCACGAGGAGGTGATCTCCTAGCTTCGTGCTACTCTCCATGCCGCTTAGATTTGGTAGGGGGAGCTAGCCACCCTGGCAGACGCGACGTGTGCCGCTGCTCGTGAGCTCGGAGGGGTGCTCGGCGTTGAGCTCGACCTTCACACTAGTTTTCTTGAGTCCTTAGGAAACACCTGTACTATCAAGTTA
>JAGXJF010001386.1:0-122315 GCA_019208055.1 Stipa capillata | reverse complement strand
GTTTGTAGTAGTGCTCTTTTCTTATCCAATAAAAACCTCTAGTGAGCTGCACCTAATCTAGACATGCACTCAACTTATATTGAGATATTTAAGGGGTCTAAATTAGTAAGAGTTTGGGTTCAGATTACAACAAAAGAGAGCGCCATGTCAACATATTCTCTCCGTTGTTCAGTTTCAGTTCAATGGACACAACTGCACCTAAACACCTAAGTAGGATACTTGTACATTCTAGAACACATTTAAGCTAGATACAAATACATTTTAGAAGCCTCTATCCAGATATTTAAGTGGTACTAAAATTAACACTAACACATATATAACCCACGATAGATATACCTAAGACAAGCAAATTAATACATATATGAAAATTATATTTGTTCATGCTAACATGATTCGATAAAAGAACAGATAAAAAAGTACTTAACTATCATGTGCTCGCTATCCTACTCACAATTGTTTCATACTACTGTACATCGTATCTATTTTTATTGTGTATTAGTATATATCTATCTAAATATATCAACATGTATAATAGATTCATTTATTATGACATGTGTAAATGCTTCTATTTAAGACTAGTATCACGTTAATGCTACAACGGTGATAAGAAAACAAGTCTTCTACCCTCTAAATTAATGATCATAGATCATTGCGATATTTGAGTGATTGAAATGCCAAACCCTTTGGATGGAAGACTTAGGATTTTTTGTTCTATTAGAGAAAAAAATCGATTAATCTTGAGATAAAGAATGAATCTTTGTGCTATCATATTATGTCGTTAACAGAGTCAATTTTACCACTTCCTCTTTTTTCACACCTGTCCTTCCATCGCTGTACCAGCTCCTTTGATTACCCGTAAATAACAAGAATTGATCCAATTTTATGTTAGTTATTACTAACGGGAATTTAAGAAAAAGTATAGATATCCATTATTAATCTATTCTTGATAATTGTGTTCTTGGATATTCAAAATTTGTATTCTTAGATCTTCAATAATTGCGTTATGGATTTTTCCCGTGTTAGTAAGTGTTACTCCCTCTATTCATTTTTAGCTAATGTTTTAGTCGTGGGCACTTGGATTAAGAAGTTGATTGAAATGATTAAAATGACCCTAACAATTATGGATTGTGATGTGGGAAGGGTTGCCATCCTATCCCGAATCGACGCAAATACCTGGTTACGATCCAACCTTATGCCTATTTTGTCAGTGTTTAGGTTAATAGCTTGAATTTGTTACCTTCGAGGCTTAGGTGCTCTTTCTCCTTTAATTCAATTTTTTCATAGTGGAGAGCATCTACAAACAAAAATGTCAAAGAGTATCCTCTTTCTAGGCATTGACATTTTGTATGTAAATAAATTCATATATAGACAAATGCAACAATGCAAGTGTTAAAGTAGAGAAATCACGGAAACTATAATTGCAAAGCATTTTTATTCTCTAAAAGAAGTGCAAAAAAATCACAATTATAATCTTCTTCCTTATTATATTTGTACCGTAAGACAAACTCAACTTCATAGCTTTCATTTGTAGCATTAAGATCCATTTTATCAGTCTCATCAATAGCATTCATAGTATCATCACAAGCATAGGGGTTAGAATCGAGATTCCCCTCATCAATAACAACATTCATAGAAGTATTCATAGCATCATCACAAATATTCAAACTAGCAACATCATCAATAGTAGAAATTTTATTATAAGTAGCATTATCTTGCTTACTGCTACGAGCCGTTCATCATAACTTATCACCAAATGATTGTCACAAAAAATTTATCCACTAAAGAAATAAATATGATAAACTTTTCCATAGGTCTCATCAAGCAAGTCACGAGAGATATGACATTTTGCGAACCAAATAATTTGACTAATCACCTGACGCCCCGCAACATAAACAATGAGGTCTTCTACCGTCAAACGATATTTTCATCATGGTCTAATATATTATAAAATACAATAATAGGATCCGCATGATTCTTACATTGAAAATCAAAATGTCCAATGGTATCACAACAGGCACATTCAATTTCACAAAACGTGTGAACTATTAAATAGGAATATTCCAACATTGCTAACCATTATTTTATGTGAGCATCCATGCTTAAATAAGTATTGACTAATTTTTTTGTGTGTTTACAGAAAGGAAAAACTAAGCAAGCAAAAGAAATTACTAGCAAAAAGAAAAACTAAACTAGAAAGCAAGTAATGCCAAAAAGTAAAAGAAAGTAAGAGATCAAATTTGGAGTGAAATCAATGTTGTTTCCCCGGCAACGATGCTAGAAGATACTTGATGACCTACAAGTGCACATGCATAAAGAACTTATAAGGAAGCGGTGATTTATCTCATTTGGTCCAAATCTAATATCACATTAAAAACAAATAAAAGTGAAGGTTGAGATGCACAACTATCTTTCTCAAATAGTTGTGAACATTTAGGATGCAATAGATATTTAAGAGGAGCAATTACTTGACTAAGGAAACTAAAAATATTTTTAGAATAAAAAAATACTAAAAGTGCTAAGAGAGGTGTTCTAATAACTAGAAATGAGGCTTAGGGTATATAGGTTCACTAGTGCAATTATCACAAGGATATATTGTCTCTAGGCTAACATAAGACGCAGAGGTAAATGCCCAACTAATGGAGGAACCATTTTATCAATAAAAATATTATGCACATCTACTATAATCTAAGTTTATGTCACTATCACTATGCAACAGATGGAATAATGTGTTACGCTTCGTACCTTCTAGTAGATTGGATCTTATAGCTCTCATTCAGCAGACTTCTGTCACTCATCCACCAAGCATCATCTCCTTTTGTAATGCCCGAGTTTTTAGCATGTTTTAAAACACTGAAAGTAGGTCCGTATTAAAATCTTAATCCTTCTTATCCGCATTTTGCTCTCGGGTTTTCTTTGCGACATTTCATGTCACTTAGTTACAACACCAAGTCCAGTGTATATATGCATATACGTGGATGGATTAACCCTAAGCTAACTTCCTGGAACCACCTATCCAAACCTTTCCCAAAATAAGGAATGTATGCGCAATATATACACGAGGACCCAAAACCCTAATCCATCTCTCTCCCGACGATTCGAACAAGCCCTAATGCGCTTTTCCCCGACACGAGGCAGAACCCTAGCAACACATATGCACATACATGCGAAGGACTAAGAAACCCTAAGACCTCTCTACCTCGATGGTTTTATCGAAAACCCTAATTCTCTCCTCCCTGACAATCTTGTGAAACTCTAATCCATTTCCTCATCCGATAAAAGACCAAACCCTAGCGGCATATATACCTACCTAGTAAGACATGTCCCTAGTAGATTGCCAGGAACCTATTGAGGGCCCACAGGTCATATATGTGGACCCCACCTCTAAACCCTAACAAGCAAACAATTTCTCAATTTCCTTATTTTATCACAGAAACCCTAATAGTGTCATTTTATGTGATTCCTTGCTCCAAAAATTCTGGAAAAATTTCCATAAAATACTTGAGACTCATCTGGACCTAATTATGTGATAATATAGCAATCTCCAGTGAAAACGCTTTGAGCAACATCCAAAACATCCGAACAGGCTGATTTTGCTTTTGTACTACAGCACCTATAAATACTTACCAGAAAAATCCTGTAAAATCACATGGTATCCCAAACCACTCCACACGATCAATTGTGCAAAAATATCAGCAACCTTAGTTCAAATATCTTGAGGGAACCACATGGAACACCTTCTGCCCAAGCCACTTCCTCACATAAAACACTGGTCAAAGTTTGTAGGAAAGAGCCAACAAGTCTCCAGGCCCCTCCTTACACTCCAAATTCCCTCCATGGCACCAGCTACTCCTGCAAGGCTGCCCTTGTTCTTCAACCGTGCTAAAAGCCTAGCTATGCCATAAGTGGCATCTAGCTTTCCCTCTGTTCCTCCCTATCATTCTGCTCCAGCTTTTCCAGAACTCCTCTTAGTACTATAATCTGCCTCGATGACATGATGGTGCACGCTAGAAAACCTCCAGACACTCCGGACACGACCATGCCGACCCGTGCAGGCGCTGGACGCACCCCGAACGCGCACAGACATGCCAGGGAGCATGCACCCGATGCACACAGTGACATCTCCGAGCTTCCCGCCGCTTCGAAGCAGTGCTCGCATGTCAGCTTGCGCCAGGGCCTTCCCTTGACTCCACATGAGCTTGCCACCGCACTAAACCGGGCCGGGACCCCTCCTCCTCGCCGCCCTTATCCACGCAGCGATCGGCATCAACCTCCCCATGCTCAGCCAATAAAATAGACGATCCCGAGCTCCAAATCCTTCCTCAGAACTTCCCGCATCTCCTCATCAAACCCTCGCCAACTTCAATTTCCAGCCCGATCTCTCCTTCCCTCTCTCCGACAACACCTCCGCCGCCACGGACTCCCTCCAATACCGGCCATTCCGATGCTCCCGAGCCCAATCAGCCCTACCACCCTACTCCCCAATCCCTCCACCACCGAATACCCCCCTCCAATTAGCCGGATAGCCCACAGGACCGAGAAAGCCCAAAACCCACCGGAGACATCACCGGAAACCTCACCGACCACCCCTGAGCTCAACCAGAGCGGCGGCGCTGCCCCCGTGCGGGCTGTCGTGTGGGCCACGACCATTTTATTTACTGCTGAACCGGTTAGAAGCGCGTGGGCCGCTGCCAGGTGGGTCCGCAACCCCGACGAGCCCGCACATCTGGTATGTGGCAGCGCCCGCCCAGGATTTCCGCCTCCCATGCAGTAAAGCGTATAACCGCAGATCGAAAGGTTGCTTCCGGTTTTTCTCTGGTTTAATGATTTCAGAGCCACTGGTCGATTGGTTCAACCCGGTTCAGCTAGCAAATGACCGGTTTTTAAGACAATGCTTCCGGTTCTAAGACTAGAAAACTAATCCCAAACTTTCTCATTCAAACAACTTTTGAAGATTCGTGCTGGTTTGCATAGAAACAGAGAAGAAAGCATATTCCTTAGTAAATCAATTTCTTTTTTTTTAAGATCAACATGTTCAAAAACAATTTCAGTACACTTTAGCCTAGGCATTGCACATGTTAAAGCTTAATGACCCCTCTGCAAACCACATGAGCCGTGGGGCCATTTTGATTTTTGAATAAAAGCAGAAGGAGCATGATTTTCCTTATATGCAACCATCCTATTTCATGCTAGCCAACCGCCTCTAAAGTGTGAAAATAGATCCAGTAGACCGTAGCCTAATATACAGAATAATTAGGAACATTAGTACCTCATCTAACACGCAAATGCAACAAGTATTAAGATTAAACAATAAAGCCTCCCCTTAACCCCAATCACTAAAATCCTTATTTCATGCTATGTATGTATTGGCATAAAGTTAGAACTCTTACGAAAGAACTTTTGGAACAATGCCACCTATTCACCTCTAGACCAAGCCATAGCCTCGTCCACTTCGTACAAAACCTACGAAGAGGGGGAGGCTCATTGTCTCATATTGCTCGAATGTCTCGTATGTGAGGTTTCCTGACTTAACCAAAACCCTAATGATGCAAAGATGTTCCTAAGTTAAAATCATGGCCCTAACATACACTGTGCATCATTTGGTTCTTATTGGAGTTCTCGATCTCGTCATTTATTTGCCGTTCTTTTTAACGTGAAGTTATCGACGCTCCGGATTCTCTTGAAGAGGATCCCGGATTTCCACAGAACCAATTCCAAGAGGGATATCAGTACCCCAACTCGCCAGGCAAGCATCCCCGCCTTGATCATGTTGAACCCTATATTTTCAAAACTTACTTATGTTGATTGCGAACCCTACATGCTATGTTGAAGATACCACTATTTAGTGTTAGACACATCTATGACCTATTATTGCATGTTGTCAATAAACCTTCCTTGTCGCTTTAGAAATAATCCCTCTAGCGGTGTTGTTATGCAGTCGGGAACCTAGGGAATAAGTAGCTTGAGCTAGTGCCAGCTTAAGGGAAATGAATTTTTGGATACATGATACAAAATACTCATTCTTCTATAGGATGGAACCTCAGGGAGGTGTCCATCGCCATGGGAAAAAATTGTTCGTGGAAAGGTTTTCCGACAAATAAGTCAACCCGGAGTTGATTTGGATCCGGGTGAGAGACATAGTGTGGTATTTGGAGGAAGCATTATTGAAATGAGAATGCCTTATGTGGTATCGTTAGTAATCTAGTCATGTGTGACTTGGGATTAATCGGAGTCTTGCTCAGATCAATTAAGGACCGAATCTAAGTGCCACTCGGCCAAGTTCCTTTCGTACGTCCACATGTCCTTTATGGGAAGGATTTGACTAAATACTCTAATTGGTACTAGCGTACGAACCCGTAGGTGATAGGTGGAAAGTGCAAAGAGTGGATAAACTCCAGAGAGCCTTCTCGCGGTTTAGCATAGGAAGTTGTTCAACACAAAGATAGGTCTGCATTATGGCATGGTTTAACAAACAGTGCGAGAATGACTCATCTGGCGGGTTCATCGTTAGGGCTAGATGGAGGAAAAGTCTCGTTGTGTAATCCCTATCGGTACACCTCGTGAAGTGTACTCACTGGATCCTGGCATCAAGGGAGGATCATATCGTGTGGGTAAAGCCGTACAACCTCTGTAGAGTGTTAAAATCTATACGAATAGCCGCATCCGTGGTCATGGACATAACTTGGTTTAAGCCACACCCTGGTTAGACCTGTTTTGATTCCAAAATATGGTCATAGGTTTAAGGACGCGGGCATGACGTGCCCGCAGTGTGCGGTATGAGCTACTGGTCGGTAGTGAGAACCGCAAAAGTATGCTGGAGGTCGTGCCACACAGCGGTGGTGCGAGGTCTTGGTATTAAAGCTCGGTGTGGAGCTGTGGGAGGCGGTAGCTGGTTTCTACCGTCTCGCTAAGTTGTTCATCGGACGAGGTTTGTCAAAATGCTTTTCAATCTATTATCATATTATTGATAAGAAATTACTTTTTATCTAACATGCAACCTAGGCTAGTATGTCTTCTTTAAAAATAAGCCCTGCATGAATATAGCCTCGTGGCACCAAAGATGGATGATCATCACAAATATAGAGAATGCTACATAGTTACTACTACAACCCCATAGCCTCGTGAAAGGACATCTAAGCCCCTAAGTGGGTTTTGGTGTAAATGACAAGTGATTAGGGAACTAACCACGTTCACAAAGTGTATGAACATGTGTTAGTCCGAGGGTTGATGAGCAAAGGTGGTCGGAGACCCCCTAAGCAAAAAGGAGAGAAGAAGACGGCGTATTTAAATTTATGCAATTTTATCTTATGATTGAGTCATAGGAAAGCTGGACTATTAAGAGGGGTAATGTGATGAATAAGAGGGTGGTATCAAATTTCCTATAAGATCGTTCATTCACATCCCATGTTCAAGAAAAACCCCAAGAGAGAGCATGTGAGAAGCCTTATTTTCCTACCCTGTTCTTGCTCTCTGCAGTGATCCGGATGTTAGGTCCGGACGTTCCGGATCGAACCTCCGGGAGCTCGGAATCCGGATGGCTTCCGGATGGATTTCCGGATGAGTCCAGTAGCCTCTGGACTCGCCCGGAAGGCTATCCGGAGTACAGCCCGGAACCCAAGTTGGCCCGGAGTCTGGGTCCGGAGGTTCCGGGCTGAACCTTCGGATGGAATTCCGGATGAGTCCAGTAGCCTCTGGACTCACCCGGAAGGCTGTCCGGAAGACAGCCCGGAATCCGGATGGTCCGAAGGTTGCGTCCGGAGGTTCCGAATGACTTCCGAACCATGCACGCAGAGTCTCAACGGGCAGATTTCGGGGGGACCTATAAAAGGCCCACCCCTTCTTCCCCAAGAGAAACCTGACTTACAGCTTTGAAACTCTCTCTCCTCCACCATTTTTAAGCTCCAAAGCTTGAGGATCTCCTCCCCTAGTGCTCAAATCCCATCAAGCCTTTGAGGGGAAAAAAAGAGGAGACCAAGATCTACAATCCCACCAAGCCAAATTTGAATCCTCCTTGAGTTCATCACTTTGCTTGTTACTCTTGGGATTGTGGGGATCCCTAGATGGTTGGTGTCTCCCGGAAGCCTCCAAGGTGTGGATTTGTGCTCCGGGATCGTTTGTGAAGGTTTGGAGCCCACCTCAAGGTCTACCATGAGTTATTTGAGCTCGGACTTGGTTTACCGAGGCTCAAAGGAGAAGAAGACGAGACTTTGTGTCGTGAAGTGCTTTGTTGGGCCTCCGCCTCTCCAACGGAGATTAGCATCCCCCTAAGGGTGTGAACTTCGGGTTAAATCTTCGTCTCTAGCTTGTGGTTGTTTCCTTTACATATCTATATTGTGCTTGTGTGGTTTTACTTGTATACCTTGTGTTCATCATTAAGCTATTGATATTGTGTCATATAGGTTGACTCACTTAGTTGCACATTTAGAGAACTTATATTCCGCACTTCCCTAAAAGCAATTAAGAAAAGATTAAAATTTGTAGTCGCCTATTCACCCCCCTCTAGTCGACATCTTTGATCCTTCACCTCGATGGACTACTCACACATAATGCAAATCAACAAGGACGAATAGATTAAATCCATAAATTGATAAATACCAAGTTACAAACCAATCTTGAAGGTCTTGATGATTCTAGAGGAGATTATAAGGAGTTTCTAGCTACGAAGGTTTGCTGGAAGGGATGATCTATGGGTAGAATTCGTGGTGGTGATCGATACGTCGAAAACATATCGGTATTTCCCATACTTTTCATATTTTTTTATTTACCAACTTTTTAGGTATTATTGCATTATTTGGTGATTCCCATTGTTATCTTGGAAAACCACATTTTGTTTAGTGTGTGTAAAATACTTCATGATTTTGCAGAAAAAGCAACTTTTTTGGGATAATTACACAAAGGGAAGATTACTGGAGAAATAAGGCTGCCAGGTGGGGCCCACAAAGCCCACACGGCAGGGACAACACCCTATCGCCCTAGATTGTCACGCGGAGCCCCTAAGTCTCGGGTGTTGAGACCTTTCGACTACATATTCGTCCTGATGTGTGATTTCCAGAAGAGATTTGAAGAGGGGACTTCGCCGCCACCCTGTTTGCATCTACAAAATACCTTCACATCCACGAGAATTTAGATCAGTCGACGTTGTGCAGCTTGTTTGAAGGTGATCTATCGAGTACTTTAAGATTAACAAACTTTGGAATACTTAAAAAAAGTTACAGGGATCCTATGTATTTGCAGATCTATCACCACTGTAGCCCCCTGCGAACCCTAACCAACGACCCACCATCTGTCTCTGTCCACTGCCACCACTTCTTATGGCTGGTAGAGCAACCGTTGCCTCTCCCTTGACCTACGACCATTTTGTCGCCTTACCCATCCATCCCTCTAAGCCGAACGGCACTAGTGCACCTGTTTGGAATCCCTTGAACCATAAACCTAGTTCTAAGTATGATATATTGCGTGTAATATAGAATATTTCTAATTATATCAGTTAGTGCAAAGCTGACCCAATCTAAAATTAGCAATTCTGCTTAAGCATATCTAAGGACCCATGAAATGAGATGATGTGTATATTCCCTTGGTGCTATCATATATAATTTTCACTAGTTTGGAAGAGAAAAGGCGAGAAAATGTAAGACGTTTATACACTCAAATATAAGAGATACAAGCAAAAACACCATTATATAACTACAAGATAGTCTTTTGTACTTTTGATTACTATTTTTCATCACATCTTTCACCAATGTAGATAAGTACAAGAGCAAACAACTTTCACTGCTATTATACATGTGTTTTTAAAGCTCATCTTTTTTCTTTGATGGTCCAGGACAGGGGCGGCGGAGTTCGAGGGAGGAGGACGAAGAGATGGACAGTTGGATCAAGATCCGATGGTTGAGAAGGTGTAGATTTGAACAGTTCTTTCTCTCCTCGTCCTCCTCCCTCGAACGCCGCCCCTGTCCTCCTCCTCCACCTTCTGGGGTCCTCCCGCCACTTTCTCCAACCCGTCGTGCTTGTCGACCTACCCTCCGACCTTGCCCACCGACCATCTCCCCTACCCGTGGTCCACTGCGCTACCGCGCTAGCTCACTGCCCCACGCTGCCCCATCCGTAGCCACCGTCGTCCAACCGCCACCTCGGCCATCCCTCTATGCCTAGAGAGGCACTCGTTTCTTCTCCGATGCTGGTGCCCCCATCCTACCATGAACCCCTCAACCCTAACCTTAACCTCTCATTCGTCATCACATCCATCCTCGACTCCTCCACTATCACCGCTACTGTGTCATTGGCAACTCCTCCTTGCGATCATAACTCTTCACCACCGTCACCTCCCTCGGCTCCACTGTCGGCGGAGCTCTCGGATCCGGCAGTTAGAGCATGTTGACTGAAATTTAAGGTGGTTCCAGAAAACTGTACTTTAACAACTCCGTTTCTTCAAAGATTTGTCCGCAGTAGTTATCATTTGCGACCATTCTTCTACTCAATTTTCGTGAAACTACCATCGTAATTTTTGCTTTGAACTGTGAAGTCGATTATGTCAGGCAAGCGAAAAGACAGTAGCAGATGGTTAATTAACTTAAAGCTCTGAAACTAATTTATAATTGTCAGCCAGGATTGATCAGTGCCATCCTCGTTAACGCTGTCCCGGTTGAAAGAAAGGAGCTCGGAAAAGACAAGCCCAGCCAGCCAAATATGACCACCGCTCGAATACAAGCCCACTCAGAGAAATCCCATCTCCTTCCCATTCTATTCCTCCTCCTCGTCGTCTCTCTCAGTGTGCTCCATTAGAAATCGGGGAGAGTCCAACACTGACCTCCTCGTCCCTCCCGGCGCCGACCACTCGTGCCGCCAGATCCCTCCCCTGCCGGAGCTCCAAGCTCGCCGGATCCTTCCATCGCCGGCCTCCGACGCGGTCTTGCTCCCTCCCACCCGCCGGACCTGCCTTCCCCCGCCGCACCTGCCTTCTCCCGCCGGACCTCCCTACCCCGCGTACCCTCCTCCGCCCCCTGGCCGCGTCCTCCCCCACGGCCCCAGGACTCCGGCCGCCCCGAGGTCCCCCCTTGTTCTAGTTATCTTTTGTGGAAATTTTGTTATACATTCTTGGCCTGCCTATAACATTTCTTTCCATATCCATTATCTTATTTGGTAATCCTTTTTTGTGTTAGTCTGTTTTCCCCTAAATTTGCTGAGATTGTTCGGCATGATTAGATCTTGTACTCTGTTAATTCCTGTGGTAACATAATCCTTCAGCTTCAGATTACATTCATGTCTTCTTCTGCATGATTGCGTTTCTTTCGTTATGATTTTTGTTTCTTACATTGCTGATGGAAAATTTTGATTATTCTCTAGTTTTTCCATGTGAGCTACTTTAGATATTTTAACCTGTAATCAGTTAATTCGTATTTAGTTGTAATTGCTTTGATGTTACACTTCATCTGGATCAGACCTGGATCCTCTCGCTGAGTACACTGAATCTGAAGAAGAATCAGAAGATGACACACCTGAGCTTCGGTATGCAGGTTCTAATGAAAGTGACAAAGATGTCATTCCATACCCCCAGACCGAAGCTCCTGTGGACAGTTAAGTTTAAGCTGGCTTATGCGCAGGCCGAAGCTGTCTAGAAGGGAGCCTTAGTTTTTTAAGCTTTATCTCACTGCCCGTCCTGCAATGTGAGTGAGATTGGGATCTTTAAGGGCGTGCAGTAAGTGGAAAAGTTAGGAGCTTTATTGAGTTCGCTCTCAGATTTGATCCAAGCGTGTGATTTCGTGCTGTAACTGTTGCAAAAATAGTCTGAGATAAACCCGATCCCTTTGTATGTCTGGTTCAATCTCTGGAGTTTGTGTGGGTTTCAACATTGGATTCTGCTTTTCTGTGATTCATCTGGTTGATTGACAAGCGAAGCATATTGTTTGTTTGGCAGATTTGAAACGCTGAAGTTTCCATCTTGTGTTACAAAAGCTTGCCTTAGAGTTTGGACATGGACATGACATTGCCGGTTGTTAATGCCACCGCCGCGGTGCTTGCTCGTGTCTCAGCTGCATTCAACGCGCCTCTTGCCCGTGCGGTCGTCTTCGGGGTTCATATCGATGGTAAACCTCTTCTATACATCAACTTTGATCATGGTGTTGGTATAGTGTTTGACATTTTGAGGTGTTGTGATTTTTCAGGGCACTTGGTTGTGGAAGGGCTTCTTATTGCGGTCATAGTGTTTCAGCTTTCCAGGAAGAGCTACAAACCTCCAAAGAAGCCACTTAGTGAAAAGGTGGAGTGTTTATCTGCTCATTGTTCACTGTTTGTTCATGTTTTGGTTTTGGTCATTGCTTCGCGAAACATTTTGGTGAGATTTTGCATTTTGATCTCTGCAGGAGGTTGATGAGCTATGTGATGAATGGGAGCCAGAACCTTTATGTCCTCCAATCAAGGAGCACGCCCGAGTCAACACACCAATGTTGGAAAGGTTTGTGCGATGTCTTGATTTTGAAAGATGTAGCCCTATCAATTTACTAGTTTGAACCAGTAGTTGATGCAGCAAGGCCAGCAATGTTGTGAAAACTGAATTCGAAGTGTTGCCGTTCTTAAGGTAGATTCAGATTTAGTTTTCAAGATCAATTCAAGTTGTTCTGGCAAAAAGAGTTCATTGTTCTGTATTCCAGGCTTCCAGGGATTTACCATATTATCAGCGATAGAAATCACTAGTGTCGGGCCAGTTATAACATTGGTATAATTTAAGGTAATAACAGCACTCGAGAAACCTATATTGAATTGAACCTCTTCTTTTGGTAGATTTACCATGTGAGAAGGCATGAACATGGTTTGCATGCTACAATCTACAATGTAGGACTGCACTCATTCTAAGGCAGTACAGGACATTGTGAACCATATGCAGTATCATCTCTCCGTTGCTGCCTAAACACCTACTATTTTTGAACTTTTTAGCTGCACGAGTGTGCTTAATAATTGATATGGTCACACCCTCAATTATCTGATGTAGTGTCTTCTCAAATTGCTTTTTCTTTCAGTAATATCAATACGATCAATAAAACAATTAATTTATGCTGCCAGAAGATATCCTACTAATATTATTACTGAAGAGTCTCTTCTCAATTGTCATCTCAATAAGCTTTGTGTGCTAACTAGTTATCAATATTATGGCATTTCTGTGCCTTCATTGCACTAAAAACGAGCACTGCGCAGCAACTTCATGAATCATATGTTTTCTTAGTCTGCACTAGCGTGTAACTGTGTATGGTATAATGCATTTTGTTTTCAAATTTATGAATAACTGCAACTCCCTAGCGTTGGTGTTGCATTGTCCGAAGTAATTCCTACCATAGATTACCTTCTGTTGTCCTTTGTCTTGTTACTGTTCAAGTATCTGCAGATCATATTTAAGTTTTTGATCAAAGCTCACCATTGGCAGATGTCTTTCTTGAGATTTTTCTTGTATGTTATTGTCAATCTATTCTAGATCCATTTGCTTATCCATGGAATATGAAATGTACATATTTACAACGTGAGCAAGTAATGATTACAGGATATGTGCAGTTTGCTGAACATCTGTAATCTGTCCTGACTTCTGAGGATCATAATTAACACTGCTCTCTGTTTTTTTGATGCAGTTCTGCTGGACCACATACAACCATTGATGGGAAAGAAGTTGTAAACTTTGCATCAGCAAATTACCTTGGTTTAATTGGCAATGAGAAAATTATTGTAAGAGAGAACTCTATTGTTTGACAGTATTTTTGACAACTATATTCTTCAGGAATATCTAATCAATGTGAGTAAATTGTAGGATTCTTGTGTTGGTTCGTTGGAGAAATATGGTGTTGGATCATGTGGTCCACGTGGCTTTTATGGAACAATTGGTTTGTATATTATCTGTTCATGTTCACAGCCAATGTCATCTATTGCAAATATGAAGGAGCTTACTTTTTAAATGTGGAACATTTGCAGATGTCCACCTTGACTGTGAGGCAAAAATAGCCAACTTCCTGGGAACGCCGGACTCCATTTTGTATTCATATGGGATTTCTACAATATTCAGTGTGATACCTGCCTTTTGTAAGAAAGGAGATATCATAGTCGCGTGAGTTAACCTTCTTTTTCCCCTTTAACAATATACTAGTATGAAATAAAACATATAGCTTCAGGCAGACAGAGAGTTGTTCTGGTGCTTTCAGTTTGTCAGCTTATATACGCATTTGTAGTGTTTATGGGATTTTTCCTTGCTTGTTGAATTAATGATAAACCTGATTTTCCCATAAGGAAGTCATGAATTTCTTTAGTAATGTTAGCTCATAAGTTTGACTGAAGGTGTTGGCCACTTTCATTTCTCAATTGATTAATTGCAGTCTTCTTCATGCAATCAATTATACCTGGCTATATTTCCCAGTTGAACTAAAGCCATTTTTTATGTGCATTGCAGTGATGAGGGTGTTCATTGGGCAGTGCAAAACGGTCTCCATCTATCAAGAAGCACTGTTGTTTATTTCAAGCATAATGATATGGCCTCACTCGCAAGCACGTTGGAAAAACTTACACGTGGAAACAAACGTGCTGAGAAGATTAGACGCTACATTGTTGTAGAATCTATCTACCAGGTGCAGTGCCATTTTTGATTGTTTTGTGTTAGATACGTGTAGGATTTTTCTTATTTGTGAAAGTTTTCAACATAAAATATCAATCCTGATTGTAGAATCTAACGAACCCATGAAATATTCTAGATATAAACCTTTGGATGAAATCCCTCTTACTTGTGGTGACTGCAGAATTCTGGTCAAATCGCCCCGTTGGATGAGATAGTCAAACTGAAGGAGAAATATCGGTTCCGCGTTATTCTGGAGGAGAGTCATTCGTTTGGTGTGCTTGGCAAATCTGGACGCGGCCTTGCTGAACATTATGGAGTTCCAGTGAGTGTTTAGTGTTTACTCCTAGTGTTCTAAAAAAAATACTTTGCTGCAACACTGAAGTAGCGTAAATGGAAAAAACTCAAAAAAGAGATAGTATAGTCCACATCTTTCTGGACAGGCACCGGTTAATATGAAATCCGTCTTACTGGCTACTGGCTAGTTTTAGCTGGATACTTCTGCACCATGTTTATCCTATTTCTGACATTTCCTTACATGTTCAGATTGACAAAATTGATATTATCACAGCTGGAATGGGAAATGCATTAGCTACTGATGGTGGCTTCTGTACAGGAAGTGCCAGAGTTGTTGATCATCAGGTACATGCAATTTCAGCTTGGTGGAACATCAGTTGAGATAAATAGAAATTGTCTTAAATATTTGAGCTTTGAATGATTAAGGAACTACATTTTTGCAGCGTCTAAGCAGTTCTGGCTATGTTTTCTCTGCCTCTCTGCCACCCTATCTTGCCAGTGCTGCAGTTTCTGCTGTAAACTACCTGGAGGAGAATCCATCAGTTCTTGCTAACCTAAGGAGCAATGTTGCTCTTCTGCATAAAGGTAGATATGTTTCTCTTGTCATTTAACTATTTATTTGACCAGATATACTTATCTGTTTTGTTTTCCATGGTTAATGGAGATGTAGATTTACCCATGTGAATGCAATACTGTTGGCTGCCTAGCATAAAATGTGCTAGCAGTATGTGCTTTTTTTCCTGAGCGGTAGTTTTCAAAACATCAGCAACAAGCCCAGCTATTAGCTGTGGAACTATATGTGCAACCCATGAAATGTGCGAAGTACAATAAGGCATGCTCTGATTGATCTTGTTCGCGCATGGTATGATTGTCAGCTACCTGTGTCTGATCACCACCTTGATGCCTTTGATGTACTTGATCTGCAGAACTGTCAGACACCCCAGGGCTTGAAATTTCTAGCCATGTTCTGTCACCTATCGTCTTCCTAAAGCTGAAGAAATCGACAGGTTCTCCGACCACAGACCTAGATCTTCTTGAAACCATTGCCGAGCGGGTAAGTTCGAATGGACTCGACAAGCAGTTTATATGAATTTTCATAGGCATATATTCACGCATCCTTTCTCGAACAGGTTTTGATGCAAGATTCAGTTTTTATTGTGGCATCAAAGAGGTCAAATTTGGACAGGTGCAAGCTTCCTGTTGGAATCCGCCTATTTGTATCAGCTGGCCATACAGAATCAGACATCTCCAAACTGTCCTCATCCTTGAAGAGGGTTTCCGCATCGGTTCTATCAGATTACATTTGATCCCTGACGGGTTCCCTTCAACATGAGGTCGGTTTTTTTCTACGGTTTGCGTACTTTAGGCTGCATGTGTTTGGTAAATGTACATAACGTGTACATTTCTAGATCTGATGAATTAATCTGGGTGTCGCTTATACCTACAATACTTGCAAAATAATTTTTTTGCAACAGTGAGGTTAGAGATGGTGCGCTTGTGCTGTACATTTGACTGATTTCCATGTACTAAACTAGATATATCTCCTCATCATGTTTATACACTCCCTGCTTCTTGGTTACCCGAATACACATAGAATTGTCCCTTTTTCTCCGAACAGCACAGAGGGCATGGACTTTTCTACTTGGTGAATGAAAACGCATATGGGTTAGAAGTGACTCGGCGCAAAAAGATCTCGTGTCGTATGATCCATTTCCTCCTCGCTGCCGTCCAAAAGCCGGCTAGTTCGGCTGCTAGGCCCGGTCAAACTCGCCTCCACCTCATCGCGTGATTCTTTGCTGCCGCTCTGTCCCGAAAGCGACGCGGGCGTTGTTCCGTGCCAATAAAGCGCCGCGATGCTGGAAAATTTGGAGCCGGCCACCGGCTTCAGGCTGCCCTGTGATCCAAGTGTGGAGACGGACAACGCTCGTCTTTTCCTGAAAAAGGATGCGGCGAGAAGCTAAAACCGGGGATGGATGAGACGGTGCTTCTCCCCTCTCGATGCCGTAGATCCTGATGACCCCTGCGGCGGCGTATGGTCGGCAACCCGTTGGGGATTCGGCTCGTTGCCGTGACACACCCTGGGGTGTCCTTACAGAAGAAAAATCAAAGGGTTACAGGTCCGTCCGTCCACTGCGATCAAAGGGTTTAAAGCGCTTTTCCTTACATTATTGCTTCTCACTGTGCTCGATTGTCTTCACGGGGGCCGCAAAAGGTGTATTTAGTAGTTGGAGATGATAGCTCAGGTACACGGACTAAACAAACACTCGGTCAGTCCACTCCGAATCGTTCTGCAGGGCTTTTCCACAAGGCTACCGGACAACCCTAACGTGTTTCATGCGCCCTACAGGAAGATAGATATTGTTTCGTACACCTCTCTGAACGGTTGAATTATCAGTATAGCGTCCAAGTCTTTTCAACAGCTTCAACATGTTGGTAAACTACGTTGGGAAGTCAAGATCTGGTTTCAAGAAGAAAAAAAAAGACTAAATAAAGCCCACGTAACGGAACACGCACTTGAGCGAATTGTTGAAGCGTCACTGTGCCAGTACTGTACTATCTTTTTATTGCTAGTGCATAAAGGTGAACGATAAACAAAAGTTAGAGAAAAAGTACAGTTCCTCTGTTGATTTATTTGATCCAAAGGATTTTTATAGAATTGTAATCTTGACGGATTTTCCTTAAGTGTTGAACCGTCAGTATTGTGTACTCTTTTCTTAGATCTCTGTAATCACTTTTAGCTAGTGCATAAATGTGAACGCTAACAAATTTTACAAAACAAAGTACGCAGTTCTTCTATGCAATCTTTCTTCTGAAACTGAAGTGCCACATCAGTAGATAGATCTCGATCAGCATTCACGAGTTGCCACTTTGCGTGTGTTGCAGGACAGGGCGGAAAGCAGTAGCTAGCAATAATACTGTTGTCCCGCGTCCGTGCGTGGCAGCATCCGGGCCACACGCAGAAGGCGCATGTGGCGTTAACTGGGGCGCCATTAAGGTGACAGGGGGTGAGGGCGGACTCGCTACTAGGTCCCTTTCCGGGCTGTCCCCTCCACCACACCAGCGCGGGTGGCGATCGAGTCGATCGATCGATCCATCCATCTCTGCGGCCCGTCCCGTCGCAGGTATGAATTCAACAGGGACTCGGTCGGGCGCCCACGCGCCCGCGGCCGTCCGATTTCGGCCATGGATTCCCCGCGCTGTCCAGCCATATCCCCCACGCGCGTACCGTGCGCTACTGTGCGGGGCGTCACCCGTCGATCCATGATCCATCGTGTGACATCCCATCACCACGGGCTCACGCGCGCCCGTCGCTCTCCGAGGGAGTACCTCGCAGCTCCCAACCGCGCCCAGCTCCAGGCCGCGCGAGCTATATATGCGCCGCGCGCTCAGCTATGCCGCTCCAGGTCCATCCGTGTCCGTGTCCTGTGAGTGACAGACTTGGCGCCTCGCCGGCAACTTGGAGCTAAACGGTGGTGGTAAGTACGCGCGATGGACCCGTACAAGTACCTCAACATCCGCTTCAACCCCGACGGCTCGCTCACCCGCAACAGCGCCGCGAAGCTCCTCCCGCCGGTGCCGTCGGGTGAGCCCGTCACTGTCACCGCCGCCGCTGACGGTGAGGACGGGCCCACGCGCCGCATTGTCCACTCCAACGACGCGCCGCTCAACGACGCCAACGGCACGAGCGTCCGCCTCTTCGTGCCGGCCGGCGTCGGCGCTGCGGCTCCCCGCGTCGACGGCCGGCTGCCGCTGATAGTCTACTTCCACGGCGGCGGGTACGTCCTGTTCCGCGCGGCCTCCGAGCCGTTCCACAATACCTGCCGCGTTCTGGCCGCCACTATCCCTGCCGCGGTCGCCTCCGTGGACTACCGCCTCGCGCCCGAGCATCGCCTCCCCGCCGCGTACGAGGACGCCGCCGACGCGGTCCTGTGGGTCCGATCGTACGCTGCTGGTTCGCCTGGCAGGCCCATCTTTATAATGGGCTGCCACGCCGGGGCGAGCATCGCGTTCCGCGCGGCGCTGGCGGCGGTGGACGAGGGCGTGGAGCTGCGGGGCTTGATACTGAACCAGGCGCACCACAGCGGCATGATGAGGACGGCGGCGGAGGAGGCGTCGGTAGACGATCGCGTCCTGCCGCTGCCGGCGAACGACCTGCTCTGGGAGCTCGCGCTGCCAGTGGGCACCGACCGGGACCACGAGTACTGCAACCCGGAGGCCATGCTGGCCGGCGTGGGAGCGGCGCGGCTGCGGAGGCTGCCGCCGTGCCTGGTGCTCGGCCGGAAGAAGGACCCACCGAGGGACCGGCAGAGGGTGCTGGTAGAGGCACTGCGGAAGGCTGGGGTGGCCGTGGAGACGCAGCTGGACGGCGCCGGGTACCACGCGATGGAGCTGTTCAAGGCCGACCGCGCCGCGGAGTTCATCGCGCAGGTGACGGACTTCGTCCGCCGGCACGCTGGTGCCGGCGTCGACGTACAGGCTGCGACGAGCAGGTTGTGATCGATCGATCAAACTGGAGGTTGTTGCAATGGCACTGTCTTTCTACGATTTTTAAATGATACTCCTATATATCAACCATATCATCATCATGATGCTATGATTGATTGACCGAGAGTGACAAGACCGGCAAGTACAAACAGTGTAACTGCCAGAAAAAAAAAGTACAATCAGTGTAGTGCCGAGCTACTTCTCTCCGCTTTTCGAATGGATTTGTCACGTTGGTTTTTCTTTAATGTTCTTTGTTTCCAGATAATTTTTACCTACCTGCAAATCAAGTTTGCCATGTGCATCTTACTAGCAAAAGTTCATGGAGAAACAGCTCTCTATCTGGTTTTTATGGGTGTCTACTGCACTACAAGGCAGATATACTATATTCCTTGCAAAGAAAAGGCAGATACACTATTGAAGCCTGGTAGAGACTGACTGATCTGTTAATTTTCAGTAGAAATGTACGCCTTTTCTTCTGAAGAACTTATGATTTATACACCAAAGGAAAAAAAATCCACTTTCCTTCCCTAATTTATTGGTTTGGCTCATTTTTGTAACATTCTCAATTAGTAATCTTAAAATATGTGCTTATTGTGCATCATTAGCATTTCATGCCATCATTTCTTTTAATATGAAAAGAGAAGGATTTTAAACCTTAAGGATATGCTTTAAATTGTAACTTAAAGTCAGACACATTAGTAAATATCCTTAAAAATCCTCAAATATTTGTTGCTGACTCCATTTATAAGAGACCCTCAGCAAAATTACAGGAATTTTGGAAACATAAACCCTAGCAGAAAATTACAAAACCCTAAACTAAAATAAATGGTAGATCAAAGATCTATTAAGCAGATGGATTATTCAATGTTAAAATCTCTTCAAAATTTATATCTAAGCTCAATATAAATAATTCTGGGCTCTTTTAATCTTTCGAGATTTTCGGATAAATTTATAACATACTTGTAGTTCAAACCCAGAAATAGGTCAAAACTAAAATTGAATTTTTATGGTAAAAATCACTAAATAAAGTGGCCATGAAAATATTCCCAAGAGCCTCTATAAAAATTTGCAGAACATTTGAAACATGTTTGGTTGAAAATAAAATTCAAACCTAAAATCAAAACAGAAAATATAAATATTAATATAAATATAAAGATAAAAAATTGTAACCCAACCATCCGAGCCAACCTAGCTAACGCGCCCACGTGTGTGCCCGCCAGCAATGATACGCTGACGTCAGGTCCATTGTCTTTGTCAGCACATGTGTGGCGAGCATGCAATGGCTACCAGCAGGTGCACGGTGACACGCTGAGCCTCCTCGACCCATCGGCGCCAAGATTCATGTGCCAAGGCCATTACAATTAGCCTCAAGTCGAATCACAGTTGTCCGCCCCTTTCGCCACCGTCGTCGGCACAGTTATCTAATCCACGATGTAACCGCGTGGATGGATAATTCACTTCACTCCTTACCTTCTCACGCAAGTCTCGTCCCCTCTCACCCTCTGCTCATCTCGGAATGCGAGTAATGTCCAGAGTGCTGCTGCGCTTGCATTGTTGTCGACCACGTGGCCAAAGCCCTTCTCCTGGTGCACCACCGTGTCAAATGGGTTTGTTGTCGCCCGAGGACCCTTACCACCAAAGGAATCAGCCTGAAGTGCTCGAAATCACTGGATCCGTTCCACAGCTTCCCCAACTCCAGTGACTGTTCACCACCGCCATCGCTCCGGGCTTCCCTGACCTCCTCTACCTCGTTCAAGCTCTCTGTTGAGTTCACGGTGAGGCCCCTACCCATTTCCACGCTTTATTTTGCTCGTGCACATCCTCAGGTTGCGTTTGCACCAAGCGCCGCCATTGGCCTTCGTCTCGGATTGCACGGGGCTCTGCACTACCACAGCTGTACACGGTGTGGTCCCAAGAACCAAACATGCACACGTGTTGGTCCTAGATCCCACCATAGTGCAAACACACCTCTCACCGGAGAGCATGTACGAGCCCGCCGCCAGTGAGCCTTCGGTAGAGCCACTGATGGTGGGTCCCGCTGGTCAGAACGGTTAGACTGTTAATCCCTTTGGTTTATATGTAATGACCCTATGACATGTGGGCCCCGTTTTTAAAACATAATCGAACCGGTAACCTAAACCGTAAGACAGTAAAGTGTGGGCACGGCCTTTAAAACATGTGTTAAACTCACTTAAGTGACTGTGAGTCACTAACATGCAGGCTCATTGGCTAGGTTGACCGATAAGAGCCGACCCTGTCTCCTTTGACCTCAGACCCCACATGTCATTAACTGTGGCTAAGCAACTGTGAGTAATAAAAGTAGTTCCTTGTTTTTTCAAATCGAAATCATTTATCTGGAATAATAGATAATCTTTTAATATGGCTTTAACTTAGAAAATAATAACTAGTTCATATTAAATAAGAAAAATAAGAACTATACCAAAATGCTTAGAAAACGAATACTATCTGTTTATGCTATTATCTTACATTTTTGCATTGTAGATGAAATTAAATTAACTAAAAAGTGAATTTAGTTAATTCTCTCTCGCTGAAGATTCTTTAGAATGCAATATCCTTAGCATCCGAACTCTAATTAACTTGATTCCACTTGCATTAGTCTTTATTTGAGAGTGTTATGCCATGCCATGCATATCATTTCACAATAATGTTGATGATTTATCACTAGTAGTAAATGTTATTATTTGTCTTAGTGTTTTTTCTTCTTCTCGGTAGATCCGAAAGATAGCGATGTAAGTGACCATGGCTTTAAGCAACCCCCATCTCTGAGCAACAAGGCAAGTAGTCCCCCTTTGATCATATTGGCAACGCCTATTATTTCCAACTTACTATTTGAATTCAACTTCGTTATTGCATGTGATCAACTATTAATATCATGTCAATCCCTTCCAACCAAGCATGATTAAGTGCTAATAAGTCTTTTGTAACTGGTAGTTCTACATTGTTATATATGGTTAGCCATGCTTAGACTCTCCCATGTCATGGTCATTTCAATGGTTAGAGGAATCAAGATGTTGGTAGGTGAATCACATGTAGTGGTAGTTGTAGACTATTGGGAAATGATTAAATAACCTGACTAATAATGGTTGGAAACATGATGGGTTGTCTTGTTTTCCTACTAAGCTGATTTCTGATGAATATTGACCCAAGATGAGCATACTTATACACGGGGGCATATAGAACCCTCGTGACTTACTTTGCCTAGTCTTAGGGGGTGTTTGGTTAGACTCATTGGAGGTGGCTTTGACTTAAGCTAAGCCAAAAGCCAAACCAAACAAGTTTCAGGTTTTAGCTTTTCGATTTGACTTTGTGTTTTTGGCTAAAGCATCTAAATAGGTGCTTTTGATTTTTAACTTTCGTGGCTTCCCTTCCATGTAACAATGTCTATTTTTTTTTACTGTCAAATGCCTCAATTAGTTCAATCTACCAACCAGTTTGCCGAACGACCTACAATATTTCCACAGCAGACAACCACAACTGCTTTCCCACAACAGACAGCACACAACCATAAGTTCCTTTCCCGCAGCACAACCAAATAGGGCATTAGCTTATGAGCCACATTAGTTTGCCATTTCCATCTGCTGGGTGTTTGAAAAATAATGTGGTGTGGTTATCTAAAGGATCAAGATGTCGATTTAGAGGGGAGTGGTGAATAGGTGATTAAATTTTTTAACCTATTCTTGCAATCATGCATAATTAAATACTATCTAGAGCAAGAACAATATGAGATGACTAACAAGGATATATCGCACAAACAATATGAGAATATATGAATATAATCAAACTTGTGGAATACAAATGTGGAATAAAAATGCGAAAGAAATAACCAAAAGGAAACTAGTTGTTTGTTGCCAGAGTTCGGATTCTTGAGAGAATCCTACATCTCCATTCGGGGAGCTTGATCACTCGTGATCAAGAGCCGGCTTCTTTCAAACCTTTATCCCTTAAGGACGTCCTTGCGTATTCTCGACTTCTTCTTGGTGATTCTTCGCTTTCGGAGGCGAATCCCGACCTTCACAAACTTCTCATGACGTGCCACAAATGATCGATCGCTCGTGAACAACTCCTAACAGTCTAGGAGTCCTCAACCTCCAAGAGTAACAAGCATGCTTAAGATGCTTGAAGGTGATTCTAGTGCTTGAGAGATCTTCAATCTATCACTTAGCACTAAACTCTCCAAATCTCTCTTTCTTTCTTTTATCTCACAAAGGATGAACTTGAGCTTGAGGGAGGAGAGAAGAGAGCTCTTCAATGTGTGCAGGAAGCAAATGAGCAAAGGTTGGAGGTGGATGGGAGAGGAGAGCAATAAATAGCCTTCCTCAAAACTAGTCGTTATGCACTAAAAAACCGACATCGGAACATCCAATGTCTTCAAATGTAATAGCTAGTTCCCAGACCAGCCACTGCACATCGTTAAGGGAATATCATAACTTCCATATGAATATGGGAACTTTCGATTTTTCCAGAGATTTTAGAACAGAGGTTACTCCGGAACCTCCGAAGCTGTTGGAACATCCAATATACCAACAGAAAGTTCTGGTTTTTTAAGAACACTGAAAATTAGGGTCACTTCAAAACTTCTGGATCACATTGGAACAAATAAGACCTTCCAATTTTCTGGAGCCCCAAAACCAGGGCAAAATCGAAGCTTCCAAAACTATCAGAACTTTCGATGTAGCTTGATTCAATGTGACTTTGTGTTCATGTAGATAAGTGTCTGTCACAAAGTAATTGACTAATGATCTCAAGGTCAATAAGAACATCAACTAGCATTTACTACGCACCCCTTTTAATATCAAAGCACACCTATTACTCAACGAAATGTGAAACAATGAGCATAAGAGAATAGTTACAACGCCGTCTTCTTTTCTTCATTTTAGGGGTCGCCAATTCTCGTTGAAACTCATCGTAAGGAGTAACACCTATTCATATTCTCAATAAACACATTAGTCCCTTAATTACTTGTTGTCAATCATCAAAACCCACTTAGGGAGTCTAGATGCACTTTTATTATCTCAATATAAGATTGGGGTGGACATACAGTCTTGAGAAGACCGAGGATGTACCTTGATTCACAACTTATGGGACCGTGTCGGAGTTAACAGCCGAACTAGTGTGCATGGACTAGCTCATCGGGTGGCTTATAGGTTAAGTCGAAGCACTGTAAACAGTTATGGTCGATCACCCTTCGCTGGTACACCTCATGAAGTGTATTAATTGAATGGCATTAAGAGATAATCAATTCGTGTAAATAAAGTCGTATACCCATACAGGAGATCGACTTCGGCAATGAGTAGTCATTGGGAGTCCCAGACAGTGACCTGGAACTAGGGTATGGTAACGTCCTGCTTGGTTTTGTTGCCGTCCTATGGCTTTTGTTAAACTTGCAACTGTCAAGACACTAAATGCTTCCATTATGTTTGGTTTTTGGTCATGTGAACATTCGTGTGAACCAGTTGTTAAACTTACTCATTAAGAGTGTTATGTATCTTATTGCAGTTTTGGTCATAGAGTTACTGTTGTGGTATCTGATTGTTATAACATGCGCTCTGCATGCATGATTATAAAGTGCATGAAGTGCATAGAGATTTGGAGCTCATTATATAGAACCATTGTGATCAGTACTGTGAAGCGACTCTCTGACTAAGAGTTTGAGAGCTATATCACCCTAATCCAATCTTGCATTCATTTGCCAGGGCGAGGTCGAGCTTAATGTTCTGGCTTAGTCAGGAAGAGTGAGGATACCATATCACTCCATTCCAACTAATATATTCATTTGCTGGTTTTCTGGGTCAGAGTTGACGTCTCGGGCTCTTCGAGATCATACCCTCCTAACTCGTGATGACATATTTATATCCCCATCGCTTATGTAGGATTGACGTCTCGACTTGGTAACTAATTACAATTGAGATTTTATATCCTAAATTCTAGGTCCTGACAACTTTCCCCCTAAACTATTTGTGGGCTCACTTAACTCCTTAAACTATTTGAATTATGAGCAATTTACCCCTGGATGGTTTCTAGAAAAACAAAATCACATCTAAATTTTTTGAAAATATTTGAAAAAATCCATACATGTAGGTTTTGGGGTAAAGTATATACATATAAATTTTGGTCAAAAATATTACCATTTACGACATATGAAAATTTATTAGTTCACATATTAGTTTTTTTTGCATAGGGTGCAAATTGTTATAATTTTGTTATATATATATATATATATATATATATATATATATTCTTCATCTCACAACCTACATGTATGAATTTTTTCTAAATTTTTTTGAAATATCTTGGTGCGATTTTATCGTCCTTTAGGAGGTTAAATGAGTCTAAAAATTAATTTAAAAAAGAAAATGAGTTGAGCCGATAGTTTAAAAAGTAAAAGTAAAATTTTTTTCCTACACCACAAATGAAGATTTCTGCACACCGCGAGTGCTCCATATGGCATGTCCCTCTCCAATTCTCCATAGTTACTTTACCAATAAAATGGTTGAAGTACCAGCTCAATGAACAGCCCGTCATACCGGCTCGTTTCTCACGAATCAATTAACTAAGGCGCTAAGCCGCGACATTAGGAAGACAACTCGGCCAGTGTGACGCATCAACCATAGCAATGGTACCATTAGGTACCATTAAGTGGTGTCAATCAAGAGCTGCTGGACGAGCATATCGTTCAGCTGCTTCAGCAAGTGTGCTCCCACACCCCAATTAAGTCGTCTTTAAGTTTTTAATGCGATTTTCCTTTATGGGCCAATTTGAGTCGCATGAATCCAAATACGTATGAATAAAAAAAAATGATTGTAATGTTTGACCATATAAGATTGAAAGCCACAGAAAATGACATCAAAGTATGTTTGGTTATACCATTAGAAAAATATAGGACCTCATGAGCCATAGGACCTTTTTCAAGAGGTTAAACCCCAATAAAAATTTATCTTTGGAATTGAGTGTAAAGTGGCACATAAAAAATTCTAAGGTTTCTAATCTTACAAATCAAACAATATAGATAGAAATTTTTTAAAAGGATTAAAATTCTATAAAATTTCTTTAAAATTCATCTGAATAAAAGAGGCCCTGTGTGTTTCCAGCTAAAACATGGCCAGCTTGGAAGAAAATAATAATTCAGGGAGGTACGAGGCGATGGCGACGTACAGGGAGCGATCATACCCATAATTCAGTGTCGGTACTATGCTCACGTGTTTTCTGTATAGCCTTAGTCCGCAGCCAATATTGTTGGAGTGGGGGCGCGTACACTATACTCAGCAACAGCAAATGTACTGACGCATGCGCGGTGTGCATCACGCTGCATGAATCTTGATCAGTGGAGCTCCTCACGCACGTTGTCTGGGATCCGGGATGGAAGATTGCCTCGGCCAATCTCAACTCCCATCTTGTTTTTTTTGGAAAGTCTGGGGCTTTTATTAATACTCAAAGTTCTGGGTACAGTCGGCCCGTAGGCTGCCTACAAGAAAATTAGGGCACGGAGCGAGCTAGACTCGGCGCGTGTGCAAGCGAACTTAGCACAACAGTGAGCCGTATTGTTAGCAGCTCTCCCAACAAGCTGTATATAGGAGGAGGTAAACCAGAACTAAGCTCCTCGACTTAATAAAAGATCAGCGCCACCAGAGTCCGAAGGGTGCGGCGAGCTTTCCAGAGGTTCACCACCTCCAGGCAGTCCATCTCAACGACGACTCGCGGGAAACCCTGTTGGGCTGCAAAACACCTCCGTCGCTAAACGCAAATGCTTCCACAACAGTGACGGACCGTCAATCTCGCATACGGGAGAACCCAAGCACCAAGGAAGGCCGCACCTGAACGTGCAACTCCCCGACCCTCCTTTCCTATCCATAGCTGCAATAGCTCACCATCAGAATATATCTTCACCCAACTAAGATCGGGTCTCTACTATACTTGCTGAAGCGAAGGGGATGGCATTGACCTAGACGGAAGTTCCAGAATTGACAGACTCCTTGATCAGATTCACCGATTGCACCGGATCAAAAAACTCGCTACCATGTGTCGAGCGATTCCTCGACGACCATATCACCCACATCACCGACATTATACAATCTCGATTCCCCTCAAGGATGATGGGATCACACAAAATATCATTTGCTCACGTACTCGGATGTAGACGAGGGAGCTTTAATGAGTGCATACGTAAAGGTCCTCATCCATAGCTTGACAGATATCACCCAAATCTCTGTCCTTAACAAATATGTGTTTAAAAGCGTCTGACATCGGCAGGATTCCCTTGAGGACCCGTCACCAGAACACTAACTTTCGGTGCAACCTTGAGCTTCCGAAGACAACTCCACATCTTCTCATCAGACATTGAGGACCCTGTAGCCGCCCCTTCCTCTAGAGCAAGATGCTCTTTCTAAATCATTAGAGCACAGTAGGCAGATTTTACTGAGTAGATGTCGGACTTCTCGAAAGCCCACGCCCACACATCCTCGCCGCCATCTCGCTGAACCGGTATATTTAATATATTATCCACATCTGGTGACAGGAAATTTTGTTGGATTAGACCTACTTTCCACAAACCCGTGTCATGATCAATGAGCTCAGACACATGCTGTAAGTAGTTCATATCCCCCCGCCGACCCAAACGGACGCATCGACCTCGAGTTTGGAATTCATTTATCATGCCATATGGAAACAGTTGAGCCATCTCCATGCAACGGAACCACTCGAGCATCTCCACGCCGATTTGTGCGGGCCTATCTCTCCGTCAACCCACGGTGGTAAGAAGTATGTTCTACTAATCGTGGATGATTTCTCAAGATACATGTGGATTGCTTTGATCCACAGCAAAGATGAAACGTTTGATGCATTCAGAAGACTCAAGGACTGAGACAGAGTTACAGCTCAAGGTACGTTCGCTTAAAATGGACCGCGGCGGAGTTTACGTCCAACGAATTCAACGAATATTGTGAAGAGCTTGGGATCAAGCGATGGTTGACAGCACCGTATACTCCTCAGCAAAACGGTGTTGTCGAACGAAGAAACCAGACGGTCGTTGGTATGGCAAGGAGTTTGTTGAAGAGCAAGTGTGTACCTCGGGCGTTTTGGGGTGAGGTTGTTACGACAGCGGTGTATATCCTCAACCGAGCACCAACCAAGAGTGTGCTCGACAAGACTCCATACGAAGCGCTCTATGGAAGAAAACCGAGTGTCTCTCACCTTAGAGTATTCGGTTGTATGGGACATGTGAAAAGGGCAGCTCCTCATCTTGCCAAACTTGATGATAGAAGTACCGAGATGGTATTAATTGGGTATGATACAAACACAAAGGGCTACCGTATGTATGATCCTCGCTCAAAACGGCTCCTCGTGTAACAGCCCATAATTTTAAAAAAAATTAATTAATTAAAATTTTGCTGACGTCAGCGGGGGCCACCCGCTGACGCTAACTGCCCGCCCGCCTGGCCTCTTCGCCTCTCGTGCCACGCGGCCGCCCCGCTCCCTGCGCGCCACGTGTCGCCGCCCCGCCACTCCTCGCGCCGCGCCCGCCTGGGGTCCCCTCTCCCTCGGGCCCGATGCCGCCGACGCGTGCCAGCGCCCATGCCGCCGCCGCGCGCCGCTCCCTTTTCCCCCGCCACACCCAGCCCTCTCCTCTCTCCCTCCCTCATTCTCCGCCTCGCCCCGCCGCTCTCCCATCTCGCCTCGCCGCTCGCCGCCTCCGCGCTCGGCCTCCAGTGCCGCTGTGCTCCGGCGGGAGCTCCACGTCGACGCCGTCACCGCTGTCTTCCTCCTCCCCAAGACGGTGCCGCCACGTCCTCCCTTCCCCGGCGCCGCCCCCGTCTTCCCCGCCTCCGGCCGAGCCCCACGGCGCCGCCTCGCCTTCCCCGACCCCGGCCGTCCGGTGAGCCGCCGCCTCCCCCGCTCCTCTCCTCTTCCCCGCGGCCCAAGGCCCGCGGCCTCGCCGCCCCCGCAGCCCGCAAGGCCGGCCGGCGAGCCAGCCCGTTCCCCGCCCCGGTGGGCCGGACCCTCCGGGCCAACAGCCGATAAAATAAAAATAAAAATAAAAATAAAACTAAATAAATAAAGAAAAATTAAAGAAAATAAAATTAAGCCTAGGGCCCACTGGTCAGTGGCTGGGGCTAGAACACTTTAGGTATAAAAAGTTTTTTTTGGGTATTTTTGTATTTAGAAAAATGCAAAAATTAATTAAAAAGGCTGAAAACTTAGAAAATTCACCAAAAATTCATATGAACTCAGAAAATTGTGAAAATTTTATATTTGGAATCAGTGCAACCTGTAGTATCCAATAAAAATAATTTTGACTATATAATTGTGCTGGAAATTTCCAGAAATTAATTAAAATGCATTTAAACTTGTAGAAATTCCTATAAATTCATTTATTGCTCAAAAATTATGAAAATTTACCAACATGACCAGTATATCAGTACCTATCACTCAAAAATAACTCCATAATATTTTGATGTCCAGAAAACCAATCAATTAATAAAAATGGTCAATTAGGGTTTAATCAATCGACGAAAATCGCTAAAAACCCTGGTTTTCAGTCCTCGCCTCAAAAGGACCCGAACGTTATTTCAAATGCTTTCAACCCTAATGATTAGCTAAGTATCATGCCTCCCATACAAAATTCATTCTATGTCATCTTAAATGCTTATGTATTTATTTTTGTTGTTTTCATCGTCATATTTGCAAAACCCTAGAAACCGGCGACGAGGGAGTGGAGCCTCAGCAATCTGACTTCTAGGAATCCGAGGAATTCCCCAGTCCAGGCAAGTAGAGCTTGTCACATTGCCATGCTACTTTTTTGCTTTTCGTTAAATGTGATATGCCATGATTATGAATTGTTTTAGCTCAATACATGCCTGATGATGATTGCTACTGTCGGGTTACGGTTTAACTTGACGCGCCATCAACTTAAACCCTTAATGAGTGAGATGAGAGACGAGAGAGCATGGTTGGGAGGGCGTCTGTACAATGTTGGGGTCACTCGAGCCCTACGTCGAGTTTACCGGGGTATAGCACGTGAAACCCTCGCTCGATGCTCGCTGAAAACCCCCGAGGCAGTTGGTTGTGTCGGGGGACCATAGTCGATGTCTGATTGGGGCTCGCTCATGGTGGACTAGCTATCCTCATGAGCCGGACCAAGAGAATCTTTATGGAGTCATCGACTAACCAATGCCTCTTTGTATGAATTGAACTGAAGGATGTTGACCTGTAGGTCAAATCATGGATCTATGTTGGTATATTATGTTGAGCAGTCGAATCTAGTAATATCCATTGATTGATGTTAACTTGGTCGCGTATTATGGAGAACTTACATTATTTGGTGTTGCTCAAATCTACTAGCATGGTAGGGTTGATGTTCTTCTTCCGGTTAACCTCATATTAACGTCATGTCCAAGCACTACTAAGTCTTGCGAGTACGTTTGTACTCATTGGTAGTTGTTATTGCATGCTTAGGAACATGTGAACCCTCCCTCGGCGACTATTTCCCTGAAGACGCTTGAATCGGTATCTCTTCAGCTTTTCGAACTTGTGGACCGATGTAGGGTATTTTGGGCCTTTTGAGATACTAGCTTGTATCTCTGGGTAAAACTGCATGTTTCCGCTGTTTATCTACCGTACTTAAGACCTTCAAGTCAAATGTCTGTAAATTAAGTAATTGCCCAAATGTAAGGGATGTGCATAATTATCTAGTAATCCTCCCTGTAGAGTTTGTGCAATGATATGCGAAGTTGTTTAAACACGGCTCTTCGTACACAATGCGTGTATGGTTGAAGTGTGCGAACAGACGGTAGTGAGTTGGTACGAGTTTTCTGTGCGAGCTAGGTTCATGATCACGAGTGAGTGACCCGCCAGTTGCGATGTGACTGCCGGCTGGACAGGGTGAGGACGTCAGTGTCAGGCCTTCAGGTGACCCGCCGATCTGTGCTACGGCCGATTGGGTTAGGGTGTGGACACGGACGTCGGGCTCCTCTTGTGATTGCAATTTTCATCGCGGAAGCTGAGTATTAACTCACTATAGGGTTTCGGAATCATGTTTGGCTTATGGCATGGTATCCGTTCTGGCCGGCTGGACCAGCAGTGAGACATACGACCAGGTGGTCAGGTGGTGTTCGTATGCAGTGCTGGTTCGGTGTCGGACCCTTAGCAGTGTATGCACGCGAGGTAACGTGTATCCACGTTAAGCGGTTGCTCGGTCTTTGACGGCGTATCGTACGGTAAGCCAGGTACGATTCCGGGTCCCAACACCTCGTGTCACAGGACGTTGTGTTAGAGGAAGAAAAAGCATGGAGTTGGGAATCCTCAAGAGAAGAGACTAACGGTGCAACTTTGTTGTACATTATCCAAACTTATGATGATGCAGGAACCAATGATGTCCAGAACGACGTACCGGGCGACAATGACCTTGGCGAACATGATCATTCCGACCATGATAGCCACGGTCAGACCGACGATCAAGCCGACACCGGTGATCAAGGCTACAGCAAGACCGGCGATGAAGCGGTGGAACCAACTCCACCGGCGTCACCAGGCGCAGCAACGCCTGGTTTGGTTACTCCAAGCACAGCATCGGACGTGAGCTCATCGGGCCCTTGACGTGTCCGACCGCTGCAGGAGATCTACGACGCCACAACTCTAATTGACTTGGAGCTCTCTGGCCTATGCATGCTAGGTGTGGAAGAGCCTGCTACGTACGAAGAAGCAAGCCAGGAGGCAAGCTGGAAGCAAGCAATGGATGAAGAGCTATCCTCCATTCAAAGAAACGGTACGTGGACATTAACCACTTTGCCACCAGGTTCTAAACCCATTGGCCTCAAGTGGGTGTTTAAATTGAAGAAGGATACTAGTGGAGCTATTGTGAAGCACAAAGCTAGATTAGTGGCAAAGGGTTATGTTCAAAGATATGGGATTGATTTTGATGAAGCATTTGCACCGGTGGCACGTCTCGAAACTGTCCATTTGTTGCTAGCTATGGCAGCTCAAGAAGGATGGAAAGTACATCATATGGATGTCAAGACGGCGTTTCTCAACGGGGATTTGCGTGAAGAAGTTTATGTGGCGCAACCTCCGGGCTATGAAAAGAAAGGGAAAGAAGGAAAGGTCTTCAGATTGCACAAGGCGCTATATGGCTTACGGCAAGCTCCACGGGCATGGAATGAGAAACTAGATCAATCCTTGCTTTCACTAGGATTTGATCGGTGCCCATTGGAACATGCCGTGTACAAAAGGAGAAAAAACGATGAAGTATTGCTGGTGGGTGTTTACGTGGACGATCTGATTATAACAGGTGATAGTGATCAAGAGATTACTAATTTCAAAAATCAGATGAAGAGTAAATTAGCATGAGTGATTTGGGACTGCTCAGCTATTATTTAGGAATTGAAGTATCACAGAAGGAGGGAAGAATCTCTTTGTGCCAAACATCATATGCAGAAAAGCTACTTGAAAGGTGCGGCATGAAAGATTGCAATTCAACTTTAATCCCGATGGATCCACGTACAAAATTGAGCAAGGCAAGCTCAAACCCACCGGTTGACACGATGACGTATAGAAGTATGGTGGGCAGCCTACGGTACCTTCTTCACACGCGCCCTGATCTTTGTTATTCAGTGGGCATTGTGAGTAGGTTCATGGAGAGCCCTACCACCGAGCACTTAGCCACGGTGAAGCAAATATTGCGGTATGTAAAAGGCATCCTAGGGCTTGGGTGTATCTACAAGGAGAAAGAAGAGGGGATGGTGCTACAAGGCTACTCGGACAGCGACATGGCTGGAGATATAGATGACAGGAAGAGCACATCTGGTATGGTGTTTTTCCTTGGTGAAAATCCAGTGAGTTGGTGTTCATAGAAGCAAAGAGTGGTGACACTTTCATCTTGTGAAGCTGAATACATTGCTGCTAGCTTAGCAGCATCTCAAGGCGTATGGCTCGGAAGATTACTCACTGACATTATCAAGAAGGAGGTGCAAATGGTTCAATTGAGAATCGATAATCAGTCGGCGATTTCCCTTTGCAAGAATCCGGTACACCACGAAAGAAGCAAACACATTGACACCCGTTTCCATTACATTCGGGAGTGTGTGGAGACAGGGTTGATTGAAGTACGGCACATTTGCACGAAGGACCAGCTTGCGGACATTCTCACCAAGTCTCTCGCCAAGCCCAGATTCTACGAGATGCAGGAGAAGATCGGAGTCCAGCTGGTGAAGAAACAACAAGGTTAAGGAGGTGAATGTTATGATTAACCTAGTTGTTATTTAGCATATATATGTGTGTCACGTTAGGAGTTAAGTATGAAAGGTTTTGGCAGGTCTGGACGTATTGCATACGTCGGACTCTAGCTGTTAGGAGTTTGCATTAGGAAAGGAAAGAGTTAGGAAAGTCTAAACCTGATTCCTAACCGGTTGTGGTAAGGTCAGGGTGGCGTCGTGTTGGACATGGTTTCCATGTCGTGTTGGGCGCGAAGTCGCATTGTGAAGACTCTATATAAATCAAGGAAGAACTAAAGAAAAGTGCAAGTCGATTTGCACGTTAAGAAAATTTCCAATGTGAGCGTGTTCTTCTTCTGTTGCTGCCAAGTTTTCTCTTGTCGTGTGAATCGATCCAGGGCAAAGAACCAACAGCATAAGGACTCAGGAGAAACAATAAGGTGCCACCCTTCCCTAGGAGTGCTAGATTAAACCGTTTTAGATCCATAAAGCCCATACCTCCTTTCACCTTGGCTTCAGTCATTTTCTCTCACGCCAACCAATGAATAGAATGACGATCCAGAGAACTACTCCACCAGTACTTAGCCATGTATGTTGCTATCTGTTTACATACCTTCTTTTGCTGCTTGAAACAACTCATACTATAAGTCGGCATAGCTTGAATGACAGACTTGAGAAATACTTCCTTCCTAGCACAAGAAAGTTTCTTCTCACTCCAACCTTGGATCTTACTTCTTGTCCTCTCTCTTATATGGTCAAAATCACCATTCGTCAGGCGACCCGCCACAGTAGGAAATCCTAAATATTGCTCGCTGAACGCCTCAACTGGGATAGCCAGCACTTGTTTAATCATCTCCCATACACTAGCCGGAGTATTAGGGCTGAAAAATATAGAGCTCTTGTCCCGATTAACCTTTTGCCAGAGCACTGACTATAGATACAGAGAATGTCATTTAACCGCTCGGCGCTCTCCTCCTTCGCGCGCGCCAATTAAAATCAGACTATCATCGGCAAATAGGAGATGTGTTATCCATGGGGACCAAAAACTCGCCCTGATCCCCCTATCCACTGCACCCACATGATATCTCTTCAATACTGTTGTTAAAACCCTCCGCACAGATCAGGAACAGGTATGGTGACATAGGATCACCCTGCCGCAAGCCCCTCATTGGCACGAAGCTCAGCAACAAATCACCATTTAACTTCACAGAAAACCTGACAAATGACACACACTTCACTATAAGCCAAACCAACTTATCACTGAATCCCAACCATGTCATGATTGCCTCCAGAAAATGTCATTCAGCCTTATCGTAGGCCTTCATCAGCTCAAGTTTAGCAGCACAGCAATTGTTCTTGCCCTTCTTCCTTCTTATTGCATGAACACTCTCGTAGGCCACAAGGACATTATCAGTGATTAAACGCCCAGGGAGAAACACTCTTTGTTCCTCACCAACTTCATCCAACACACCTCTCATCCGGTTGGCAATAGATTTTGTTGCAATCTTGTATAGAACCGAACAGAGGGATGTAGGATGATATTGTGTAATGGATTGGGGATGACGCACCTTGGGTATCAGTACAATATCAGTGTCATTCACCCCTGTAGGTAGCTCCCCACCATTGGGAAAACCCAGCACTACCTGCACAACAAGTTCATGCCACAATAACTCACAGTGGAGCTAATAAAAACCTGCCGTGAATCCATCAATCCATGGAGCTTTTGACGGACCCATCTGGAAAAGAGCATGTTTAATATCTTCCTCGTCAAAATCTTGGCCCAGGTCATCATTCATCATCATGGATACCTGTTCTTCCACTAGGGAAAGCAAATCCTCCATGTTATTCGTAACTTGTGACAAGATAAGGATTGGTAAAAAAATTGTACCTCCCGTGCACCCCCTGTATATTGTCACATATTGACCCATCCCCCCGTTGAAGAGACTTAATCATATTCATCCGCTTCCTCTGGGCAGCTTGTGCTTGGAAATATGAAGTATTGCAGTCCCATTCCATGAGCCATTCTACATGTGATCGTTGTTTCATCTATATTTTCTATTGGTGCAGCGTGTCCCTCAATTTCTGGTTGATCCACCTTTCTTCCAAAGATAGTCTGATGCCAAGCGTGTGGCTACGGGCGCTTTAGCTATTTCTACAACTTGTACTTGCTGAACTCCTTAGCGCCCCATGAGCCAAGCTTCACCCGCATGTTCCATAGGGCAGCGCATAATCCAGTCATACCATTCTGGCCCTGCACCCTTCTGCCAACATGCATCGACCATCTTATCATAGTCGGCATGTGTTTGCCACATGTTCTCGTACCTGAACGTATGGGCACTCATACGCCGACACATTTCCTTCTCACAGATCTCTGTCACAATAAATTAGTGATTTGATTCACTAACACTGATGTATCGAACCTTGCAGTGGTTAAAGAGTTGTAGAAATTCAGCGTTTGCAAAGGCACGGTCGAGCCTAGCTTTCACATTAGCATCTCTAAGTTGTCTATTATCCCATGTAGACGGCACTCCGTTCCAGCCCAGTTCCTAGAGCGTGCACTCGTCATTAGCCTCATAGAAGGCCCTCATTTGCCATTCGGCACTTTCCGTCACACTAAAGTTGACCATTTTCAGAATAATCTTGGCACACCTAGCACTCGGCAGATTGACCTTGATTGGGACGCTTTGGGCTACACGGTACGAGACCTTACAGCCCTGGATGTTGATTTTCAGGAAGAGGAGATCAAGACCGCAATCTTTGACCTTCCTTACGAGAAGGCCCCAGGACCGGATGTATTTATAGGAGTTTTCTTCAAAAAGTGTTGGGAGATAGTCAAAGGAGATCTCATTGCAGCCATACACCAGGTCATGAATTTAAATGGGTCCTTTTTGCGGATGTTGAATTCCGCAAATATTGTGCTGCTACCAAAGAAGATGGACGCCACGGCTGTTGAGCATTTCCGACCGGTGAGCTTAATACACAGCTTCACAAAGATATTCACTAAGTTGTTAGCTACATGGGTGGTGCTAGTATTGCAAGACATTGTTTCCATCAACTAGAGTGCCTTTGTTAAGCGGCGGAGCATCCATGATAACTTTTTACACGTCCAGAACATGGTGAAAGACCTTTACGCAAAAAAGGTACCAAGTTTGTTCTTCAAACTGGATGTGTCCAAGGCTTTTGATACAGTCAGTTGGCCATTCCTCCTCGAGGTTTTGGAAAGGCTTGATTTCGGTGCACGCTGGAGGGACTGGCTGTGCCAAATCTTCGTGTCTTCCTCCTCCCAAGTGCTGTTGAATGGTCACCCGGGCAGGGCATTCCATCATGCCCGTGGCTTGAGGCAAGGTGATCCACTCTCACCAATGCTCTTCATTTTGGCTTTTGACCCAATACAGTGGCTCTTTCAACGGGCGGCTAACATCAGATTGCTCAAATCGTTGGGGACTTCAAACTCGGCATTCCGAGTCTCGCTCTATGCGGATGATGCGGCAATCTTTGTGAATGCAGACAAGGAGGAGATCATAGCAATCAGAGCTATCCTTGATTGTTTTGGTAGGGCTAGCGGTCTCGTAACAAACTTGGAGAAGTCAGAGGTATACCCAATCCGATGTGAGGACATGGACCTCGCAGATCTCTTGAGGCCTTTCCCGACGCGTCAGGGGTCCTTCCCGTGTAAATACTTGGGCTTGCCGCTACACCTTCGCAAGCTGAGGAAAATTGACTACCAACCACTCATTGATAAAATTGGAGGTAAATTGCCAGGATGGAAAGGGCGGCACCTCCCGCGCGGGAAGGATGGTTCTAGTCAAATTGGTACTCTCAGCCATCGGGATTTATCACATGTCCGTCTTCCCGTTGCCAAAATGGACAAGAGTAAAGATTGACAAGATTAGACGCGGGTTCCTATGGAAGGGAGTGGAAGGACAGGTAGGAGGGCAACCACTTGTAAATTGGAACACGGTCTGTCGTCCAAAGGAACTGGGCGGCCTAGGCGTTCTAGCTTTACAAAGATTTGGCACAGCACTACGCTTGCGGTGGCCATGGCTGAGATGGATCTCCAAGGACGGGACATGGAAACAAATGAACCTTCCATGCACCGAGGCAGAAATGGACCTCTTTAGAACTGCCACCACAATCACTCTTGGAAATGGCAAAAAATCTTGTTTTTGGAAGGACCGGTGGCTCAATGGATCAGCGCCAAAAGACATCGCGCCATCCATCTTTCCATTGCCCAAAAGGAAAAATCGTACGGTATACCAAGAGGTACATGATAATTTGTGGATCCGCTCCCTCCGTCCAATCACGACAACGACACAGCTTAGAGAATTTGTCCTTTTGTGGACGGCCTTACAGGAGGTGACTCTGGATGAAGATGTCAATGACTTCCACGGCATCGGCTTACAGATTCCAGTTTGAGGGAACGACAAGACCCTTTTCAGCCACCAAGCTTTGGAGCGCTGTAGCGGAACCAAAATGTAAAATCTTTGCATGGCTAATACTTCATGATAATGCACTCATGGCCGACAAACTAGCCGCGAGGGGCTGGCCACATGACAACACCTGCGCACTCTGTAACTCCGAGTTCGAAACAAATAGACACCTTGCAAGAGAATGTTTTTTCACAAGAGGTGTCTGGGGGATCGTCTCCTCTTGGATGGGGATCGCCACTAACGCGAATTTCCAGCAAGCCACCCTAGATTAATGGTGGGAGGCCAACACCAAGGCTCTAGATAAAAGGAAAAAGAAGGAATTTGGAGGCGTCCTATTATATGTGCTATGGAATGTGTGGAAGGAAAGGAATGGAAGGATTTTCATAAACGAACATTTGGGGGTGCTCGAGGTATCTGGTCTCACAAAGGAAGATATATACCAAAAAGAGGGGACTCTCACATACGGCGGGATGTAATTTTCAGTTTTCTCCTCAGCCCCCATGGGGCCTTGTTAATTCTCTGTAAATATTTTTCTCCATCTTAATGAAATGGCAGCGCTCCCGCTTTGTTCTAAAAAAAAGTTCTCTGAACCCTGCAGGGTCTCATTGAAATAACCGACACAACACCAAGGTCCCTGACACACTACATACAGAACTCTCAGAAATCTCTAGCTATTATGGTGATTTTCTCAGTGTGGCTCACCATAAAAACCAGTAAAACACCACTTGGGCACACCATCTTCCCTCTTCCGCACCACTACATCGATACAACCAGCATTAAAAACTTTTAAGATCCACACTCACATCAACAGTCCAGAGCAAACCTAGATCACCACTGAGACCATCATTGTCTGCCACAAAGCACCCTGAAAAACTCAGGGTACCTTGCAACTGTTCAACTCGCTTACCCCTAATCTTCGTTTTCATAACAAAGAGAACTGAGGGCGCTTCTTGCTGCACAATTTCACAAGCCCCTGGCAGTTCCAACTGAAACAATTCATTGGTCCCGACAGGACTGCTCCAAGGCAGCCGCCGCTGATGAATTATCAAACGTTGTTGGGGTACTTCTCTTCTTCTTTGAATCCCTAATCTCCTCTGCTTACTGGACTAGAACATCTACAAGAGTAGAACGTTTGCGGTTTTGTTCCGTATCCATCAAAAACAGTATGTGCTTTATTGCCACAGGATGTGAGAAGCTCTTTTCTGCCAGCACAGTTTTCCGATATACTTTTTTCTTGGAGCCACCCTTAGCAATATTACCACCATAAAACTTAGACACAATATCCTAGACCAGTTTGTTGCGTGTCTTGAGTGGTGACGTCACCTCGACACCATCCCCCACTCCCAGTACTTGTGCCAGAATTCCTCGCTTGAGAATTATCTTTCAGTGACCACTAAGTCTGGCTTGGGGATCTCTTCTCTGGACCAATCCTTGACTATCGCTATTACGATGCAGCACATCACCAATCTTGCCAATGATGATATTACCCCAACGTTCATTCACAAGATTGAACGGAAGATTCAACACATGTACCCTGGTTAGGAGCCTATTGAAGTTTAGCTCCAACGGCCTTTTTGCAATCCACAGTGTTCTCTAGAAGCACAACATGTTTATTCACCCGCAATCACAAACCTTCCCAAATCCCGATCCTGCTCCTGGACCAGATTAGCAACGAAGAGGTTTTGACCAAGAGATCGGAATACTAGCCCTCTAGGGTTTCTCGTGCGGGCAGAGCACGCCGCGATTGTCTGGATGTGCAGGGTTCTCGGAGCAAGAACCTTACCCATCAGAGTGCAGCGTGGCTATCCATCCTCTTCCTCACGATCGTCAATGACCAGTCGTGCCGACTCATCTTTCATGAGATCTAATCTATCCATCATGTTTGTCACCTTCGTAGGCAAAATTGCCGCATCATTCCCATCCGCCGCCTACCCCTCCAGCACCCCAATCAAGTCCACATCACCAAGGGTGGGTAGAGGCACAAAGGCCTCCCCTTGATCGCCCCGAGTGTGCAACAGGCAAGCAAGGGCGCGAGGAGCGTAGGAAGAAGCCACTTCTGGGAGGAGGACGCGAGAAAAGTAGCCACCCGTAGGGAAGATCACTGTGTCAACGTCGGCTTCACTAAAACCCAAGATCGCTAGAGTGTTAGGGTTTTAGAAAATGTGAGTTCGATCTAGTTAATCTCAGCTACAAGGTCCTCAATGTCAGATGCAAAGATGTGGAGTTATCTTTGGAAGCTCAAGGTTGCACCAAAAGTTAGAGTGTTCTGGTGGTGTGTCCTCAAGGAAATCTTGCCGACGTTAGACACTTTGAAACACAAACATATTTTATTTTTTTTGAGAACGAAACACAAACATATTAAGGAGAGAGGTTTGTGTGATATTTGCCAAGCTATGAATGAAGAGCTCATGCATGCACTCATTAATTGCTCCCATGAGCAGCGCTTTTGGACGGAGGCGAGGGTTTGTTTGAGATAATGCTCCCTCATCTACATCCGAGTATGTGGGCAAAGGATATTTTGCGTGATCCCATCATCCCTGAGGGGGGAGCTTGTATTGTGTCGGTGATTTGGGCGATATGGTCGTCGAGTAATCGCTGGACTCATGATAGCAAGGTTTTTGATCCAGTGCAATCAGTGAAATTGATCAATGAGTCTCTATTAACTCCGAAACTTCTAGCTGGGTCAATGCCATCCCTTCACTTTGGCAAGTATGGCAGAGACCCGATCCTGATTGGGTGAAGATAAATTTAATGGTGCCATTGCAACTATGGATAGGAAGGGAGGGTCGGGGGAGTTGCATGTTCGGATACGACCTCCTTGGTGCTTGGGCTTTCCCATATGTGGGAGTAACGGACCCGCTGATCATGGAAGCACTTGCGTTTCACGACGAAGTGCGTTTTTATAGCCCAACAGGGTGACTCGTCATTGAGATGGACTGGATGAAGGCTGTAAACCTCCCAAAAACTCACTGCAAACCTCAGACGGTGGTGGTGCCGATCTTTCGTGAAGTCAAGGCGCATCCCAATGCCTCAACGGATCACACCAGCAACCCGATATCCAGAACCCTCATCATCCTTCGGCAACATGGCACATCCCAATGCCTCAACGTATCACACCAGACACCGGATATCCGGGACCCTCAAACTCGAGGGGCAGCCAGCAGGGAGCTGCTCCCCACCGCCTCGTATCAGCCCAGCCAGGGGCCCTGGTGCAGCGGTGCTCCTGCCCTCTCCAGGCGCATTGTGCCGAACACCTCTCGGGCCTTGAGATCACGCCGTGCCCTGGCTGATCGCGGATGGCTTCGCGCCCAGTTTGCCCGCCCGCCTCCAGATGGCCGAACACGTCGCGGCCATCACGACAGCTTGTGGCCTGTGGGCGCATGGCCGACCCGCGCGCACGCGCATATTTTCGATCGGTCCGCCCCCAGTCCCCACCGCACGGACGCAAACCAAGCCAAATTCAGACCGGACAGACCAGACGGTCCTCCCTCAGCGGAGCCTCAAACGAACTCAACCCCGAGTCTCAAATTCAGACCGGACAGACCAGACGGTCCCCCCTCAGCGGAGCCTCAAACGAACTCAACCCCGAGTCTCGAACCCTTTTTGGTTCTCGACTCGTTCTTCAGCCGTCACGCCTCCACCCCCGTGACCAAACCAAACCCTCCGTAGCGAGTAGCGGCGAGCTCGGCAATGGGTAGCAGCGCGGCCGCCGACCTGGTGCTGAAGGCGGCGTGCGAGGGCTGCGGCTCGGCTTCGGGCCTCTACGGCACGGGCTGCCGGCACGCCACCCTCTGCAGCTCCTGCGGCGCCGCCATGGCGCGCTCCCGCGCGCGCTGCAACGTCTGCGCCGCCCCCATCACCAACCTCATCCGGGTACAGCCTGCCCTTCCCGCGGCGGCTTTAGGTTTTCATTTGCGTGATCAATGGGCAATGGCATTGCCGCCGCCGCCGCCGCCGCGCTTGGCAGTTTTGGGCCTGTAACTTTTTCCTGCTCCCACGGCACGCAGGAATACAATGTTCGGGTGGATACCACCGCAGAGAAGGCCCTTTCCATCGGCAGATTCACCGCCGGTTTGCCGCCGTTCTCAAAGAAGAAGATTGCGGGCAACAAGTGGTCTCTTCGTAAGGATGGCCTGCAGGGAAGGCAATTTACTGCGAATATGCGGGTACTGGTTCCTGATCATGGATGATCATCATTAGTTTGTATGATCCAATTCCAACCTGATAATATGGTGTCACGATCTATAACCTTTTCGGTGTTAATTCGTGCAGTACTCGCTGTCGTGAGTAAACTCCCCCAATATCACTGTAGTTGTTCATTTAGGTTGTACTGAATTAAATGCCTGTGATCAACTGATCATACATTTTTGGTATGCTGTCAGATACACATGCCTCTTAAGGAGTTCATTTTGTTCATCTAATGACAAATGTACATGCTAAGAGACTCTTCTGCAGTAACTTGTTGTCAGTGATTGTAGCTCAAGAACTTTGCCATGATGTTGTTCCTGTTAACCGTGTGGCGCACATGTTTGACAAAACAGGAGAAATACTACAACAGAAGGCCATGGATCTTGGAAGATGAAACAGGTGAATATCAGTACCAAAGTCAACTTGAGGGATCACAATCTGCTACTGCTACATACTATTTGTTGATGAAGCACGGCAAGGAGTTCCATGCTGTTCCTGTTGGTTCCTGGTACTCACAGTTTGCTTCTCACTTTATTTTTCCCATCTATCAACTATAATCATCATGACATAAGCTTCATGAGAGTATACACTGTTACCAAAGTTTTGACAACGAATATCAACACTTGCAAGTTTCAACAATCAATATTACTAATTATGTGCTGAAAAGCCCCAAAAATAAAGTACTCTCTTAATTCCTTTAGAGTATCCTTACAATTTGCCATGCCTCTCAGGTATAACTTCAGTAAAATTGCACAGTACAAACAATTGACTTTGGAAGAAGCTGAAGAGAAGATGAATAGAAGGAGAAACAGTGCAACTGGGTATGAACGTTGGATGATGAAGTCAGCTACACATGGAGCTGCTGCCTTTAGTTCGGATGTGAAGAAGCCTGATGATGTAAATGGCGAGGCGAAAGGTGGGGTCCAATCCAAGAAAGGAAATAGGAATGAGGATGGAACTCAATCTGATAAAGGCGAAGAAGATGAAGAAGAGGGAGCTGTAAGGAAAACTAGGCATGCACTTACTACGAAGGCCTTGGAGGACGAGGAAGGTGGAAAAGAAGACTTTGATTTTGATGGTGAAGTTGAGAAAGGTATGCTGGTCAAAGACATGCTTATTCTTGTAATCCAAAAGAGCTGTTCATTCATAGTTACAATACAAACCACAAAAGAAATACTTGTTGCTCAGCCTTCAATAGGGTTCTTAGCTGAAACCTGCTCTTTATCAGGTGACGATTGGGAGCATGAGGAGATCTTCACCGATGATGATGAGGCTCTGGATATTGAACCAGAGGAAAGAGCTGATTTAGCTGATACTGAATTCCCTGCTCCACCCGAAATTAAGCAGGTAGACAGAAATGCACGTCCTTGTGCTCACAATATCGGTTAACATCCCATGCCTGCAGCCTGCTGCAAAATGCTGCTAGCACACATTTTACTGGATCTACAGATGCTGCTGGCTTTACCAGAACTGTTGATAAATATTAGATATGAATTTCTGATTGCAATATCCACAGGATGACGATGAGAATGAACAAGCAACTGGCGGCCTGAGCAAGTCCGGTAAGGAACTAAAAAAGTTGCTCCGCCGTGCCGCTGGACAAAATGAGTCCGATGAAGATGATGACGAAGACACTGATGTAATGATCACCACTCCTCTTAAAACTTGCATATGATTTAAAGGACGCGAGTTGCATGAACACAAACAGTTTTGTTGAATAGAGTTCATGTTTACTATTGTTTCATCCAACAGGAAGATGAGTCATCATCGCCACTACTTGCTCCAAACCAGAAAGATAAATTCAAAAGTGCACCAGGGGAAAAGAACCCTGATAAACCAACCGCAACAGAACCTGTTAATAGCACTCCACCTGCGTCCAGGTCCAATCAAAAGAGAAGATCAGGGGGTGATGATGCAAAAACCTCTAATGGTGCAGCGCTAAAAAAGACAAAGATAGAATCTGTAAGTCATTTCTTCTGTTTTCTCTCTACACATGTGGAATTTAAGGTTTAACCATCTAATTGTTGCATTGCAACTGAATATCGTACCATTGGTATAGGAAACTAAAACATTAGGTGTCAAGGAGGAAACCCCCTCTTCCTTGGAACCATTTCCACAAGCATTTGCTTCAGCAAGAAGTGATACAAATGTATCTACAGTTACAGAGGAGGAAATCAGGAGAGTACTTCGTGCAGCTGCTCCTGTCACAACGCAAGATTTGGTGTCCAGATTTAAGCCTAAGATAAGAACTCAAGAGGTAGGGTGCTTTGGCTTTGTGTTGCGTTTTTCTCTGGAATACTGTGTTCTTGATAACTCTAAGCCTTTCATACCACTTCATACTATCGATTACGTTATTTCGGACAGTGTATGTTATGTACCCAGCCAATGCATGCACATAATTTGATATCTGGTTATTCTCGTACTGCAGGACAGGAAACATTTTACCAACATTCTGAAGAAAATTTCGCACATGCTTAAGACCAAAGGCTGCAACTATATCGTCCTTCGAGATGAATACAAATGAACAGACAAGTCAACGCAGTTGTGTATGCTTCCCATTATACGCCTCTAGCATTGCATGCCATCCTTGTCTCTGAAAACTGCTCGTAGATTACGTCTGTGTGACATATCCAGATATCCTCGACTGTCCATTCTTTTATGCCACTTTGTAACAACAAAAGGATTCGCCTGGTTTGACTTGGCATGGTCTTCAATTTTGACCATTAATATCGTTTACGATATATTTGTGGTAACTACAAAATAGTGATAATATGAAAGTACTTTCAAATATGAATCGAATGGCAACAAATTTTTTTATCACGAGACACATATTTTGTTGGACTTTATATTGGTCAAGCATCACGAATGTTAAATCTTGAAATACATGGGGCCTTGTAGCAAGTTAAGCTGCTTGACCAGGAGACGTTAACACGACAATCTACTTAGTTTTTCACTCTTACCTGCTGCTCATCCAATTTTATTCTTCCAGTACTGTACTCCCCTACATCGGGTAGCAGCAGCAGACAAGAAAATTTTCATGATCATGCGATTCTCCAATACATCCTATAGTACGGCCTCTTATACTGACGGGAGTACAATTTTCTCTATGCTCGCTGGATTGAAGAGTGATGAGCACCCAGCCTTTAAGAAAACAGCTCATAAACCGAATGATGAATTCATGATGATCGATGCAAAGGCGGTAACAAATGCACGTCACTTTGTTCACAAGCCTGGACAACTTAGCAGTATCAAGCCATCAAAGCTCACAGGAAATCACAGTACAGGCTTGGCTGGTTCTTTTCTCCTTCTCTTCCCCTTTTTGACAGGATTGTCCTGGGTGATTTGACTTGTGACAACAATTAGTCAATGACTTAAGCAAACAGACTGTAACCATTTCAACAAAGCAATATGGAAATCAGCAACAATTTCGTAATTCAACTACCATTGTATTATCCTGATGCTTTTTTCGTCCTAGAAACAACAATCGTTGATCAAATCTGGGTAAAGGTGATATAGGAAACCAGTCACACATACTGTTTACCCACAAAATAGTTTCCTACTTTGATCACTCCCTCGAGTGTAGTTGACCTAAACTGAACTGGGAAAAGGGCTGGTCTGTAATAAGTTCAAAAGTTCCACTGCAACAGTTACCAGCACCACCAGTTCTATGAATCCTACTTACATCCAAAGATAATCAAGATATTATACATGCAGTGTAATGCAAGGTAATAACAATGTCATATTCCAAACTCCCAATTAATGTCATCTCTGAACATCGATATGGGAAAGCAAATAGTGACAATATCCAGACAATAGGCTTGACAATAGGGTGAATATCTCCGGGTAAAGGGTTTGCTGGGTTACCAGCTTACAATTTTGGAGGAGATAGTGACAACAGAGGATATAACCTTCCACTGAGCCCATTAATAGAGTTCATTTAGCTGGTTCCACCAAAAGTTTATCACCGTGTCAAGATGCAGTCAGTAAATGGGCAACCCTTAATTCATGGACCAAGTTTCCAGAAGACACATAAAGGTCTAAATCAGAACCGCTTAATGATTGAGTTTCTAATCCCATCAAGTTGAATTAATATATCAGCTGATGTAGTTTAAAGTTTCAACAGATTCGTTATATCAAACTCTTAGAATTCAAATAAAAAGGCTATTTACATGTATAAAGCACATATAATGTGTTTCAGAAGTGTGGACCAACTTGGACTATTGATACCAATCATTGACAAGTGTTTCTGACCAGAAACAAGTAAATATTGACCTCAACAAGTGGAAAATTCTTTGACCAAGAATTTTATGCCCAGTTCAGACAGCCCAACTCACATCGTGGCATATAAGTAAACTATTGCTTTGTTGTACCAAACTATGCCCACAACAGCAAGATTGAGGAAAGACCTTTTTAGATAGCACAGTGGCCTACGTGAGTCTTATATTCTAAACTGCTTGCAGCAACTACGTAGAATATACTAGTTGGAGAAAAGTGATGGTGCCATCTCAGTACAAAAAGAAGTGAAAGGGATCTGCGAACATGGAAAGCTTGAAGCCATCACACAAGTGGGGCATGGGTTTCAAAAATTCAAACAAGTGGGACATGCCTGCTTAGGAGGAAATGGTCATAAAACAGAGGAAGGAAGCACAGCTCTCACAGGGCCCAGCAAAACACTACATCTAAAGCATGTCCAAAAGCAACATGTTTCACAATCAGCAAAACACTACATCTAAAGCATGTCCAAAAGCAACATGTTTCACAATCTACCAGCAAAAAGAGAGAACTTCCCAGTCCACAATATTTAGTGGTCTTGCTAGTATTGAATCGTGCATGATATTCCTATCGTTAACCAAACTATGATTGTGTATGTGATTAATGGGGAGAAGGTTCTTGTCAACCTTGAATAGAAATTGCGACTGTTTTATGCCATCAAGATTTTTAATACATCAATCGATTAAATGGTTAGGTTTGGAATGCTGTACAGAAATTACCAACAACGCTTATGATAAATGGGGTGCAGTTCTTATCAAATTTGAATTGAAACTGCCACTGTTTTTTCTCATCAAGATCCAATCAATTAAATAGATAAATTAGGAGTGGTGTACAAGAGAAAACAAGCATAAGAATAGAAAACTAACACTACCTTTTTCATATAACAAACAAACTAGACTCACCAGCCTTTCTTGCGGGACCTGAAAGGGAACCCACCAGGAGGCGATGGCGAGAACTCTACTGGGAGATGTGGTGGTTCACCCTCACCAGAGAGCATTTCAATCACCTCCTCGCTAGATGGGCGACGAGCTGGCGACCTCTGGATACACAGGAGTGCAACGGTAATGCATAGCAGCGCCTGGTCATGGTCCACATCCCGGACCGCAGAGTCTACAAGATCAAGCAAGCGGCCAACGTGGGCAAGATGCCTTGCCCACGAAATGAGACTCGCTTTCTCAAACTCTGACATGGGTGAGGCCGTCACTTGGAGGGGGCGACGTCCAGAGATAAGAACTAACAACAAAACACCAAAGCTGTAAATGTCACATTTCTCTGAAAGAGGCCCACCGCCACCATACTCAGGAGCCACATAGCAGACTGTGCCACGCATGCTCGGTGTGCTGCTCACTGCTCCACCACTCTTGGGCACAAATTCTGCACTAGCCCAATTCCTGCTACTCCTCCTCACACCATCAAACCACCAATCAATGCTGCCATTGCCATTGCTGCTCCCCCGGCTCCAGCTTTTCATCATCTTCCACCTTGAACGTCCCTTCTCCTCTAAATCACAGTCCCTCTCCCACCACTGCATGCCAGCCACCGCACCAGCATCACTCCTTGACTTAGCAAGTGTCCGACGTTTTTGCTTCTTGGTGAGCTCCTCCGTGTACTCCTCACGCCACCACTCCCGTGCTCTGCGCTTTGGCTTCTTCCTCTCTGTTGAGGTGGCAGGGGTGGTTGTAGACGCACCCGCAATCCAATCGTTCTTCGGTCGCTCCTTCTTGATCTCCGACCTAATCCATTCCATCACATAGTCTTTCACACCACCACCGCCACCACTGGCACCATTATCTTGACGCCACCACCAGTCACTCCCAGCTCCTGATGCTGCAGCACCTCCACCGTTGCAGCTTCGGCCATTAAATCCACTACCAAGACTAGTCTTATCACACCCAGAAGTGGATGCTGCCTCTGCATGAGAAGCCGTGGTGAACCCCTCATCATCCTCCGGTGACTTGGTGGCATCGTCTTCCCCATTCAGTAGAATAGCAGTCGTGCTCTCACTGGCCACTGATACATCATCATGGCATCCACCACCAGGATTTCCATTCCCAACCCCATTTTCCACAATCGCACCACTCTCTAACTCCTCATCTTCTCCAGACTTGATCCGTGCGAGGCCGAAATCTGCGAGGCGGGAACGGAGCTCACCATCCAGCAAAACATTGCTAGGCTTGACGTCTCCATGGATCACCGGCGGATGCACAACGAAATGGAGGTAATGGAGCGCGGCGGCCACATCACGGGCGACGGCGAGCCGCCGCGGCCACTCGGATACCAGCTCGGGGCACCTCTTCCCCAGCAGCGCGTCCTGCAGCGACCCGTTGGGCATGAGCTCGTACACCAGCATCATCCGGCGGCGGCGCGGATGCGCGGAGAGCGAGTAGGCGAACGGCAAGAGGATGGAGGGCGTCGAGCCGTGGCCGCAGCCGAGCAGGTGGGAGGCGAGGGAGAGCTCGTTGTGGAACTCGCGCTCGCCCTGGAGGGATCCCTCGACGTTCATGACCTTCACTGCGACGGGCTGCCCCGTCCTGGGCAGCGCGCCGCGGAAGACGGGGCCGAAACCGCCCTGCCCCAGCTTGCTCCCCGCCGCGAAGCTCCCCGTGGCGCGGCGCAGCTGCTGGTACGATAGCCTCCGTAGCGCGGGCGCGGACTGCGTCCCGGCCCCCGCCGCCGCCGCCGCGGCTCGCTTCCTCCCCCTCCGCAGCCAGACGAACATCGCGAAGGCCACCAAGATAAGCGCCGCCGCGACGGCGGAGGCCGCGGCGCCGGCCACGGCGGAGGCCGGGACGCGGTGGCGGCCGTGAGGTCGGAGCTCCGCAACGACGGCGGCGGAGGCGGCGGCGGCGGCCGGAGACGGGGAGGCATCGGGCGGAGGGGGCTGCCGCGAGGGCATCAGCAGAGGAGAGGATGAGAAGGGCGGGGGGAAGAAAAGACAAGCAAAAGCAAGGGACGGAGCCGAAAAGTGAGTTGGCTTTTTGCCATTTCTCAGATGCGTGCGTGTATCTGCATCTGTACCAGTGCAGCGTGGAGTATCCAATGCCTCTGTCAGGTGGGGCACCGAGGATACTAGCGGCCCACTGGCAGTGAGGTGAGAGGGTGGGAGGGAGTGGGGAGAGTGAGAGTGTGAGACGGAGAGAGAAGATCGTTGGAGTGAAACAGTGAAGGGGATGGGAAGCGCTGCTATTGTTTTAGCTATGGCAACCGCCGACCGTCTCCAAGAATGGCACACGCGCCACGGACGTCAGAAGAAAGCCTCGTGTTTCAACTTTCAAGTGGCATCTTCACGACAGATATAAGTCACCAGTTCAAGCTATCACCAAAATCTTCCATCCTCTTCCTGAAAAAAAAACCCCTTCCACTATGCTCCACGCAAAGGAGCATATAGTTGAGTTTTGAATTTCCGATCCTCATTTGCGTACACATGCACTGTCCAGTCACATAACATTGTGTTGCACAAATTATTTAGAGAGCTGCCAGTGCGTCTTTTAAGTCTCAGTCGACCCAATTTTAAATAGATATTTTTTAAAAGTTGGGTACAAGAATTAAGAGTACGAGCAAAATATCAATATTATATTTATATTATTTTCATGTCTACTTTTTAGGACAACAAATGTGAATAATACTACTCACATGAGTAAATAACCTTTTTATGATATTAATGAATAGAAAATAGGAACAAAATGACTAAAACTATATTAGAAGTGTAGAAATACAAGCATTTTAAAAAAATTAGATAGACTAAAAGAACATATATTTTGAAACCGAGAAAGTATCTTATTTCTATTTAGATGATACGTAGAGTAGAATCGTAAGAGATTAGAACTTAGAAGGGATCTACTCTGCGTGTCCTTTCTTCTTATCCACGATCCTTTCGATAACACAAGAAAAAAAGTTAGATAAAGCTAGAAGTTCTTTTTGTCCATGAACCATGGCCTTTTCAGCTTAAAATAGTAACATTGTGTTACAGTATCTCTTTTGATTGAGCACATGACAAAAGACTTGCTTCACCTTTCTCTGGGAGTATCTTATTGCTAGCAGGTAGCAGTAACTACTAAGTGTGCATTGTTAAATTGGAAAGATACTATGTCACAGACTCAATTGGCCATGTCTAAACATCCTAAGGCTAGGGTTTGGAATGTCATCACATTTTAGTCACACTTCTCCTTTTTTCCAAACTTGTGTACGTGCAATTGATTTATCTATCAAAATATATTAGCCACATGTCGCCTAAAAGTAATTTACCAAACCGTGGCTTCAAACCAAAAGGCCCTACATGGCAAGCATCAATCTATCATGTGCTCCATGAATCTTATAGCATCTACGGTAGGAGTCCTACAATATTCTAATAAGAGAAATGATATATATTTATAGTTTGATCTTAGTTTTTGTAAGACGAGTTTTCATTGCATGAAAAAATCAATTATATAAAAGAATGTCTATATCGGACGAAACTGGTTGCATTAAAACATCTCAAAAAAATAATATTTCACTAGTACAATTTTTGCAAGGTAGTCCGATCCTATACTAGAATCAGATAATGGTTCCCTGGTCCCTAGTCTTCTCCGATAAGGGAAATCACTTCAACAATGACGAATGTTACATCACACGTGGTAGCATTTGTAGGTAATGCCTCTCGAAAATTCCTAGCATGCGTAGCAGACACACACGCGCATGTCTTTGAGGAGAGGCTTGTGTTCTTTGTTTACTTTCTAAGAAAAAAGTGAACTCATTAACAACCAACATATGACATTTTTTGTTGAAACCATTTACCAGTCAACATATAACTTGTTTTTGTATAACTGAACATATACTGTAAATTTAGTTTCCGGGAGCCCCTTTCTTTGCGTCTAGCACATGGCCACATTGCCCCAGTTGTCAGCGGTGCATTGGCCCAAATTCGTACCTTAGGAACGTCGTTAGCTCCACCCCTTAAGAAGCTAGCTTTCTCACTAGGGTTGGATCTCTAAAAAGCGTGCGAGATCCAACCATGCAAAAGCAACCGTGATCACAGCCATCTCCACCAATCGCACGTTATTGCACGCGAGAAACTTGGCCCCAAATGGAGCGTTAGCAGTGACAGTATTTGGAGAGGATCCTTCAAAGAAAAGAAAAAATTCCTGTTTGCAATCGACACCATAGGGAGGAGAAATGGGGTTCATATCGGGAATCATGATGGGAATAATCGTCGGCGTCGCCCTCATCGCCGGCTGGTCGCACGCCATGGCTCGCCGCGCCGCCAAACGCAGCGCCAAGGCAAGGCAACCTTAGATATTATAGATTGGTTTTTAATCCATGCAGCCATGAAATGTTTTGACCTTGATTCGTTTGCGTTATGTTATTGTTGTTCCTGACATCCGTTGTGGTCTCCCGTGGATGTTTAAATCGGAGCGATGTGTTGAATCGCTAGAAAGATTCAGGTTTACGATCATTCCTCAGGTTTCTATATTGATCACTTGCATTCTGTGCAAATATTTTGTATGATGACATTGCAAATTGGAAATTAAATTTGACTCAAGTCTGAGTTTCTGACGGCGATGCGCCGGAGTACATTCATTTTGGGAATTCCATTCAGTTTAATTTGTACATTGTTGATAAAATGGTGATGCAAATTGAAGTATCATTTCGTATGTACAGATCAGTTTGAGATAACTTAAGAAACAAATTCGTTTTGAAACAGGCTGCCGATATCAATTCACTTGGATCTCTCAACCGTGAAGATGTGAAGAAAATTTGTGGAGAAAATCTCCCTGAATGGATATCATTCCCAGAGTATGACCAGGTGAAATGTTACTTGACTCCCACTCTTTTGATGTGAACTATTAATCATAACATCTAAAATGCTAGAGAAGCAGCCCTGAAAATGATGCCAAGAAGAAAAGACATATGCAGTTCATACTAGAAAAGTATCAATGCTCAAACACGAAGAGAAACTTAGCTCAATAGTATCGTAAAGAGGTATAAACTAGAAAATACCAACCAAGGTGACGATAAATGTGGGCCTGGGCCAGATATCACTAGCACATTGGATGGTATTTTCCAAACTCGGTGATCTTTGCGGTGACACCGAGCAATATTTACTTGCATGCTATAATCACTTGATGTTTTGCTTTTATTGCTTACCTTGATCAATGTTTTGTGTATTTTGATCTTGTTCTTCAGGTTAAATGGTTCAACAGACTATTGAGCAAGCTTTGGCCCTTTGTTGAAGAGGTACGTACGAGTAACTTCCGACGCTGTTTCAGAAAAATTAACGGGAGATCCCCATCGATCTAAAACGAAGTCACTTCCATTTCAAGCCAAAGCAAATACTTATCGTTTTGCTGTTAAAATCTGTTCTGATCTGCAGTTGCATTTGGTTACAGGCAGCAACCATGGTCATCAGGGATTCTGTGGAGCCTATACTCGACGATTATCGACCAGCAGGGGTATCCTCACTGAAGTTCAGCAGACTCTCACTTGGGACTGTTCCACCCAAAATTGAAGGTTGCAGAGACAAAGTGGCGTCAGTTCTACAGTACTAAGTAATTAAGGATCATCTCCTAAAGACTAAAAAGAACCTTGATCTGATGTCCGCTCTTCTGTTGTCAGGCATTCGGGTTCAGAGTTTCAAGAAAGGGCAAATCGTAATGGACATTGACTTCAAGTGGGGTGGGGATCCAGATATCATCCTCGCAATTGAAACTCTAGTTGCTTCTCTTCCCATTCAGGTTTGCAAATCACACCGCGAGCCTGACGAAACGGGCCTAGCTTAAATTTTCTGTAGTTTTTGACATGGCAGTAACTATATTTACACAGTAGTTTGCTGTGTAGCTTAAATTTGCCGTAGCTGATATTGCCGTTACATTAACAGGGTGGATTAACGTAGTACTGTTCTAAAAGTACTTATTTGCAAGTAACACAAGCACGACAGATTATACCGGATAGAAAAATCCTCATGTTTACTCTGCATGTATACAGTTTAAGAATCTTCAGGTGTTCACCATCATCCGTGTTGTCTTCCAATTGTCTGACGAGATACCTTGCATCTCCGCTGTCGTTGTTGCTCTTCTGGCAGAGGTGTGCTTCTTACAGCCACTCTAATTTCTCTTTTCATCAGTACCACTGGATTTCTCTGTGATTTATTTGTCGCTGGGGTAACTGTTTCTTCTGCATTACTTGCAGCCAAAACCACGGATCGACTACATACTGAAGGCGGTCGGCGGAAGCCTGACAGCAATGCCTGGACTTTCAGACATGATCGACGTATGTTACGAGCTTCCTTTCTCCTCTTCTTGCTTGCCTTATCTGTGTCGACAGATGACAAGTGTTTGTTTATAACTCTGTAGGACACTGTGGCATCGCTGATCACTGACATGCTCCAATGGCCGCACAGAATTGTTGTTCCACTGGGTGGAGTTGACGTCGACATAAGGTTCCATTTTACAGAGCTCAGGAGTAAATATGGGTGTTGAACGGTGTATTAGTGTGTCTGACATGTTTCCGTGCAGTGATCTGGAGCTGAAGCCGCAGGGCAAGGTGACGGTCACCGTGGTTCGCGCGGAATCGCTCAAGAACAAGGAACTGATCGGCAAATCCGACCCGTATGTGGTGCTGTTCATACGCCCAATGTTCAAGGAAAAGACCAGGGTCATAGACGACAACCTGAACCCGGAATGGAACGAGACCTTCGAGCTGATCGCCGAAGACAAGGAGACGCAACATATTATTCTTGAGGTGAACCGATTCATGCACCTCTCACTTCGCTTCCTTGTTAAATAAACTTCAGGTGCAATCGCACATCACACATGTTCGATCTCTGAAATAATTTTTGGCTTCTCAGGTGTTTGACGAGGACAATCTGAAGCAAGACAAGAGGCTGGGCATAGCCAAGCTGCCTCTGAGCGACCTGGCTACGGAGACCGTGCAGGAGATTAACCTGCAGCTGCTGTCGTCCCTGGACACGACCAAGGTCAGGGACAAGAAGGACAGAGGCGTGCTCACCATCAAGGCAAGCTCATTCTCCTCGACGTACTTACGTTTGCTACGTTACGTTCGTCCATGCATGTTCTGGAACAAGAACTCGAGCTGTACGTTAGTGCACGCTAAATGCAGGTGCTGTACCACCCGTACACCAAGGAGGAGGCGCTCGAGGCGCTGGAGCTGGAGAAGAGGGCGGTGGAGGAGCGGCGGAAGAGGAAGGAGGAGACGGGGGCCGTCAGCGAGGCCGCGGACGCCGCCAGCGGCGTGGCGTCCACGGTCACCAACGTGGCCGGCACGGGCGTCGCGGCGGGAGCAGCCGTGGCGGGCTCGGGCATCAGCACGGCCGGCTCCGGCGTGGGGCTGGTGGGGACGGGCATCGGCGCGTTCGGGAGCAGCATCAGCAAGGCCGGCAAGTTCGTCGGCCGGACCGTCACGGGGCAGTTCAGCAGTGCCAGGCGCAGCACCAGCAGCGTGCCGATGATCGACGACTAGTGGATCGATGCAACTGTCAGCTTAGCTTTGCCGTTCGCCTACCCTGCTATTATTAGTACTTCTAGTTATTTGTCTATCTCCGCTCAGAAGTAAGCGTCTTCTTTTTCCGAGAAATAAACATGATTATATTCGTGGTTCAGTTTAATTCGTATCTGAGGCTATTTGCATCCGTATTTGTCTCTGGGGTACTTTTACAATGTACGCATCCATTAAGAAATATGATAGAGCCATTGTCTTTTTCGTTTTCACTCCTATTCAAGTCACTGGGCCTGTTTGGTGTGATGTCTTAAGTTTGGGTGTGCCAAGTCAAGATCAAGGCAAGCCAATGTGAGGACAAACATGGGCATTGGCAAACTTTGTGACCAAACCAAGTGGAGGCCAAACATTTTTGTAGCTTGAAAAAATATTGGTTTGCAAACTTAGGCACCAGCCTGTTGGAAAATATGGACAACAATTCCAATAACTATCATGAAGCATAATTCCCAATAAACTAGTGATTCAAAGAATAATTCCAGACAGCAGCCAATACCACATATTTAAACCACAGCAAGAAGAAACTAACATGACGCCACATTTAAATCACAGCAAGAACAAAAATAACATGACAGTACTCCTCTCCAGAGGAAGAAACGAAATGGGAGGAGGTAGGGACATCATCATCTACACGGTCACGCGGATTTTGTGCACTAAGCATTCAGGGAATTGCAAATGTGCCGCCTAATTTTTTTCATCTCCACACCATAGCAATATGGATTAAAAGCATGTCAGGTTATACGTGCCCAATTTCTAACACAAACGAAGGAGATCAGTTAATTCTACAGCACTATCATCGAGAAAAAAAATCTACACCAATCTAGAACTTTCCTCTAAAAAGGGACCAACTGACTTGGATCGCTGAGAGTGAGAGAGAATCTCTGTATTTTATATTAATAAAGGTGGAGTAAACATGGTCGGTCTAAGTTGTGATAAAAGGGCAAAAGACTAAAAAGGCCAACGACACAAGGCCGGATAAAACCAACAGAGAATTAGGAAGCACGCTGCCCTAGGTGCTTAGCCTCGTCCATCGATCACGCACTATCCTCGAATAATCCTTACGAGAAGGGTAGCAGGCATATTTGACTTCTCGTTGAAAATCTTAGTATCGTGCTCTTTCCAGATTTTCCAGGAAAGAGAGTAACCGTTGAGCGGAGTCCTTTTCGGCATACCGAGGTAGGAGATAAAGGCTTTCAGCTAAGGGCCTGTTTGGTTGGGCTATGGCCGTTGACAAAGCTGCTGTTGGCTGTCTGTCTAGAAAAGCTATTTTTGGCTGTCTGTCTAGAAAAGCTGCTGTGGCTGTGGAAAAGTGAATATATGACTTTTGGTTGATCCAAACCATCTATAATATTTTGAAAATTGAGCACTGAAACTTCAACACATTGCAAAAAGCTAGCAGAAGGCAGCTTTTCCAAACAGCTGAATTTGCACTGCAAAGCCCACAGCTACCGTTGGCAAAAGCTGCTGAAAAAACTGGCCGTTTGGTTGGGCTGCAGCTTTTTCCAGTGAAAAGCTGCTGAAAAGCCCAACCAAACACCCCCTAACTCTTATTTATTTCTCAACTAGCAGAGTGTTCGTGCGTTACAACGGTATCTCAAATAGTAGAACAATATCTTATGTTCTGACCAAAACCATAAGTCAATAATATCATATACTATTTTGCCTTACAACGATCTAATAGTAGAGTGCTCGTACAACACATATACACATATATAACAAAATTTACACACATGTGTGGGGGAAAGAACAACACCAGCAAGCCAACTAACTCAGAACGTAAAGATTAGATTCTGTTATTTAGTAAGATAATAAATTTCAGCAGAGTAAAAACTAACTCAGAACATAAAGATTGGAGTATATTTAGCAGAGTTTATTGAGAGTTACGTAAAGATTGGAATCTGTTTAGCAGAGTTTGTTGAGAGTTGGAGAGTTAGTTAAGGGAGAGTGTGACACCACCATCACCATAGCCACCAACTCAAATTTTATAGATAGTAAAGAAAAGTGGAACATTCAGTAGCACACTTACGGTCTAATCTACTATATACTAAAAATAGAATACGTCTATTATATATTAAAAGTAGAATATAATAAAAAAATAAAAATACTAATTTTTTTTAAAAAGCAAAACATCTGATTGTTAATCTGATGGACCCTTTTATTAGTAGACCACAACTGATAAATCTCCATAAATATACCTAAATAGATCACAACCGATAGATCATCATGACTACACCTAAGCAGATCGCAGCCGATAGATCTTCATAACTGCACCTAAACAGATCACAACCGATAGATCTCCATGACCGTACCTAAATAGATCACAACCGATTGATCTTCATAACTATATCACATCCGATAGATCATCATACAAATACCTAAATAGACAGCTCGATACAACAACTAGCAGATCGGCTCGCGATTTAAACTTTTATTTCCCGTACTGATCTAATATCATGTGTACAGGTAAAAAATAAATATAATTAAAAATTATTTCGTGTAATTAGTACTGATCTAATATCACGCGTACAAGTAAAAATAGATAATTAAAAACATTTCCCTGCAATTAGTATTGATCTAATATCATGTGTACAGGTAAAACAATAAAGATAATTAAATAGATCACATCCGATAGATCATCATAATTGTACCTAAATAGACGGCTCAGTATAGGTTAGCTCGTGATTTGAACTTTTATTTTCCGTATTGATCTAATATTACGCATACAAGTAAAATAAAGATAATTAAAAACATTTGCTGCGCACTTAGTACTGATCTAATATCACACGTACAGGTAAAAATAAAGATGACTAAAAGTATTTCCTGTGCAATTAGTACTGATCTAATATCACACGTACAGATAAAACAATAAAGCTACTTAAACAGATCATATCCGATAGATCACCATAATTACCTAAATAGACGGCTCAGTACAAAGACTAGCACGTCGACTCGCGATTTGAACTTTTATTTCCTCTACTGATCTAATATACGCATACAGATAAAAAAATAAAGATAACGTTTCCTAAGTAATTACATGGGACAGACTGCTAATTATTTAAAATGGAAAATTAATTAACAAAGAAGGCAATATCAGAACAACAAGAAAAAAAATTACATGGTGAAGCTAGCTCTTCTTGCTCATTGTGTCTGGGTCCTTACCGGCGTCCCTGCACCGTTCCCACGGCTCGCACCCGCGTGTGTAGTTGTTGGCGGCGGCATCGGGGTGCCGGGCACGCGTTCAGCGCGCATGGCGTCATTGTTTGTATCGTTGCAGGAGGCGGCCCCCTGAATGGCTGAATGGTGCTCAATACATATTTAGTTTATAATTTCTAAAATATTATACACAATTATGTCTTTTCATGGAATAGTATTTGCAATTTAATAGAAATATTACGTACGATCTTTATACGTAAGACATGTTTACAACCAATCGAATGAGCGTCCAACCATTTTCCTTTACTCACACCCTTCTTATCTTTGTGGGGGGCAGATTTAAGGAATTAACAGATTGATCTTTATATGTACAACTTGTTTATAGACAAAAGGTATTTCGTCCCAGCTTATATTAAAAGCTAATATAGAACAAGTTTGCTGAGATTACCAGCTTTTTCCCTTGTAAACTTGGTCTAAGACAACTAAGCATAATAGCATAAAATCAACATCAAGCATCAATCAACAAAATAAACCATGAGTCTCCATAAGCAACCCCTAGCCCCTCTTGCCCAAGCTGAGCCCATCACAACACCCCAAAAGCAACTAGCCTATTACAAACTACATAGTATTACAAACTATATAGCTTGTTCACGACCAACCAAAATCAGCACCAAACATCTAAAAAGATCAGCGCCCGAATATTGTCTTTCACTCGCCCAAATTAACACGTTGTTTGCTTGATCGTAAGCAAATAGTACGATCTTACATTGGGCAGTTCTTAGTTTAATAAACGTCTACCCTTTCTCCAAAGGTAACCGTTCTCTTGAACATCTCTTCCAATTTATTATCCAAGGATTAATGTCTACTACAATTTAAGCAAAATATGATAGCTACCATTTTACAGGGTATCAATTTTAGACTAACCACTGTCACGGTTATGATTCAGATTCCAGAATCTTTGGGCTTTGCATTGATTTTACATTTACCGTTCGGATATCATGTAGTGCTATACTGTACTTTTGGTTTAGATTTGTATTAACTATACAAATATGCAGCTAATTGAGTCGAGACCAATCATGCATAGCAATGAGAAGGAAAGCTGCATAAGAATGGATCTGAAAGCAACTTTGAGTTACAATAAAATAGCGGCTTATAGATATGATGAGAATTGGTTTTGACTTTTTACATTCGGTGATACTTTTCCCCGAATTTGACGCTTGTTTGCAATACTACGTTTCGTATGTCAATTGTGTGTGGACTAACCCAGATTCTTGTTTGCAATACGACGTTTGTTTATCATTTTGTGTGGACTAACGCCCTCCCTTGTTTACGATTGGGGGAATAAAAGGTGTAGCACATTGTTCACTCGTTTCTTTTGTACTGCAAGCAGTAGGAAGCAGTGGTGACGCGACAGGCCTATGCACAAACCTAGACAAAAGTTTAGTGGCTCTGATCAGATGTCAAAGAATCAATCTTTCTGACATTCTACAATATTTCCTAATGATTTATACATCCTTCCCCATAAGATACCTCAGATTGCCTCTGTCAATCACACGCCTTAAGAGATGGGACTTTCAACACCTTGAGGACAAGATTGTCGTCAAGCTTGTCTCTTGGCAAGGGAGGCATATGACGATGGTGGGATGGGGAATACTGGTCAAATCCGTCCTCACCTCCTAGGCCATCTACCACCTCACCCCGCTACCACTACGGCCCGAGGTACACAAGAATATTGACCAGATGAGACGTGTCTTCTTATGGACCGGGACAAGCAAAACATCGGGGACAACGCAGGCTTAATTGGGAGTCTGTTTGTCACCCGACTGACCTCGGCGAGCTCGGCATCCTACACCTTCAAAAGTTCGCGAGGGCCCTTAGGCTGCGATGGCCTTGGTTGGAGTGGACGGACCAGTCAAAAACTTAGGTCGGATGGGAAACATATGTGATAAAACAGACATGGACCTTTTCTTCGCATGCATAACAATCACGATTGACAATGGAGAAATGGCTCTTTTCTGGGATTGCGCCTGGCTAAATGGTCGAAGGTCTATGACATAGCCCCATCAATCTTCCAGGCGTCAAAAAGAAAGAAATGGAGTGTCAAAAAGGCCATGCAGAATGACGCTTGGATCGCCCAGATCGATTGCATAAATGGACTCACGGCTATGCACATATAAGAGTTTATTGAGCTTTGGACTCAGTTGACTCAAATCAACTTTGCCGACAACATCATAGACACTATACAATGGAAATTTTCGCCCATAGGAGAATACTCTGCAGCCTCAACATATAAGGCTCAATTTATAGGAGCCATACACTCCCCGATACAGTGTGCTGTTTGGAAGGTCTGAGCGCCTCCAAAATGCAAATTCTTCACATGGCTTATCATCCAAAACAGAATATGGACGGTGGACCACTTATGTCGTCGAGGATGACCAAATCGCGACCTTGACCCCTTGTGTAAACGTGAACAAGAAACGGCGGCCCACCTTGTCTTCAAATGTCGGTACACCCTATGCGTCTAGGGAATGATAAAGAAATGGCTAGGCTGATCAACCTTCATACCAACCAATGGATCAACATCATCGAAGGTACAACCAATCAAAGAAAGTCCATGACTTCTCTTGCGATGCTGGTGTCTTGGCAAATTTGGAATGAGCAAAACGCAAGGATTTTCAGAGGACTTCACTATGCCCCCGGTGATCTTTGCCAGGATAAAAGCTGAGGCGGCTATCTAGTCCACAGCGGGGGCAAGACACTTGAGAAACATCATCCCAGGAGAGTAGATTTTTACGCCCTTTTAGGTTTTTTTTTCCTATCTCTATACGTTTGTAATGAAACTCTATCTTAATAAATGAAACAAGACAAAACTTTTGTCTTCCACTTTCAAAAAAAGAGCAGTAGGAAGCAGGAGAAATTTCTTACTTGCAATGTCTTTCAGTGAGAAAAAGGTACGGTACGCTTGACAACAAACTCAATGGAATATTATTAACCTTTCATACAGTGTTTATTTATGTCCAGAATACACATCGCCCAGATGGCAACCACGAGTGCAAAACTCGTTATTAGCATTACACCGAAATAAGGTTGATGCCAACAGAGTTTTGTTGCCAACAGAGTTTTGTTGCCAACCCTCCCCAAAAGAAAGCCTCTTCCTTGGTGTGATCCATACCTAACGAAAAATGATGCTGTGCGTCCCTTGCCTGAACAGGGGTCTGGAGATTTATGATTCTTTCCGTGATAAATAATGATTGTTCTGGCAACAAAGGCCACCCCAAGATATTACAAACACGACAATAGATACAATAATCCGGACCAGCTCACTCTTCATCCTCGCTGATCAGTGCAAACGAGAATGGCGCAAATTTGTACCCATCACCCTCGTAGAACTTGTTCTGGAACTCCACCCAATGGAGCCTCAAGGCATGAAGGAATGCGCTTAGGGTCTCCATAACAAGCAACACACCGACAGTGGCAAAGATGAAGATGACGACGCCAATAGCAAAGATGAAAACGTTGTTGTACCTACAAGAATGCACAAAACATGATGACGACGATGACACAGAGAGAGAGAGAGAGAGAGAGAGAGAGAGAGAGAGAGAGACTTGCTTACCCCAACGTCAGAAGAAGAACTTTATCATAGAATACAGTGGACAACTCCGAGTGTGCAAGACTGCAGGAAGAAATATTAGTTGCTGGTTAGTAGCTAGCATGGTGACTATTGACTTGATCAAACTTAATGAGAAGTGGGACGGTGAGCAAGTGAGGCTGTGTTTAAAGATCCGCTTATTTAAAACTGAGATGACGAGATGGTGCTTAATGTCCAGCAGTACCTCAGAGCCCATAGGCGAAGATATGAAGCAGTATTTGAGACTGCACCAAGAACAAACTCAATCGTATGGATCAGCTGGTGAACAAATATTTCACTGAACTCGAACTCCTCATGGTGGTTCGAGTCTTCATGATGTTCCCCCAAGTCTGCTACCACTGATTCATCTGTACTCTCAAGCATGGCATATTGGTTTCCTTGATGCCTCTGATCAATACCAAACAGAAAATTTCAGCACAGAAGAAAATTCAAACTGTAGAACAGTAATAGGATTTGGAGTATTATATAAAACATACTCGCTCATGTTCCATCTTCAAGAAAAATGGCTTTGGAATCAGCATCCAGGGAACAGACACCAGAGCAAGCAGAAGTAAAACAAGCTGTATAAGAATGAGCGGATGTTAGAAATAATCAACGGTTTACTTCATAATCAGAACACAACAACGACGAATGTTGACCTGCACTATTTTCTGGCCAGGAAATAACTCGTTCTCTCCAAGTTCATCTGTTGGGCTGAGGAACATATATATCATAACATGGTACAGATCTGCCTTTGACCCTGTGCACCACTTGATAATGATAAGCAGGGACAGGTAGCCAAATAAGCTGTTCAAGAAGATCAGCTGGGGAACGAATTGGTACCTGTTACAAAAGTGAACAACACCTATAAGCATAATCTAGTGACTGCACCATAAGCTACGAAAGGATGAACTGCTTCACAAGAATTATAAATCTCCATCTCAAATTAGATTATCATAAGCAAGTGCATTTTCAGAAGGCGAGATGAGCATACCACACATTAACACTGTTCCTGAAGAATTTCGCATTAAAGTAACTCATCATAATTCCAAGGTTCATTTGTGAAACTCCAAGAAGAATTGACATTTTCATCTTCAGTGAGTTGAGAAACGGCAGCTCACTGCGGCTCCCATGCCACACAGGGTCCACACCGAATGGGTATGTCTGCCTTACCTTAAGTAATCCTTCACTAGTAGCATCTCTAATGACCAAAAAGAAAAGGGTGAGCAAGAAATGATGCATACAGTTTATCTTCAGAAAGATAAAATTAGGAGTTCTTTTCCCTACCCACAAGAAGGATCACGGCATGCATAAGCTGATTTACCAAAAAGCTCAAATGGAACAGAGAAAAATTCATTGTATATTAATCCTGTGTAGATTGAAAAGAGTGACATCATCAAAATTATATAGCGCCCTCCAAACATCATCTCCATTATGTCTCCAAGTTTCTGTATTCAAAATCAGACATAAAGAGTATAAGACACAGCTTACCACTGAACTATCAATGAAACTTTGGGGACTTTCAGAACATAAATACTTGTGCTAGACTCTTTGGAATCAGTACTATATGTTCCAAGAGCACAAATTCTAAACAGGATTGTAGACTTGCCGTAATAGTGTAATGCAGATACAGTTAGGTGTAGCAAGATGAAATGAAGATTAGTGAGCAAACCTGCGATGCAAATTTCTTCTCTCGGACTATCAGATAGAGTGTCGCAAGTAATAAGCAAATTCCATGACCCCAATCTCCAAACATGACAGCAAATAAGAATGGAAAAGTGATAACAGTGAATACACCAGGATTTGCTTCTTGATACTTGGCTACCCTGTATCAGACATAACACAAAGTTAGCACTTACATAACTTCTAACATTTGACTTGTGAACCCAAAATAACATAACACCCCCCCCCCTCTTTCATTTCTCAAATAAGCAGTCCACGTTTGTTTGATTCAAAGGAATTAAGTTATTAAGATTCCAGAAACACAGAAAGAAGTTGTGAAAATTTCCATTACAAGACAAATACACAATTTGGAAAAGAAATTATTAACACTTCTTTGACAAATATGCATGTAGTGATTTCAAAGTGCTAGACATGCTCACAAAAAATATTCATCACAGGAACAGTGCTCTTGCATATAACAGCCCTACAAACAACTGGGAGTTCACCCACAGGCAAATAAACTATTTTTCAATCCATAAGGACAACAAAGAAACTAAAGATATAGCATCTCAAATATAGAAGGTTAGAAAGATTGTTCTGAAAACATACCCATATGCATCAACAATTTCCTGGAAGGCTGAAGTAAATTTGTTTGTCTGGAAATATGTTGGAGGAGATTCTTTTGTGTTAAGAACTTGTAAAATCGAGCCAACTTGGGATTTGCTATCAAGAGTAGCACGGTGAAGCGCATCCTGAATCTGCAAACAACATATTGTAAATCATGCAGACCACAAACAGAAACAAGAGGATCAGGGAAGCAACCATAAAAACATAATCAGGCATCAGGGTGAGAGTGCATGTTATTACCTGACTAGTTGCGAAAACTGGACTCCAGCCCCTCACCAACTAAGCATTTCTTCGTCACATCAACACTCAACATGTTTAAAGTGTGGTAAATTGACTTTTCCTTCTTTGCCTGGAAGATTTGTATGCTAGTTAGCAAGTTGAAAAAATGAAAATAAGATAGAAACTCCAACGCAGACCATTTAAAGTAACAATCAAACAACGTTGAACCCAAACTCTTAAGAAATAGTTCAAATGCAGGGATAAGCAATACAAGCTCACCAGATGGTTCCAATGCTCAAACTCGGATGCAATAGTTTTAAGTATACCGTCACGATAAGCTAATCCCATGTCAATAGTTGCCTTTAACTCCGATATCTTTCCAGATACCTGCACAATTGCCAGTATTTCAGTAGATGTTCTAGGTTTACAGGCTCAAATTTAGTAGCAGTGTAGCACAAAACAATCACATGGCACAAGGCTCTCCTAATGACATCCATGATCCAAAAAGGATGCAGTGACAGTAAATCATTTTCAGTAGTCACCAACAACAACAATAAAGATTAAAAGGAGCAGAACAATAAAGTCTATAAATTAGTCATTCAATTCGAAATTGTTTAATCCCGCATTAAAATGACAATAGTGCAACAGCATCAGAATAGGGATGCTAAGCAAGTCCATATCAGATGCAAAGCACATAAGTAGATGTCCAAAAAGGATATCTCCTGCAAAGAACTTTTCTCAACTGCTGACTTCCTTACTACAAATGCTACCTCGTGAAGGTTAAAAGAATTTAAGCCAATGTAGAAATGTTCAAGTACTAATCCACAAGAGAATTGCATCAAGAATAACAGCAAATATCATATTTCCAAGTGCTGACCTCCTGAACAGTATGCAATTGTTTTGAAAGGTCTTCGGGAAAAGGGTAACGGTTTGCACGAAAAGCATCACATATCTTCAGAATTTTGGCTTTTGCCCTCTCCCCAGAGTAGAATATGACGAACGTATTTTTGGAAACCTGCATGATCATATAAAAGGTGGCAAATAAGTGAGTGTTTGGAATAAATAATAAGTGTAACTTCACAACTAAACATGCATTGCAAAGAAATCAAAGAATCTATAAGCAGCTAAAGTCTAAGCAAATCATGACTAGACACAAAATCAATAATATGCCACAAAACTGTAATTAGCAAAATCAGAATCAGTACTGTCTAGCATATGTGGCTGAGCTTTCTTTTACCATTTTGTACAGAGGAATGAATAGTTATATTGTAATCATTTGAAGAACAGACTTGTCTTCATCAGTGCACAAATACAACGGGAAACATTAACAAAATATCAAGTCGTATCGCTCAAAGGTTATCAACTTTGCAAGTAACAAGCAAACTATAAGTACTGTCAAAAGAAGTAACAGCAACCTTTTCTCCGGACTGTGGATCAGTGACGGGTTCATCAACAGACTCTTGTCTGAGCAAAATGTTGCCCCTTGTGGCACGGAATAAGATACGTTCAAAAGCCATTGCCTTTTCCTTTGGCACAAGACCACTCAAAGAGCCAAGTTTCACTTGTTTCGATGCATCTGTTAACATATCCTATAAATATGACCAACATTCTATCAGCAAGAGAAAGAAGAAAAGAAAACACAGGCAGGGGGGCTTGCTGTTTCTGAGACAATATTTTTACCTGCTCCAACAGAGGACTCTCCAGTGAAGTCTCACCAGATTGATTTGCCTCCATTTCCCTCTGTTGTGCTGCAGCACTTCTTTGAGCTGAATAGAAAAATTCACCAGCCTGAAAACGAAAATAATAAAAATTGAATAAGTGAAGAGAAATTTGATGATAAAAAAGGCGAGGAAGCTTAAACATTAGATAGGAGAAGCATTACCATAAGGTGAGAATGGGAAAGTCAAGTTCTTTTTCCCTATTCCTTTCTTACTGGGATAAGATGACAGCATCCCCCCACCCCCCCCCCACCCACAAAAAAAAACACATACATACAGCCACACCAAATCAAAAGAAATGATTCTGCTAACAAATGATCTCAAACCTCCCAAGCGATGATGTTGAACATTGTTCTCAGCATGACGAAAAGATAGTCCTCCCGGTTCAATTACTTGTCTTTAGATCTTACTATCTTAGGGCACACGCAAAGAGTGAATAGCATAGAAATATATGACACATTTAACCTCACTAGCTAAACCATGAAGTAATTTGGAGCAGAGGTGACAATAGATAGGTATAGCAAATACTCGTGCGACTGATACAACATATGTAACACAAAAGGCATCCAAATGCATGCAAGAAAAAATACTTAGGCTAAGTAGATATACCTTTTGAAGCACAGTACTGTACTCCAACAGCTCATTGTAGGTTCTTTGTAGCTTTTCATCATTCGCATTAACTTCAGTTAGTTCAGCTTCCAGTTCTCCGAGTTTTATCTGTTACTCAACAGACAGTGTTAAAAAAAATCAACTCTAAGATTTATAATTTGCACATGATAAGGGAGTATCTCAATGATTGACATACCTCCATGTCATCAAATTCCAAAGGAGTTTGGGTTAATGGCAGGGGAGATATTTGTATGCTAGCTTTTGACATTTGTTCCTTAAAAAATCTCAACTTGCGAGCCATTTCACCACACCTTTTGATCTGCACAAGGAGTGAAGTTAGAGCAGCAAGAAAACTGTGAAAAATAGTGTATTAAAAAACATGGGCTTAGTCTTGTTGATACATTATAAAACTGATAAATATGTGTGCCGAGCGGGCAGAGTATGATTGAGTATGATTTACGCAAACTGATAAACTGCTACGATAAGCTTTTAAACAAATAATCCAGATATAGCAAAACGTAGACACAAACGAGCAAAAGTACCTGGGCAGCATACGTCCGTTGAAACGGGCTCTTGTCTGCATTGAGCTGAGGAAAAAAATAAACGCCAAATTAACAGCAAAGTAAACAGACAAAAAGAGCAGCACATAGAACAGTTCCCAAGCATCAAAATACACAAGCAAGTAAATCAAGTGCAATTGCATGTTAACAGTAACTTAAATTGGCTACTCCAAGTGCACGTACGAGAGAGAGAATTCCCGATTAAAGAGCAGAACCCTGGGAATTCCCAAGAACCCTGCTGCTTGCCTACAGATCATGCCAATGCAAACCAACACATCACAATTTCCAATGGAGAACTGTGCTAGTACTAAACAGTAAACAATTACACGCGGTGACCGCACAACAGTCTCAATTTCCCCGAATACGCAATGTTCACAGTGAACCCCCGCTAATTCCAGGTAAACCGCGAGTGCGGAGCCGTAGCAACCAGCCACAAGCTCAGATCGGCACATCGGAACAGTCCCCAGACCAGATCCTCCACCAAAAGTGGCAGCAAACGAACAGCTAAATCGACGGCAGGAGCGTATAGGGGGTGCTTACGTCTTTGAACTGGAGGAGGCCTATGTCGCCGAGGTAGGAGACGGCGATGTGCGCGGACTCCGTGGGGATGATGACCTGCAGAAGCTGCATCGCCTCCGACCGCATCAGATCCATCGGGGGGCAGCAGCCGCCGCCGCCTCCGCCGCCGCGCGCCATGGCGGTCAGCGGCCTCCGGAGGACGCGGCGCGGGGTCCTCCTCTCCGGCGAGCGCAGATGACGAGTCGACGACGCCCCTGATCGGTTTCGCGTCGTGCGGAGCGGAAGGGGAAGGGGGTGGGGGAGGAGGATGAGACGGGCGGGGCCTCGTCGACCATGTGATATTATGCGGAGACGTGGCGGGGCGGGACCTCGACGCGCTGGGGCCCAGATGTCAGAGGTGGCGGAGGTAAGTTTGTGTTGTGGTTTGGAAGGAGTCCGGGGGGTTTTTTTTCACAGATCAGAACAAAGAAGGATCTGGATTTCGCGGGGGCTGGCAGGTGGGGTCGGCTAACGTGCCGTGTTGGTCCGGTCCTCACCTCCGCATCGGCGAGGGAGGACGGCACGAAGGTGGATCAGTCATAAACTCTCTTCTTTTCCTTTTAGAGCCAAAGTAGGTGGGTCATAAACCGTAATGGGCTTGGATATGTAACACATCTGAACATTTTATGATTGGATTTAGTTTCTGGGCTTGGGTCCATACTAATATTATGTCTTGTTGCTATGATCCAGTGGACTGCATTTATTTGGACTTTAGAGAACTCGAAGCGTGATATAGGCCACGGCCCATCAGCAATACCCCGCTCAGTTCGATTTTTTTTCTATTTTGGGAGTTAAAAATACTATCTTAAAAAATATTTTATCACAAATATGTCATAAAATATACTCTATTTTATATGAACATATGCTATAGCACATGGCAACGACGGCGTAGTTGTATAATCGAACTAGTAGTCTATATGTCGTGTTACGGTGGTTGGTCGAAACTCTGAAAGTGTCCTGAACTTTATGGAAGCAATGCTCCAAATAGTTTTATTAGGTTTTTTATTGTGGCTTTTTCTATTTATAAATTAAAAGTCTAATTAAATACTAAAATGTCTATTTGTGCTTTTAGATAAGCTCGAAAAGTGCTTTCCTGTCTTTTGTAGGGTGCTATTTTTAACGTGCCCTTAAAGTTCGTGGGTAATTACTTGCGTCTGCCACTAAAATAAAACAAACCGTTCACCCCCACAAAACCCATCCTCGCACACGCCGGACTTCCCCCACCCCACCCCCGCGCCTGTGCTCTCCTGTTGCCCCTAGGGTCCCGTCGTGCTACCGTCTCGCACCGGGCGTCACCGTAGCCGGCAACGCCGCCTCCCCGAGCTGCCGGCCTCCCCGCGCCACAGTCCTCCCCGAGGAGCTCATCACGCCGCCGGCCCTCCTCCCTGCGTCATCGACGTCCCGGAGTGTCACCCTCCCTGAGCTGCCGCCCTCTCCAACCCGCCGCCCTCCCCTCCTCTCCGAGCTGCAGGCTTCCCAGAGTGCCGCCACCTCCCTGACCAGCTCGTCCAGCCGCCGGATCTGCTCCCTCGGCCAGCCCTCCAGCAACCGGATCTGCCATCCGGCCGGCCCTCCTCAAGCATCTCCGATGGTTTATTTATTTATTTGCGGTGTAGCTCAAATTCTGTGATGGTATTATATAAATTGTGATGCTACATTATGATTCTCATATTATTTGTGCAATTGTGGTTGTGAGGTTAATGTCAAATGTTGTGATAATATGCGTGCACAAATACATGTGACATTTTCCTTTTATTCCAAGAAATTCACTGGCTTTAGAAGCAGCAATATAGCAACATTTATTGTGGCAGTATCGTACTGAACTTTAGAAGCAGCAATGTAGCCCCTACTTTTTAAATTTGGACTATGTTATCAATTTATTATGAGGAGCAGTTATAGAACTTCTCTGCCTTCGTAGTTCATATAGTTGCCAAGGCTCGCAGGTTAGTTTTGTTGGGGGAAGTGTTCCTCAGGTTTCTGGAATTAGAGATCTCTTTACTGTTTCTTTATTTTTATTCTTGCTGTCTAGCTATTTACCTCTGTTTTTGCTAGAGATTTGCACCTGCAAACACTACCTGGAAAAAAACTATTAGACTTCTTTAGAAGCTAGGTGTCCTATTAATAAAAAGAGTCCCTTCACATATTGTATAATACTATAACTTAATATTTACTAGAGGTTTTACTGCTTTGGTATTATTACAGACTCTTCCTCAATGATCCAGTTGAATCAAGACCTGGCCGCTATCATGTTGATTGTGTGGTGGAATTGCTATTTAACACTCCTATATCTCCAGATAGTATCCTCTCTGCTGCCTTACTTGTCATCCTGCTGCTTCATGTACCACCTTCTACAACTATTCTCGACATGTCATATCAGTTCTATAATGTTGAATTTCTTATATGCAAGTTCCTTGATTATTATGAAATAGATGAAAAAGCAAGTTGGGATGAATATCACACAAGACATTCTTGTAAGATATGCAAAAAAGAGACTGATAATCATAATAGGCCATTGGGATGCTTGAGCCAGAAGGGTTACAAAAATCTTGAGAAGTTTTTTTCTAGAACTGAGAAGAAAATGACGAAGAAGCAATTTAAAAACAAACATGACTTGTTGAAGGAGTATACGCAGTTTATGGAGTTAAAAAATGCTACAACTGAGCTAGTGTGGAATGGTCAGTTGGGGACTACTGAAGCTGATGATAATTGATGGAAGACTCATCTTAAGGTATGTAGTAATATTCAAGTTACTGTATTTGGAATGTGTGTACTATTGCTAACTCTAATGTTATATTTTTAAAAGTCCCAAAGCATGCAATATATAAGAAGGGGCCAGCTAACTTGACAGAGATGGATGCCATATTTGACTAGGCGCATGTTACTGGGGCTATATCCTCTATTCCAGAAGAGATCTCAGTCATCGTGTCTTCTTCTAAGAAAGCTAAAAACAAGGAACCCAAAAAATCAGTTAAGCGCAAGGCCAAGTACATAGATAAGCCTGACAAATAGGACAAGAATCCAATTTTGCGAAGTACAAGAACACACTTGAGCTCATATACTTGGAGGTGTCATCATCCCATGCTCTAATTAGTCGTGTTCCTACCATCCAAGAAGTCCTCAAGTTGATAAAGGAGCGTGGAGCTGTTGAAGGAACTACTTTGTATTACACAGCTACCAAGATTGTCATGAAGCCAGATTATAGAGAGTTGCTTATGTTGATTGAAACCAAGGAGTGGATGTTGGATTGGCTGCAGAGGACACATGAGAAATGAGCAAGTAGTACCATTTGTGATGGCAAGTCGATGTATCCTCACCATTAATAATTTTTAGAACTATAGTTGTTGTTACATTAACAATTTGTAGAACTATTTATTTCTATGATATGCGAACATGTATCTTTAGGGTATAATGAACAAATATGTGTTGTTATCTTGTCTGACATACGATTGTTATTATGCGATGATTGATGTTGTTGTCTTGTTTGTTATATGATTGCTATCATGTACTTGTTGTAATCAAATGATTAGTGTTGTTGCCCTTTGGTAGATGGATCAAGTTGATGATGAGGCTAACGAGAGGAGGAAAAGGCTTACATGGTTGACAAATTTGGCATATTAAACTGGCTTGGTGGGTTATTAGGTAATCGCTACACTGAGACTTGTTTGATCAGACAACCTTATAGGGTACTTCAACAAATAAGATGCTTAGAAGGAATCAAGATGTACTTGAATCATTGCATAATCTTCTGTCTCATTATGGATTGCAGTCAACCAGGGATATGGCATCACTAGAATCATTATCTATGTTCTTGCTAATTGTTGGAAATCCACAATCATTATCTCAAGTTGAAAACCCTTTTTCAACCCTTTTTCGAGATCAATTGAAATGGTTCATAGGAACCTCAAACACAAGTTGAAATGTTTGTGTAAATTAGCATAGCATAACATAAGACCTAGATGCTTCTTTCTCAATTGTGTATGCAAAAATTCAAGAAGATTATTTCTAGCCTCATTTCAAAGATGCCATTGGTGCAATAGATGGCTCACGCATTTTAGTTGAAGTGCCGGCCAAAAAGGTTGTTAATCACACAGGTCAGCATAGGTTTACATCTCAAAATGTGATGACAATTTGTAACTTTGACATAAGGTTTACTTTTATCATGGCAGGTTGGTCTGGCTTGACATATGACATAAGGATCTTAAATGATAACTTGGTAAAATGTATACATAGATTTCCGACACCTCCTGCAGGCACCAATTTATCTATACAATCTCAAGCTATTACAATTGCAACATTCTTTCCTTCTACTAATTTTTTTATTTTTTAGGAAAATACTATCTCGTTGATTCTGATTATCCAAATCGGGATAGATACCTTGCTCATTGTAAAGGCCAAACGTACCACCAACCAGAATTTCGTCGTGCATGGCAACCGAGAAGGATACAATCATGCTCACTATTCCCATAGAAATGTGATTGAGTACTCATTTGGAGTCCTCAAAGCAAAGTAGCATATCTTGAAGGTTGTGCCAAGTTTCAAGCTTCGTGGACAAAAGAATATTATCATTGCTTGTATATCGCTTCATAGTTTCATTAGAGATAGCAAGCTACATTACGAGGACTTTGACAAGGTGATGAAGATGAAGACTATATTTCCAGAGTGGAACCGGGATCGGTACCACTACAAGAGGATAGCGTTCCAACAAGACTTGATGTGGTTGACATGAACATCTTTTGTGATAGAATTGCTAAATCCTTAGTGATAGTAAGAGAATAAAATTTTATCGGTGTGTCATATGAACGCCTACTTATTTTATGATATTCCATGTGTTGGGGAAAGGGTCCCCGCGCTACCCGGTTTCGACACTTTTTCATACTTAAGGAGAATCAATGAACCTCAAGACTCATCAATGCCAAGTCCGTGACGACGCCATGTCCGTGAGCATGCCAAGTCCGTGCCAATGTCAAGTCCATGACGACGCCAAGTCCGTAACGACGCCAAGTCCGTGACGACGTCATATCTGTGCCAATGCCAAGTCCGTGACGACGTCAAGCCTGTGCCAACGCCAAGTTCGTGACGATGCCAAGTCCGTGCCAACACCAAGTCCGTGTCAACATCAAGTCTGTGACAGTGTGATGACACGAAGTCCGTGACGACGCCAAGTTCATGACAGCGAAAAGTTCGTGACGAGCGGAAGCTCGAGGCGATGGGAAGATCGTCGCCACGAGGGGATGCATGACGAGCGGGGCCCGTGGGATATTCCCAGAATATTCCTGGAGGAAAAGACCGGTTCGTCCTCGAGGGCACTAGTACATCTAAGGGCAAGATTGTAAATAGCCTGAGGGCATTTTTGTTATCTCCTCCACCCCTCTATTTTTCCTATAAATAGAGGGGCTCCCCTTCCATTCAAAGGACCCCTCCCAAATTCTGAAATAAAAATTCACTTGCTCCTTCTCTCCTCAAGTTCGTGGCTTGCAGCGAGTTCGAGTGTCTTCGCGTCGTGCAATCTCGTGCGCGACTGCAGTGTCTACATGACGTAGTTTACCGTGCAACCCTCGTAGGTCTGTGAAGCCGTGCGGGGGTGCCATAAGTTCACTGTCTAGTCTCGTTGCTACGACAATTGGCGCCATCTGTGGGAAGCTAGCAAGAAGCCGTATGACAAAGACCGCAACCACCACCGGGAGAGCGAAGATGCCACCGTCAACCCACAGGACGATCGAGCCATGCCGCCTAAGAAGCGAGGAGGAATGAAGTGGAAGGCTGCGGCCACTGTCGTGATGGGCACGAGAGCGACGACCTGGAGGACGGCACGCGCCGAGGTTCGCGCAGCGGACGACGCGCCCAACCCTTCTACCGACGCGCAGGTCGTCGACTCAGAAGCCTCTGCCCAGGACGCCAACAGCGAGGTGGAAATTGAGGCGCTGAGGCGACAAGCCGCGGAAGCAAACCAGAAGGCGGAGGAGCTGCAAGCCGGGCTGAAAGCACTCAAAGCCGGCATCCTACGTGTGGAGGCGCTCTTACACGAAGCCACCGACATACACGCATGACAAGCAGCGGCGGTAACCACGGTGATATCGGCCCCCGACCCCACGATGGCACCGGCCGACGTCCTTCACCATCAGCAAGCATTAGGATGCATGGCGGTGATGGGGCAAGTCCAAGCAAACCCTCAAGTCGCCGAGGAGCAGCGACGCCACTTTCGGGAGATGGTCGCACGCGGGCGACCTACGACCCAGCCAGGATCCTCAGAAGCGAAAGCACTACGGATGAAAATTCGGCAAAAACGTGAAGCAGCTCTCGCCACCCTACGTGAGACGGACACCTTGCTGGACGCGGAGTATGCCGCCGCACCAACTACGTGCGCTGCGAGGCACAAAATCATCAACACGCTGACGACCGAAGTCCCCTCAGCTCCAAGCTCGAAGCAGAGCTGTGGCCACACAAGTTCCTTCTCGCGGACCTCCCGAGCTACGCAGGTGACACCCATTCAGCCAAGTTCACCCGTGTGTACGAGGCCGCCGTCTCTGCGGTAGGAGGAAATGAGACCACCATGGCGAAAAGCCCCCTCCTCAAGCTCTCTGGGATAACACGATCGTGGTACCTCACGCTTTCCGCCAGCTCGGTATATTCCTGGGAGCAGCTCCGCCAGCTGCTACACTCACGCTTCCAGGGAAACAAGACCAAGGTTGTGACAGCTGCAGACCTCTACGCGCTGGTCCAAAGACCACGAGAGACCAATCAAAAATTTCACAAGCGCTTTGCCAACGTGCAGTGTCAGATACACAGCATCACTGATGAAAGCGTGTGCTCCGCCGCGCGAAGGTCCGTCCGGAACCCAGCCTTGTGTGCCAAGCTAGATTGAAGCCCGCCAACCACCATCCAAAAGTTATAAGAAACCATGGAGAGGTACACACTTCAAGAAGAAGGGGAACTCCAACTGTGGAACAAGGCACTAGAGGCCACCAGGCATCCGAAGGCAGCTCATGATGATCCTTAGCCACGCCACCAAGAAGTGCACCAGGTGGACGGGTGTGGCGTACCCGGTTTTGAGGCCGGATAAACCCCTGTGTTTGCCGTGCTAGTCCCATGATCAGTGGCTAGCACATACAAGCACTTGATAGTATAGACATGCGATACATCGTTCATTACACAAATAGTCATAATTGGTCTTTATTTAGTACAAACCAGGCCTATTGGCCGAATTCAAACTGCAGCGGAAAATAAACACGCGGTAGATAACCCATCGGTATGCCAAACCACAGGCAACTGACTGGAGGTTGAAACCCTATGCTTCGAAGCGACTGTCGCTATCTCCCGACTGGTACTCCTCCTCGTCGTCTGGCCACATAACAAGCCAGGTGAGTACATTGAATGTACTCGCAAGCACTCCGCTAGGGAATTTATCACGGATATGAGCATGCAAGGAATTATCAAGAAACTGGCTCTATTCTAGGTTTCATATTATGCGAGAAAGTAAGTTTGCATTTGAATTATGTAAATAGGTATTAAAAGTAGTTTTCGTAAAATATCTCGGCGCAACGAGATAAAGTACCTGTTTTCGTCACTCTTCCCGCTACAACGGGAAGATCATCTATGTGCTTTCCGCTACAACAGAAAATCCTGAAAATCACCCGCTTTAACGGGGAGACATATGCTCATCCGCTACGACGGAGATATAGTGATTGCCCGCTACAACAGGGAATCCTAGGGTTTGCCCGCTTCAACGGGAAAATCCCTTCTTCACTCCTCCCGCTATGACGGGGAAACTTTCAGGTTACCCTGCGAACACGGCGGATCGCGTCCTTAAACCCATAACCCATTTTTGACTTTGAAAGTCAGTCTACTTTTAGTGTGGCCTAACCAAGTTCGTCCATGACTATGGACACGGCTATTCGAATAGTTTTAACCCTCTGCAGAGGTGGTACGGCTTTACCCACACGATGTAGGTCGCCCGGGGCATACTGTGCACCGCATACTACCAGAGCTAGTACAACAAGACTCTTCACCGGAGTAAACCTAGCCATGAACCTGCCCGAAGGACATGTCTCAAATCTAGCTTGAGTCAGTATCATCGCTACAAGGAGGTTGGTGTTCCAACTTTGTGGCGAACAAGCTATCGCTTTCCCGTGGAAACTTTTCTCTACAGAGGCTACAACCTCATCTGCACACTGCTCACTGCCTACGGGTTCATGCCAGTCTCAGACCGGGTACTAGATCAACTCCTTCCCATAAAGGACATGTGGACGTACGGTAAGACTTGGCCAAACGTCACTTAAGTTCGGTCCTTAGATGATCCGAGAGGGACTTCACACCTCACCCGTAAACGGGCAGCGAGAACCACGCCGGACATTACCTCGCTTTTAACAAGCTTCCTGCTTTCCCCCTTCATTTCTGACCCGGATCAAAATCTTCTCTATTTTTGCTTTTGGTTTCTCAAAACCACTTTACGGTAAAATATCCCAACCCATGGATATACTATCTTCATACACCTTCGGACACGACGGTCCGTTTTCAAATCTTTGCCACAGGAATTATGTGAATATTCCTTCTTTTTATGAAAACCTAATTTCACTACAGCAGGGCTAAGCATACATATATATTCTACCCTAGGTTTTCGATAACATTTCCGGAATACGAAGTCCTTAGGGTGACAAGGAGTTCAGGGTCGAACTAGGGTTTGCTAAGCATCGGTCATAACTACGCTACATAAAATAACGAGTCTTAGAACATAGCATGCATGTTTCGTAAACAAAATAATATTTCATAAACTTGGGATTCAACATGATCAAGGGTGGAGAGCTTGCCTGGCAGTTCCTGGTCTTGCTCCGGACGCGGGGATGCTTCTGGTTCCTCCTGACGAACGTACCTCACACCGTCAACTACACGTTGAAAACAACGTCAATAAGAATCCAAACGCGACAAAGAACCAAAGAGGGCAACTCAATGCAGAACTTATGCCATGTTTTTGAGGTGCAGGAATGACTCGGGAGAGAAGAAGGTTGGGGTCTTTATATTTTATGCACTTGGAGATTATCGGGATTAGGGTTTTAAGTCTATAGTTTTCTTTGCTCAGAAACCCTAGTTCTCATATGGTGGAGGAAGTGCCCAGGGACTTGGTGGGGAAAAGGTCCGGGATAAGTATTTTTTTGATGAGGTTCAACATGTTTGGGGCTATAAAGAACATATATATTTATGCATGAAGTTGACATTAGGGTTTTAGGTTTCATCAGCGCCTTCTTTATCCTTTTAACCATGCAACATATGCATATCTAGGTGTTTCTACCCTAAGGTTCAGAAGATTCCAGCTTCAATATGTTAGAAATTATTGAAATGGATCATCAGTTCAAAAGAATTTTTAAAAAAGGGTTTGAAAATTTTCTTTTAAAAAGGATACTTGATTTTCCCTTGGTACAGCAAGAAAAGATTGAGTTTTGAAAATCTATTTGAACCAAAAGTTTCTAAATATTTTTAGGGTCAACTTTTATTTTGGAAGTTTTTCAAGAACCAGGCTGTTTCTATGTGAACCGGTCGAACCGAGTTGAGAACCGGTTCTAGAATAAAGAACCAGTGGTTTAATTGGAATTTACGCTTCCACTCAGTTAGAAGTACGCCTTCTGAGGGGGCAGGTGGAAACAAAGGCGGGCGCCATCACTTAACCGACCCGGCCCATGGCCCACCTGTCGGCTGCTGGCCTTACCACTTACCCATGCGGGCGGCATCGTGAACTCCGAGCTCGGGTGGAGTAAGGCCGGCGACTTACTCCGGCAAGCTTTGGGGCTTCCAGCCACGGTGGCTAATCGGGAAGATTGAAGTGGGGATTTAGATCGGTATGGGGCGATGAGTTCAAGAGTGAGGAGGAGATCTCCGATTGCTGCCCATAGAGCTCACATTTTTGGTTTGGAGGCGGCGGAAAACCTTTGAACTAGGATGGTAATGGCAAGCTTGGGAGTAAAGGTTGGTTGCCGCTCGGGTTCTAGAGCTCGGAGGGAGGTTGGTGAGGGAAGGGCGAGCTCTCGGGCTCCCTTATATTGGCGTGGACATGGGGACCTGCTTTGGCGTCCGCTGCACTCTGCCATGCCTACAAATACGACGCCTCAACGGCCGGGGAGCGGGGTCCTGAGGTTGCAGGGGACGCTACTGACGCGGTGGCGCACGGGAGTGGGCTTCAGCAGCTGGATGGCGTGCGGTGGTGTGCTGGTGCCAGGTCTTGCCGCCGATGCGTGCTCGGTGCGCGGCCAGAGCATGCCAGGGCACGCCCAGACCGGCGTGTGCGTGCACATGAGTGCTCTGGGGTGCCGGGGAACGCATGGTCATGTCATTGGTGTTGAGGTAACCCAAGGGAGGTAGCTTGGAGAGTGGGGCACCAAATTGCGCAAAGAGGAGTTAGCCAAGGGCTTGCCAATGTCGGCCGGATGTGACATTAGAGTTGAATCTCAGAGAGGAGTTGACCTACTGGGGAAAGAAGTGAATGGGGATAGTAACTGAGCTAAAGCAAGAGTGTTGGAGAAGTTTGGCTGTAATCGAATGAGATTTGGACTTGATCTCATGGAGAGAAAGAAAATGGGGCAAGGTGTTCGATCGGGGTTGTGTCAAAAACTTGTACTGGACATATTCATGTTTTTGCATATTCAAGTTATTGGTACTTAGCTGAGTGTTGTAGAATTTTATGGAATTTTCTGAACAAGATTTGGAGGGGTTGTAGTTCAAGGTGGAATTTTAACTAGAATTCAAATTTGGATGTAACCAAAAATATTTGAACTGGACCCTCAAATTTTATTTCATAAATGGGTGAAAAATAGTTTCAAGAAATTACTGGAATTTTTCTAGAATTTTTGGGTGGAAGAAAACACATGCGATATGGATTTTAGGGTTTCTGTCTAAGGGTTAATTAAGGACTGGGACAGCACGAAAGAGGTAGGATATGGGGAAGGTTAAGATCAATATTTTGAGGGCCGGGAGCAAAGATGAGCAGGTTGCCGCTAGGGTTTGGGTTCGGACAGTGCTCGTGCATATACGGTGCGTGTGTTGATTTAGGGTTTAGGATTTTGAATGCGTATGCGATGATAGGGTTGCGACTTGGATTCGTTGCACGATAGTGCAACCTAACTCAAGTGCTCCCATGAAATGACATACTTCAAGAAAACTAAAATCCAAATATGCATGGCAACTTGATTGAAACATATACGCATATACGCGTCTTGGGTTTAGGTTTTCGAAAATTCGAGATGCTGAAAAACAGGTGTGACAACGGGTACGACGAACGGCCCCCGCCCATCCCAGGCATGACGACAACCGTGACCAAGCTCGGGGCTGAGAACGCCACGAGGACCGTGACCTCACGCGTTGGGGCCTCCACGGAGGCGAGCGAAACCACGGGCCGGTAAGTTGCTAGGCTTCCTGGTGTCCAAGAGGGGAATCGAGGCTAACCCAACCAAGATCAAATCCGTATTGGACATGCCTCCGCTCCAGAGCATAAAGGAAGTGCAAAAACTCACTGGGCGCCTTGCTGCGCTCGGAAGGTTTGTGTCCCTGTCCGCCGAGAAGGGACTCGCATTCTTCAAAACCCTTAGAGGCTCGTCCAGCGTCGAGTGGGGTGCTGAAAGCCAGCGAGCGTTCGATGAACTCAAGGCATACTTGACTTCACCTCCCCTGCTTCAAAGCCCAACTCCGGGAGAAAGCCTGCTCCTATACTTGGCCGTGACGCCGGTGGCCGTGAGTGCAGTGCTAGTTAAGGAAAAAGACCGTGTGCAGCACCCGGTATATTACGTGTCTGAGTCACTTCAAGGCGTGAGAGTGAGCTACACCGAGCTGGAAAAGCTCACCTACGCACTCCTTATGGCGTCGAGGAAGCTTCGCATTACTTCCAGGTACACTCCATCCAAGTACCATCTTCGTACCCCATCGGCGAGATGCTTCGCAACAAGGAAGCCTCAGGGCGCAACGGGAAGTGGGCAACGGAGCTCGCACAATTCTCCATCGAGTTCCTCCCTCGCACGGCGATCAAGTCACAGATCCTCACGGACTTCGTGGCAGAATGGGTCACTTCTGAGCGCCCAGCACCCCCAGAGCACGCTGAGCCGATGTGGACCATCTGTGTGGATGGCTCGTGGTGCGCGGAGGACACAGGCGCAAGGGCAGTCCTCGAGTCACCGGATGGAGCACACACTTCATTCGTCGCCCGACTGGTGTTCAAGGCTACCAACAACATCGCCGAGTATGAGGCTCTATTGCTCGGCTTGCGCAAGGTGCAAGCCGCGGGAGCCCGGCGAGTGTTGGTCAAAAGCGACTCCCAGCTCATCGCAGGACACATCGACAAGAGCTATCAAGCGAAAGACCCAGAAATGATCAAGTACTTAGCCATGGCGTGGGCGATGGAGAAGCACTTTTCAGGCTTCACCGTTCGTCCCATCCCGCGGGACGAGAACATGGAGGCGGATATGCTGGCCCCGAGCGGCAAGTACTTCGGTAGGCATGTCACCTGGCGCCTTCTACGAGGTACTCGCGGTCCCTATGACAAAAGGGCTACCAGAGGTGAACGTCATAACCCCGCAAGACTGGAGGATGCCCATCAAGCAGTACCTTGTCGACGAGACTGAGCCTGAAGATCACATCGAGGCTCACTGGCTCAAGGCACGTGTAAGGGACTTTGTCATCCACCAAGGCTCTCTGTACAAGCGTGACGTATGCGCACCATATCTCAAGTGTATCTCGAAGGAGGAAGGAGCCGAGTTGGTGCGTGACATACACGATGGACTGTGCAGATCCCACCTCGCTCCATGCACCCTAGTCTCCAAGGCCTTTCATCAAGGCTTCTATTGGCCAACAGCGCTACACAACGCACAAACGCACAAGATTTTATAAAGCTATGCCCGGCATGCCAATGGATGGGACGAGCACAAGCCTTTCGGCGCACGATCTGCAGCCCATCCCACCCTTGTGGCCGCTCGCGCGCTGGGGCGTCAACTTGGTCAGCCCGTTTAGAACCACAAGCCATGGTGCCAAGTTCGTGGTCGTAGCGGTCGACTATTTCTCCAAATGTGTAGAGGCGGAACCGCACATTAAGATCACCTCCGCCTCCATGCAGAAGTTTATATGGAAAATTTTGATATGTCGCTTCGGCGTCCCGCGCGAGATCATTGTCGACAATGGCACTCAATTCGACGCCGAGCCATTCCGCAAGTTCTGCATCTCGTTTGGCATCAACCTCTACTTCGCCTCTGTAGTCAACCCTCGAGCGAATGGTGCGGTGGAGCGCGCTAACGGCGTCCTGCTTTGCGGCTTGCACACGCGCCTCTTTGACCTCCCCAAAGGACGCTTGGCAGACGAGCTCCCCAACGTGCTATGGTCGACTCGCATGGCAGCCAGCAGAGTCACTGACTTCATCCCGTTCAAACTACTCTTTGGCGATGAGGCCGTCACCCCCGAAGAAATCAAACTGGGCTCCTCTCGCACTGAGACACCACCCGAAGATGAGTCCCACCAAGTCTCTCTCGATGGCCTGGACGCACTAAGGCAGGATGACACGCTCAACATCGAATGCTACCAAGCGTCAATGGCGAGGGCATACAACAAAGCCGTTCGCTCGCGTCCCATCCAGGTGGGTGATCTCGTCTTGAAAAAGAAGGCGAATCCCAAAGCCAACAGGAAACTGAGCTCCAAGTGGGAAGGGCCCTACGAGGTCATCAGCCAATTGTGCCAACGTCATTTCGATTGAAGACACTTGACAACGAAGAACTGAAGCACAACTAGAATACCATCAACTTGAAGAAATACTACGTGTAAAGCCGCCAAGGGCCCGAAGAACTTCTCCTTTTGTAGGCCGACCGTGGCCAGGACCGCTGCGTCAGTCCTAGTATTTACTTACGCATTTTAAATTCCTCCAAAGTGCCACTGCGTCGACCATCACTAGCTTTCCCAAGGAGCATCGCCCGTCGCGACTTCTTCGTGTTCCTGTAACAAATGCGAAAGTCGTTTCATAACATATATATGTGTGTGTGTGTGTGTGTGTATCTGCCATCGCAGGTGCATAAGTCAACACGCATAATGTACGGAAGGTACTACTTACCCTCGTCAACGCCTGCTCGGAAAACCTGAAACCTCCTCGTGTGTGCTGGGAAGCCATGTCTCCCCTGCACGAGTCGAGCAACAAATCTCCTTGTGTGTGTTGGGAAGCCACATCTCCCCTGCACGAGTCAAGCAACGAGCCTCCTCACGTTGGCTGGGAAGAAGCATCTCCCCCACGTGAGTCGAGCATCCAAAAACCTCCTCGTATGCGTTGGGAAGCCACATCTCCCCCGCACGAGTCGAGCAATGAGCCTCCTCGCGTTGGCTGGAAAGAAGCAACTCCCCCACGTGAGTCGAGCACCCAAACCTCCTCGTAGGCGCCGGGATGCTGCCCATCCCCCGCACGAGTTAAGTAAAAGGACTCCCCGCGTCGGCTGGGAAGAAACATCTCCCCCACATGGGAAAGAAAACGCAAGTCTAGAAGACGACTACTCGTGCCCCGCCAAAGGTTTTTTTTATTGGGAGACAAGGTACCAAGTACCATGCTCAACATCGCAAGGGACGATGCCACCCAAGTACCCATAGACAGGGTACCAAGTACCACGCACAGGGGACTCCGCCGCCAAAACACCCATGCACTAGCCATGCAAGCGTCATGGGAAGCAAGGTACCATGTACCATGCCCAACATTACAAGGGGCTCCGCCACCAAAGTACTCATGCGCTAGCAGCGATATCGTATGAAGCCAAGACAAGGAAGGAAACAATTTTTCAAAGCTTTTATAAACCACCACCAAAGCTATGTATGAGTCTGGTACGAAAGGCATGACCACATCAGCATAGCCAAAAGAGAGGAGTTCCATGTTGATGTCACGAGCCCTGATGTGATGCTAGCCGCTAGCCCCCTTGCACTAAGCGAAGCCCAAAGACCGACACAAAGAAAAATAGCTAAAAGGAGCTCGAAGTCCTCGGCAAGCCCGTTCCGCGACCCCGGGAATGTCGCAACAATCCAGAGCTCGTCTATCCGGTCAGCACGCCGACCCTGCCAGAATCGGTGCGCCGGCTCAGATGGGCACTGAATGACCACCCGCACCGGCGATGGATTACTGTTAGGGAAAGGGTCCCCGCGCTACCCGGTTTTGACATTTTTTCATACTTAAAGGGAATCAATGAACCTCAAGACTCGTCAACGCCAAGTCCGCGCCAACGCTAAATCCGTGACGATGTCAAGTCCGTGCCAACGCCAAATCCGTGACGACGCCAAGTCCGTGCCGACGCTAAGTCCGTAACGATGCCAAGTCCGTGACGATACCATGTCCGTGACGACGCCAAGTCTGTGCCAACGCCAAGTCTGTGCCAACGCCAAGTCCGTGACGGCGCCAAGTCCGTGCCAACGCCATCAAGTCCGTGACGACATCAAGTCCGTGCCAACGCCAAGTCCGTGATGACACCATGTCCGTGATAACGCTAAGTCCGTGCCAATGCCAAGTCCGTGACGACGCCAAGTCCGTGACGACACCATGTCCATGACGACGCCAAGTCCATGCCAATGCCAAGTCCGTGACGACATCATGTCCGTGACAACGCCAAGTCCGTGCCAATGCCAAGTCCGTGGCGACGCCAAGCCCGTGTCGACACCATATTCGTGATTACGCCAAGTCCGTAACGACGCCAAGTCCGTGCCAACGCCAAGTCCGTGATGATACCATGTTCGTGATGATGCCAAGTCCGTGACGACGTCAAGTCCGTGCCAATGCCAAGTCCGTGACGACGCCAAGTCCGTGTCAACACCAAATCCGTGACGACACCAAGTCCGTATCAACGCCAAGTCCGTGACAACACCAAGTCCGTATCAATGCCAAGTCCGTGACGGTGCCAAGTCCGTGACAATGCCAGGTCCATGACGACACCAAGTCCATGACGGCGGAAAGTTCGTGACGACCGAAAGCTCGAGGCGACGAGAAGAGCGTCGCCACGGGGGGATGCATGACGAGCGGGGCCCGTGGGATATTCCTAGAATATTCTTAGAGGAAAAGACCGGTTCGTCCTCAAGGGCACTAGTACATCTAAGGGTAAGATTGTAAATAGCATGAGGGTATTTTTGTTATCTCCTCCACCCCTCTATTTTTTCTATAAATAGAGGGGCACCCCTTCCATTCAAAGGACCCCTCCCAAATTCTGAAATAAAAGTTCACTTGCTCCTCCTCTCCTCAAGTTCGTGGCTTGCAGCGAGTTTGAGTGTCTTCGCGTCGTGTAACCCGCGTGCGCGACTGCGGTGTCTCCATGTTGTAGTTTCCTGCGCAACCCTCATAGATCCGTAAAACCGTGCGGGGGTGCCATAAGTTCAGTGTCTAGTCTCGTTGCCACGACACCATGGTTTACTCTTCTACTTATATCTTTTGTAATTGTGTTCTACCTAGTCTCTTCTGCTTCCTAGGAAAAAATAGCTACAGACAATCACATGCATCCAGCCTTATCGATGGTTTGACAAGGTTCAAAAACTGCTAGAACAATCTTCTGCTTATAAAGAATCCTATGTCTAGATAGCATACAAAAATTACAAATCGACGACCTCAATCATTTTCGTGTTGTACATATACACACCAAGCACATGTTGGCGAAGCTCTCCTAGTAACGTGCTACAACAGTGAGCTACGATGCCCTGTCCAATTTTGCGTATTTCCTCTCATAAAATGTGTCACGATTTGTATGATGTATGACTCATATATGCCAAGCATCTTATACATAAATTGGTTACATTCAATCAGCTCAAAAAAGATAATTAGTGTTAAATTAGTATATAGATCAACTCTTAGCATGCTAGAGACATTTTAGACATCTTCGCTTATAGCCATAGCTCCGACAACTAGTTTGCCAAATGACACTATAATTTTTCCACAACGGACAGTCCACAATATTTTTTCTCACAGTAGATAGTTCACTGCTTTTAGATAAGCCACAGCTCAACCAAATACCCCTTTAGGCTTTAGCTATGTTTCAGCAGTCTATATGAAAAATAACATATCAATACTTTTCTACCTCATATATTCTATTGCAACAATACAAAGGCCAGACGAGCTAAAAAGTGGGAGAAATAAAAAGTTTCTAATTCTCAAAAGCAAGGTGTAGTGGTGTACCGTGAAATATATTTAGTTGTTGTTGCAACCGAAGAAAAGTTTTTAACTAATTCTTATATCTAAGTGCACATTTGGAACACATGAATCTAAAAATGTAGGGATAGAATAAAAATACAAGATCAAAATGTCATGGTATATTGAATACTACGAGAATCAAAACCAAAGAAATTGCTTAAAAGAGGTGTTTATATGCTGCACAGGAAAAACACAGGAATTTTGAGACAAGATGTAACTTAACTGAAGAAAGCAGAAAAAGAGAGGATGCATTGAAACTCTGAAAGAAATTTTTCATGAGGCTAGATCCAATGAAATTTTTTCTCTTAGAATACAAAATGGATCATAAAAAATTCACATTCCTAAATTTTCTAATCCTACAACCTAATCTCTATAAAAAATATTCTAATGAGTGAAAACCTACAAAATTCCTTTGAAATACATAACTTCTTTTCAGAAGGGATTGCAATCCCATACGAGCCTAAAACTGCTACCGGCAATAATTACCAAGAGAAAAATATCCCCCCTGTCATACTAATGCTCCGTTGGACATTGCGGTAGGCAGTAGCTTTTTGAATGCACCTATGTATTTCTCCTTTTGGATATAGTAGTTAGTTGACATTATTTTTTATTTAGATGTAACAACAAAATCTTACTGAAATTAATAAAGATTGCTGCTCCAACAAAAAATAATTTCACACTTTCATAAGAAACCAGCGCAACAACAAACTGGCTCTAACCTTATTATAAAGATTGCTACTCCAACAGTAGTCTTTTCTACTTATCCCATGTTTGGCAAAAGAAAAAAAAAGACACCATCGCAACAATAAACTGGGCCTAAGCATACATCTTTACTTTTATAAAGATTTGAGCTGGTTGGTCATCCATTCACTCCCACCAAGATTACTCTTTAAGTTGTCAAAAAATTATCATAATTGCATCTATTCTATGCGTTGGATTTAGATATCCAATCTTTTGATTATAGTTCATTGGACTAATGTATATTTTGGATGAGAATTTTTATTTAGCACATAGTTAGAAATTATGATGAAACAAATATTTAAATATGTCTTTTGAAGAAAGTGTGATTTGATGGAAAGTAGAATCTATGCCAAACATGGGATAAGTAGAGTCTACAACTGAGTTGTCAATGCTCTCATGAGAGTGTGTAATCTTTCCCATAACATTAGGTTAGCTCTTAACTGTGCCAAAGGGTATTTGTTAAATCTCAAACTCTGATCGATTAGACCATATGAGATACTTCTATATCTGATGAGCTCTGTTCACCGATGGTCACAGTTACCTGAAGAACGGCAGGTGTGTGCGCGCCTAGGAACTACAGCCGACTGCGGCCATTGCAGCAGATTTAGATCTCTTTCCGATGGTGGATCATCGACCCAGCTGGTCTTCTCCAATCCAGTTGTAGAATTTTGAGAGGCTACCAAACTTCGAGAATGGATAATATCCATATCCGAAAAGACCAAGCCCAGCCACGAATGCCCGCTCTCCCGGATATCCTCTTCAGCTTTTCTTATCCTTAGGTACAAGCCAAAAAGAAATCACAACACGATACCTTTTTCTGTTTCCACAGCAGACTGGTCAAAAGCCTAACTTGCCCCTTGACCAACTTTATTTTCCAGTTCTTCTGCTAGTGTTCTGCTAATTTGGTGTTAACTCTACTGCTTAGGTAAAGATTTATTACAGTGGTCATCAGGGGATGACTGTCAATCATGCAGTTCTAGAACGCATAAGTTTCACAGAAACGTCGCAAGATTTTTGTAGGACACAATTCTACTGCAGGAATTGGGGAAAATTCCCGCGTTCCAGACAGGGCAGTACGTACTAAAAATTCAGATTTCCGACTAACGTAGTGATTCCACAAGGAAATCTTTTCATTTACAGTTGACGGCCTACAGGAGCGGCAAACGACATGCAAACACTGGATAGCTACCTTTTAGCTAGCTTACAAGCAGCCGAAAATGACGCGCATGCCTTCAGATATCCAAGGTCTCCGTCTACTGCATGATCTTTTTCAGCTTCAGAACCCATGAGATGAGAGGGAGCTGGCCATTTTATTCAGGTATTAGGCAATGGCCGCGAGGTGAGGTGTGTCCCCTGCGCGGCGTTCTGTTTCCGCTGATCTCCATGCGTTCGTGCTGAGCCATCGATCTGATGCACTTTCACTGTGCAGCAGGAGCTAGCTGTTCACCCGCTCCGTACCTGAAGCAGTAAATTGCTCAAGTTCACGGACGGGGCTCGTCTGATCTGTGGTCTGGTAAAAGATTTCCCTCACGCCATGCATGTGCCAGGTTTTGGTTTTATGGATCGTTCGCGTCTCGATCTGTCTTCTGCTTTTCTCCTCTTGCTTAATGAAAGAGAAGCAGAGTTTTTCTGCTTGTTATCATTCTGGCTTTTGGTAAATAGACCAGCAATCGGTGTAATTTTTCCTCTTCGTTTCTGATCCGTCACTGTTCCAGGCTTCAGGTTCTACCAATCATTTAGCTCTAGATCATGCTGTATATCACATCTGACCTGTTTTGATCTAATCCGACCCTTTTTCTTCTTTAGTTTTTTAGAACTGGAGTAGTTCAAGAGAATGCTCATCGATCTATTTTTTTATTTTCAAAAATGTCGAATGGAAGAACACACATAACGAACAAAAATACATGTACTCCTAACTGACAATAAGATGTGGCTAGTCCAAAGAAGTATTCCTTGGTGTCAGAGATGAATTTGTCTCAGTGCAAAGTACGCATGCATGATAATTAACAGAAGATAAGTAGGCCCCCATACTTGCACTTCGCCACCTATAGCTGGTCTCGAATCCTCATCTCATGATCCGCTGCACATGCTAAGCTACCAACTTTAGATTACACACCTCTCCTACTATGCATCTTTTCTCTACTCTTCTTCAATCTCACCACAATTTTACACTCGTCGACATGTTGATCTCTCTGTAAGCTTCGTCGTCTACACTTCTGCACGTATCTTGAACTAGTAGCATTGTTACATACGTGGAACATGCAACGATCATTCATCTATAGCCCGTAATCATCTTGATTTTCTCCATGCAGCTACAACGTCCTAGGCAGGAAGCATCGATCGGTCGCGAGCTAGCAATTAATGGACAACCAGCAGCTGCCCTACACCACCCAGCCCCCGGCCGCTGGCGCAGGAGCCCCGGTGCCGGGAGTTCCCGGCGGGGCCGGCCCGCCGCCCGTGCCGCACCACCACCTACTCCAGCAGCAGCAGGCCCAGCTGCAGGCTTTCTGGGCGTACCAGCGGCAGGAGGCGGAGCGCGCGTCGGCGTCGGACTTCAAGAACCACCAGCTGCCGCTGGCGCGGATCAAGAAGATCATGAAGGCCGACGAGGACGTGCGCATGATCTCCGCGGAGGCGCCCGTGCTCTTCGCCAAGGCCTGCGAGCTCTTCATCCTCGAGCTCACCATCCGCTCCTGGCTGCACGCCGAGGAGAACAAGCGCCGCACCCTGCAGCGCAACGACGTCGCGGCTGCCATCGCGCGCACCGACGTGTTCGACTTCCTCGTCGACATCGTGCCGCGCGAGGAGGCCAAGGAGGAGCCCGGCAGCGCCCTCGGGTTCGCGGCCGGAGGGGTCGCCGCTGGAGCACCCGGCGGTGGGCCCGCGGCCGGGCTGCCGTACTACTATCCGCCGATGGGGCAGCCGGCGCCGATGATGCCGGCCTGGCATGTTCCGGCGTGGGACCCGGCGTGGCAGCAAGGAGGGGCGGACGTGGACCAGGGCGCCGGCAGCTTCGGCGAGGAAGGGCAAGGGTTTACAGGCCATAGCGGTGCAGCTGGCTTCCCTCCGGGACCTACAAGCTCCGAGTGATCGCTGCAAGGCGCTAGCGTAGCTAGGTAGAGCAGCATGCAAACAATGCATGATCCAAGTGCTGTGGTGTTTACCAAGGCGCGCAATGGGGCAACAAGGGACGAAAGAAGTGATTTATAACAATTTGTATATGCCATGTGTGTTGTGTTAATTAAAGACTAACGGGGCAGTTAATTATCATGAGTTTGAATGCACACATGCAGGATCCACCGATCCATCATCCATGTACGTACTTGTGGTTGACTATAGCAATGCACTTTTATGCACACATGTATCATATTTCTACCCGCATAGAACTTAATTAAAAGTTACAACTAAAACCATGTAGGGATTTTAAACTTTATATGACAGGAATAAAGAGATTATGTAGCAATTTTGCTTCTTTGGGAATTAAAAAAAAGAAAAAATATTACTCCTTTGATCAGGCTGGAACAGAACGAAAGTAAAAAAAATTCCCTAAAAAAAATTGTGTGCATTCAAACATATTATAAAACCTAAAAATTCTTTCAAAAAAACTATAAATACATGCACCTTATTTGACACAAACATATTACAACAATGCAGATTAACCATATAAACAAATCTAGTCCTAACTTTCAATCATAGGCGATGGAGTTGTATAAATAATTAGAGATAATTACTTCCGTAGTATCTAGACGTGCAATAGCATACAAGTTATGTAGAAAATGAAGGTATAGTCGTATAGAGGTTGTTATTCATCGCAAAGGTAAATAGTGTATAGGTTATGAAGAATAGTCGTAGCAATGGATCCCTACGATCCAAAAACCACAACTACGCCATATAAGTTCTGTATACAACGTACGTAGTTACGCCGCATAACTATTGTGTCCTTTGTCTATAATTTCAGACTCCGTCATTAGTATAGACATACGCACGATGTAGTCATAAATGTTAATGGATATTTCATCTTCCATCAACTGGTTTGCAACCATTTGTGAAAAAAAATTAGGGTTACGATATCTTGGCACATAACACCACTTGGTTCGACTTGTGTAGCACTCTGCATCATATTTCGTATCCTGTCCCCTTTGCTAGCTCTGAGGCCAAATTTCTCAGTTGTGTGGCGTTTTCGGATAGACAGGTCTACCAAGAGACTGGTTGAATCGGTTGGATCTAAAAACGCGATGCAAAGTGCAACACATATTTTACTACGTGAAAAGAAAACAAGACCCCGAATTTTCACTAATGTAGTAAAAGTAGGTGGTGGAATCTGTAATCACTCTTTATAGCAGCTTAACAAAGCACATGACTTCTTCGCAACAACAAAAAAAAACAAAGCACATGACTGACATACTTTTTTTTCTTTCGTCGAGAGGAACATGAGTGACATACATACATATCCAACATATGTGGTGCTCATCGTCCTCCCTAAGAAAACATGCGGCCCAAAAATGCCCTCTCCTCGGATACGCCGTTCACCGGACCCAAACCTAACACCACGGCCCAGAACAAACCAATCAAGTGTTGAAGCTGCAGGAAGCAGCAGCGTCCAACGGGCGACGCAGCCATAGCCACCTCCTCGCCGCTCACCGCCCTTCACTCCTCCTTCCTCTCTTCCACGCCTTGCTCGCCCACCACCATGGCAGCGCTGCCGCGGCGGCGGAGGCCAGGCGCGCGGTACCCTCGCATCCAGGCCATCGACCTCGACCAGAACACGGTGCGCCGAAAGGCTACAATGCGCAGCTCGACCAGTTCTTGGAGGTCAGGTCTGTACTTGGTTCCCCGCGGAGTTCTAACGCGCGGTTTCTTGGTCGCTTCAGATTGTGGCTATAACGGTCGGCATCGTCAGCGTCGCCGCCGGGATAGGTATTCCGATTTTCTACGAGACTCAAATCGACAGTGCCGTGAGTCTCCTTCCTTACTGTTTCTCAATTCAGTTCGTAGCGACTTGTTTCCCGTCAACAGGTAAATGTTGAACAATTAAGTTTCGCGAAGTGAATTTAGGAGTTAGCATCTCAGAAACAGGTTGACTAAAACTGAAAAGGCCAAGCTCAATTGACTTTGACTTCTTCCGATGCAGGCAAAGAGGGATAACACACAGCCGTGCTTCCCCTGCAGTGGCTCTGGCGCGCGTACGTGATTATGCCCCTTCGAGTGATGTCCTAGTTTGCTCCTTTCTTCTAATTTGATGTTCTAAACCCTTCTTTTTACATGCTGTTGGATGGAATTTTATGTTGGTTAAATTGTGCATTGTACACCACTGCTAAATGTATCTAATATACATGTACAATGAGATGAACTACTGGAATTTGGAAGCGTTAAAGTTGACTTTGACAGGAAATTTTCATATTTACATCTGGTTAGTTTAGCCTGCATTTTGATTGCTTCCGCACTTGCATTATACTTTGCCAAACATTACATCTAATAATTACTAGGCTAAACTATATGTGACATCTGCTGAGTCAGGACAGAATTAGATTTGTAGTTATGCTTTATTTTTTCGATAGAAGGCATTATGCCCGGCTTTATAAATAAAGCCAAAAAGGGCTAAGTTAGGCATTACAGAGTTCTGATGCTGGGGACACCAGCTTACATATGGAAGCAAACAGCTAAACATAGCTAAACAGCAGGCTAAGAGCTAAGAAGCACTTGGTCAGGCCCCAGCAATGATGGGGGGTCTAAGCATATCCAACAGGGACCGAATTTTTGTTGCCATGACAGTGAGGGAGTCTCGGTTCTTCGCCTTGCTAAGTGGCCTCCAAAGCTGCAAGAAAACAATCATTTTGAAAATGCAGTCAGTTGAATTTTTAGGAATGGCACACTCAATTGTTAGTTTGTTTCTGACTGTCCACAGGGACCAGCATTGAGCGGCAAAACCCAACCAAAGAATGCATCTAAAATGACCCGTAATGCCGTGGATGAGGCCGAAGAACTCCCCAGTAATGTTCGGAGCCCAATCGCAGGCTAGCCATTCTCTCACGCAACTCCACATGAATCTAGCTAAGACGCAAGTAAACATTATGTAGTCAACATCCTCTACGTCCGCACATAAGGTGCACGTCCCATTCCCTCACCCATTGCACTTGTGAACTTGCTCACTTGTAGGTAGCCAGCCCCGTATGAGTTGCCAAAGGAAAACTTTGATTTTAAGAGGAAGCTTGGCTTTCGACATGTTTCCTAAAAAATGGGCCACGCTCACGCCCTGCGAAAGCTGAGGTACGTCGATTTTGACGTATAGTCCCGAAAACGTCAAGCGTCCATGATATCTAATCCTCTCCAGGAGAAATTTGAAGCCTGGCAAACTCTTGGAGAAGCGAGTTTCACTCCCTCAATTCGGCTGGCCCAAATGTCCTACGAAAAGGGATATGCCAACCTTCTAGACTGGCAACCTGAGCAACCCTAATGAGGGGGCTGGAACAAATGCTGAAGAGCAGGGATATCTGTCTTTGAGCGGGCTCTGGCTGATCCACCAATCAAGCCAAAAAGGGGTACCCATCCCATCCCGGACCTTGTGTTTAGACCCTAATAAAAAGAAATGTTTGATCTTCCTTATACTTTCCAGAATTGTGAGCCCCCGGATCCCCCTTCGGCTAAAAGGTCCCCACTAGACAAGTACTTAGCCTAAATCAAGTTTGTTGAAAGACCTTGCCCATGTTGTAGAAGTTTCCACGCCCATTTAAGCATGAGGGTAATGTGCATCAGCTTGGTGTTCAAAATGCCTAATACGCCCTTGTCCGTAGGTTTACAAACAACGGCCCACTTGACCATGTGGTACGACGTTTACCCCTCAAACCTTCCCAAAAGAATCTAGATCAGTGTTTATCCATGTTTGTGTGAATCCCATCTGGAAGGAGATAGAAACCCATCGTGTACATCGGGAAGTTGGATAGCCAAGCGTTGGTGAGAACCAATTTGCCCCCAGAAGAGAGGAATTTAACCTGCCATGGTTCAACTCTTTTGGCTACTTTCTCAGCCAACCCCCTCAAGTCGGACATGATAAGCTTCCTATCACTGATCGATATGCCTAAGTAAGTAATAGGGAAGGATCCTAGCTTGTAGCTCAACATTTGCACCACCCTGACCTGAACCTCAGGTGGGCTACCCATAGCCACCACCTCACTCTTATGGAAGTAGATCTTTAGAACTGACATAGCTTCAAAGCAAAGAAGCAAGAATTCAGGTTGGTGATGTCATCCGAATTTTCTATTAGGATGAGTGTGTCATCCGCATATTGCAGGTGAGTGATCCCCTCTAGGATCAAGTGGGGAACGATGCTAGGGATGTGTGACGCCGCCTTAGTTGCGTCAAGAATCGCGGCCAGGGCGTCAACCACAAAGTTGAAAAGCAGAGGGGAGAGTGGATCGCCTTGCCGCACTCCCTGAGCATTGCGAAAGAAGGGTCCCACTTAGCCATCGATACTAATCGCTATTTGGCCACCCTTGACCAGCTGCATCATGCGGTTTATAGGCCCCGACTCGAAGCCTAGCACATCGCGGAGGAAAGGCCAGCTAACACAATTGTAAGCTTTCTCGAAATCAAGTTTTAGAATAATTCCTTGGTGTCCTTGATTCTCATTTCATGCACCACCTCATGGACAACTGAGACGCCCTTGAGGATGTATCGCCCTTTAGTGAACGCCGTCTGGCTATGGTATATGATTCTGTTTGCTATGGGGGACAGGCGTGAAGCGTAGGCTTTAGATACAATCTTGAATGTGACATTAATTAGTTCTCCTTGTGAATTTCAACAAGTTAGACCGTGCTCTTAAGTCTGTACGCAATGGCTTGTCATAAAGGAAACATATGATGGCTTGGACAGTGCATACTGCATACATTACTGTGTAACTGTACCAGTTCTCCTTGTTTCTTTTCTTTGTGACAGCATCTAGTAAATCAGAATGTTGAAAAGAAATCGTTGATTTTCCAGAGGTATGCAGGTTTTGCAGCGGAGCAGGCCCTGTTACTGTAGTAATTGGCAGTGGTGAATCTGAAGTATCAAAATGCGTCAATTGTGAGGGCATTGGCTCGTTGACATGCACCACATGCCAAGGCAGTGGCATTCAACCACGCTATCTTGATCGCAGGTAGTGTGCTTTTCTCGAAAATGTTTTCATACATGCATTCGTGTTTGTTCCTTTTTATGGTAGAATAACTATGCCAATTTATCTAACAACTTCTGAGTGCTATTATCAAATTACCAAAATGAAATCACGCTTGACATGTCAAAATTAAATGAAGCTATCGTACATGGTTCTTTCATGTAGAGATGACAAAATTGCTTAACTGCAGCTGGCCCATAGTGTTTGTCACATCATATAGGAACTATCATGCAGGGACCTCGCCTTTTATGCCTTTCCTTAAGAACAGAAGTATTATATATGTCTGTTTCTTATACCACCAATATTTTGGCTAAGTGATGATATTCCAAATAAAAGTAGATGTAGCTTTGAACAAAGGAGATGTCTGATGGTTTTGTGCTTTGGTTGGCTAACCAGGGAGTTCAAGGATGATGATGATTGAGAGTTTTGTTATTATCAGCTAACGACAGTATGGTAACGAATCTGTTCTAAGGATGGTACTACATACTCGGCAGAGGTGTACCCGTCAGGGTTGATCTGATTGTTTTGTGTTGTATTATATTTCCCTTCTTTTTGGTAAATATGTATGCACGCTCTTTGGACGTCTGAAATTGAACATCGTGCAATATATGTGATATATTAGTATGACTCTGCAGTCTGCACTGTGCTAGTGCTTATATTATGTATCACATAGGAGTTGCCAAGTATTATGCCACAATCCAATTATGCTACCAGAGCCAAGAATGAGTTCTGAGACCTGGCTAGCACAATTTTAGAGTATAGTAAGGCCCACTTTGAATTCATGCCGTGGGCATGGTGGAGCCTAGACGTAAGAGGGAGTGTTCAAGTATATTGTTCACTTTCCTCAGAAGCTTAAGCTTCTAGGTCTAGTGCATGTATAACTCAACTCGCTGCCAGGTAATGCTGCTCTCTATGTAGCTATGGAACGTTGGAGCCACATCCAGCCGTCTCAGTCCGATGGAAGTGTTGAGGTAAGAGCCCAGATCATCTCTCAGTATGTGGAACTTTCTCTTACTGAAAATAAACTGCCTGATACATTTTATGGCTGTATGGTTCTCCTTTCAAGGTTTCAAAAGTTTAACCGTGCTCGTCCTATAACGACACTAAAAGTAAAGAACAGAGGGAGCAACAAATAGCACCGAGGCTGATTGGGAGACAGTAGTGTGCAAGTATATGGAGTATCAGATTGGAGGCTTTATGCAGGTTCAGTAAATTCTCTTCACGCACTGCTTAAACTTACTGGAGCCCAAGAGCTTAAATACACGAGGTCGCAAAGCACGTGGAAATGTTTCATGCATCACAGGATCAAGGTTTACGTTCCTGTGACACCTGATGATGTTTGGTTGTAAGAGTAAACTGAAGAGGAGGACACATCAGATTTTTGGGCCGCGGCACCAGGACACCACGTAAGTCCGGTTCAACCCTCATGGGGGGCTGGGCCTCAGGAAGCACGTAACTCGCGCCGTGCCCGCATGCCGATCTGCACCGAGCGAGCAACAGCATGGGCACCACGGCCCCGTGGCGATCTTCCCGACCTGAGCCTGATCTCGCAGGCCCAGCACTTGCTGTTGGTGGGTTGGTAGGGAAAATACTACAGGTAACAGGTGGCCCCTAGAGAATGTGCTATCTCTCAGCTTTCTTTATCAATTAAGATCCAATCATTAAACACCACGCGGCAAGCGTGGTTAACAATCCTAAATTCTCAAAAGGAAAAAGATCCAATCGTTAAACTATAAATAAATCGAGTGCCACTGTTAGGCAACTGCTCAATGCTCAGAAGAAATTTTCTGGCTAAAGTGCGTACCATTATCCGTTCTGAAGCTAGCAGCAAAGGGAAGTGGGAGAGGGCCCATCTCGCAAAGCTGATTGCATACATGATCAGTGCAGTAAAGCAGGCTATGAGTATGAGATGATTTAACTACATAAATCGAAAAGAAAGTTTGCGCAGCAGCTTTATCATATTTTCAAAAGCAAGCGTCTCTCTTTGATTTTGGGATCTTCCTTCGGACCTTCACACGCAATGATCACTGTATCTTCTTTAACTGGGTCGAGCTGGGCTCGATCAGGACTTTAATTAAGAGGATCTGAAAGCGAGGACACCTGGCATCGGATTTGACATTGCCACACGTGGTATGCTTTTCTATGGTTTGTGGATAAGTGCATAGTACTGAGCTAGCTAAATAATATTGGTTGATTTACGGCTGATCTGATATTGCATTGTAAAGGAGCAAATTAGGCTTGGATGACTAGTGCTAATTAACTTATTCAGAGATACTCCAAACGTTTACAAATTCAGCCAATATGTGAGTTGATTTGAGAAAAAAAAAGACGAGCATAGGAAGCTGCAAACGGAACGCTTTGAGTTGGTTTCAGAAGGTTCAGATATATGATTATATGCACAACTTGGCATCAAAATCCTCAGTGTTTAGGTGCGTTAGGCTATCTGGATATAGGATGAGACTGGATATAAAATCCAGAATACTGTCTATCGGAGAGCAGTTAGATGAGGCCGCATAACTAACTTGCTAGTTAATTTGTTGCTACATACATAGATGATCTCACACTAATATAGTGAACTATTATTGGACTAGATGCAAGGACTTCTGTTTCCATCTACTTGAGATTGGTCAACTTTTAATAACAGCCATAAGATGCAAGTTCGTTGATTCCACAATGGCTCTGGAAATTATTTGCACAAGCCTGTTTGCAAATTAAGCTTGTACATGATATGTGGCCACTGCTTGTGATCTGCGTGGTGGGGAAATTGCAGTAATCATGATAAATCGGGAGTAAGTAGGTTAGGTTGCTGTGACATAAGAACAAACCAACCAGCTAAATGCTGCCGAATTATATCGTTGTCAGTGCATCCGTGACAACATGACATCAGTGACTGATTACTAAACCACCTGTCCCCTCACCTACCAATTATGATACCACCCATAGGCCCATGCCTATCGAGCAAAAATGTTATGGCGCTGTACAAATTTACCATGCACTCTCGTGTCTCGTCCAGCATACCCGTTAGATCAGTACTCTCTGATCATGCCACTTGTATCATCCTCCATTGTTACAGTTATTCTTATAGCTGGTATTTTTAGCAGCAACTTGCAAGTAAGGCAGGAGACAAAAACTCAAAAGGGTAAGACATAACTGTACTGTTACGTGCGTTAGGTATAAGAGAACATGGACTTTGTTTAGGGCTCCAAGCAAAGAAAGGACATGAATGATGCACTAAACACGATGCACGTATTTTAGCAATCCGCATGCACATGTAATATTCTTCTTTCACGGGTCCTAATTATAGAGGAACCGGTGGTAATTTCGTCGAGGTCTCGAGGATAAACCACAAAAAAAAAGGAAAGGTAGCTAGATTTAGCTTTGGAGGAGGCAATCAACCCCTCCTTGGCTAGCTCGGGACGACCGTGCCCATGCATGCACGGCGATCATGGGATGATACCATCCAAAAAGCCGAGAAACGTGCTCACGTGCATCCTACTCGGCTCTCTACTGCATGCATGCCTGTATATTCCGATCCCGTCTCTGCCCTCCTAACCGAAAGCTAGCAATACACTACTACAGAATTCATTTAACGGGACGTCCCTGTATAGACGGTTTTTTTGAAGCCGTCTGTACAAATAGTATCACAAACGGTTCTAAACGAAAACCGTCTGAGAAAATGAGTACAAACTGTTTCCAACAAACGGGACGCTACAGTCCAGACGGCTCCAATTGGAACCGTCTGTACAAATAGCACAAACGGGTCCAAACTGGAACCGTCTGTACAAATCAAACAGTCCAGACGGTTCTAAGTTTGGAACAGTCTGTACAAATCTGCAAACAGTACAGATGGTTCTAAACTGGAACTGTCTGTACAAATCGAACAGTTCAGACAGTTCTAAGTTTGGAACAGTCTGTACAAAATTGTAAACAGTACAGACGGTTCTAAACTTGGAACCGTCTGTACAAATAGATGAAGCAAGGCTAGTTGATCTCTGCTGCCGCGGCAGCAAAAACTGCAGATTTTCTTGCCGCGGCAGGAAAGTGGCAGCGTTGGGGAGGGAGTTTGACAGCTCCGATTGTCAAACGGTTTTCACGGCTGTGAGCGGGAGGCCAAATTCTACGTCTCCAGAAATTTTGAGCTAATTCCGAGAAAGTCGACGAAACGACTAGTGGAAATCCCGGCCCGAAATCAAAGATTTTGAAAACGGCGCCCGGACGAAATTGCTCGGCAGAAGCTGGGATCAAGGTGGAAAGCAAGTCCTCGACTCAAGCTAATCAGGGAAACAAGAATCACCCAATTCGGAGTCCGGGTGAAGGAGATATACCCTCCGCAAGATCAAAAAAGTGGCGGAAAAACTTCCAGAGCCAAAAAGTCCTACTTAGAAGCCGAATTTTGAGGGTCAAGATGGGTACAGGTGTAAACACATGTATTTTTTTCAGATGCGCGTCGTCGTTAGCTTCGATTTGAGTGGTCGTGGACCCAAAACGGACTCCGTATGAGAAAGTTACGTCCGTTTTACTAAAACCTCTCAAACTAGAGTTGAATTTCGACTCAAACTAGCACTTAGAGCTACAATCCAGACGGCTCCAATTTGAAACCGTTTGTACAAATAGCACAGACGGGTCCAAACTGAGAACCGTCTGGACCAGTTCCAGTTTGGACCAGTCCAGACGGTTCTCAGTTTGGAATCGTCTGTGCTATTTGTACAGACGGTTTCAAATTGGAGCCGTCTGGACTAGAAGCGTCCCGCTTAGTCGTAGGCATAAGTTAAGAAGAAAGCCATCCCATATGTATCGCATACTCAGACTAGATCAGCTGGCAACTCCCCTTGCTGGACAACACGAGGTTGCGGGATCGAAACCCGCTGGAAGCATATTGTGCGATTTACTTCAAGCGGTTGGATGAGACTGCGCGGACGGCGGGATGAGACTGGGCACATGGCGTGGGGTTATGTTTTTGAACCGTATGTACAAATCGATTAGTACAGACGGTTCCAAACTAGAACCATCTGTACAAATCGAGTAGTACAGACGATTCTAACTACTCGATTTGTACAGATGGTTCTAGTTTGGAACCGTCTGTACTAATCGATTTATACAGACAATTCAAAAACATAGTATAGACCGTTCCAAACTAGAACCATCTGTACAAATCGAGTAGTACAGACGATTCTAGTTTGGAACCGTCTGGATTTGTACAGACGGTTCTAGTTTGGAACCGTCTATACTAATCGATTTGTATAGACGTTTCAAAAACCGTCTGTACAAACCTGATTTTGTTTGTACAGACTGTTTCGTCCAGACGGTTCGGAAAACCGTCCCGCATGGGAGTTCCGAACCGTCTGGACAAATGATTTCTCTAGTAGTGATAGTCTTGTAAAAAGAAAAGGTGTTAATTTCTTTCACCCAAGAAAATCATCTCAGCCGTTCACGTATCATCAGGACGGTTTGGGAACAAAGGGTACATATATATGTCTGTTGCGCCGGATTTGATTGGTGAGGCGAAGCGCGCATGTGCGTGCACAGGGAGGGAGAGAGCGAGAGCAACTAGCTAGTGCCACGTTACGATTCGGAAATTGGACGTGGTGTCACCAGTGGTCACGTCCAGACCGGCGCACAGAGGAAATTTACGTGCCGCGACCACCAACAACCGGTGTGTCCCTGCTGTCCTACGGCTGTCGATCAACTCTCAAACTGCATCCATCTGAACCGTGCGTCCAAAGCGCCCTCTGTTACTCGATCTCTACCCGCACCCGCTCCATCGCTTAACCACTTTGCCACTGTGGTGAGAGCTTTTTAGCCTTTTGCCGATAGGACCTAGTGTAGATCATAAAGGAAAAGTCATCTCCAATCCGACGCCATGTTACCTGAATCCTATGCAACGTTCACTTGAAAATGCTAAATACGACAATAATATCTTATTTTAGAGACATAAGGTGTATTTTGACTGTTTAAATTCAAATATTGATTAATAATTAGTCTAATTATATGTGATTTATATGATACAAAATTAATATTATTAAATTCGTATTTAAAAACATTTTTTATGGTATAATTTTGTAACTGTTATTAAAATATTGTATAAAAAGCTATGATCAAAGCTTGAACTTGCACATAAAATGTCTTATAGACGAAAAGAATACTATGAATACGATAATCAACAATAGCATATGTGTCAATAAATCTGAAAATTTAACAGGGGACAATCATCAAGGCATCCATGCTAGCTAGGACTTGAAGCATGATGATGCTATAATCATAACAAAATGAATGATTCATGACCTCATGCACAATAAGAAGAGCGGAATCTTTCTTGATCTCTACAGAAAATAAATTATCTCCTGGAAACTTTCTGAGTTGCAAGCAGACTGATTAATTGCTGACTGTTTGGATAAGGAGGAAAGGTCTTCACATGAAGGGAAGAATGAAGTACAGTACAATGTACGAGTATAAAAATACAGAACATTGAATTTCTCTTGCTTACCCAAGAGAGGGAGACAGGGTACATTTATAATTGGTTAAAGAAATGTTCTCAGGTACATCCACTTATTTTAACTGCTGAATGAAAAGAGAGGGAGCCGGGTTGGTTAGAGTTGGAGGCGAGCTGACGGCGGACGTGCTCGCCTCTTCTTCTGCTCTCCCTCTCCGCATTCCATTCCACCGCATTACGGCTTATATTTAGCCGTGCCAGAAGAGGGATAGCATAGCGAGAAAGGGGGAAGACGAGCGAGCACCTGGCCATCTCCACCGTCTCGCGCGGCATTTCCCTTCGCCTTCCGTCCAGATCCCTCTTCGACGAGGTGTTCTTCGCGGTTTCCCCGGTTCTTGCGATTTCTTCTCGAAATGTGTTGATAGCTGGTGATGTCATTTGATTTTTGTTTTTCTTTCTGGATCTGGCTGTGCGCAGACGGTCGAAGAAGATGATGGGCGGGTTCCTCTCCAGGATCCTCCTGTAAGCACTCCCCCTCCGCTGAATCTTGAAATGTGTTCTTGGCGATTTGACATTTTGAGTTTGGAAACTGATCAAAGTCGTGTGTGTGCGGTTTTATTCTGATTTTCTTGAAATGAGGATGTATGGGTGCCATTCGGAGTCTTTTTCTTGGTTTCTTTAATCCTGAGTACTATATTACTTCTATCCTTTGTTTGAAAAAACAAATCGGAAGATGCGTTCCTTCGTGTCGATTTGTCAACCTTCTTCTCCGGCGTGAAATGGGGAGCAGAGAGCACGCAGCGCATTCCAAAATATATACATGTTTATTGGTCTCGAGATCGAGGAGCATCGGAGCAAATTTTCAATGCATTGCACAACGGTCAATGTTCTCTTGGGTTTATTCTTATGCGGATTGATTCGTTTTGAAGATTCTTGTCTGATAGTCAATTTATAGAAATGCTTAGGATCGGAAAATGGTTTGTTCTTTCTGCAAGTTGATTTATCTTGGTCTTGTATCAGTTAACACTAAAACTCGGTTTTTAGGCTCTGATTTGGACAATCATATCCAAAATTCTGTCCTTTTACATGTTTTATCGAGAGCTGTCTCAGAATTGGGTCTGTTCGGTGAAAACTCCAGTTCTTTGTTGAAATTTCCTCAAAAAATTAGTCCCTTGAAGGATGCTGAGATCAAATTCAATGCATCTCAAAGTGACCAACTGCTCCCTTTTACGGATTGCTGTGGACCGATTGTAAACTAAATTATACACGGATAAAGCACAAACATTTTGTTTATGGCATGGACTAGAATAAAACACACACATTTTATTTATGTTCTGCCATTTGATCCACTGACTGCATGTAGGTTGTTTTTGGCTACGCCTATCCTGCATATGAATGCTACAAGACTGTTGAACTGAACAAACCTGAGATCGAGCAGCTCATATTTTGGTGTCAGTATTGGTGAGGAAGTTCTTTCAATTTTTATAATAACAAAGTTCAGAACATTAGTCAAGATGATAATCTAGCAAATTTTGTGTTGTTCCTTTTGTCTAGGATTTTGGTTGCTCTCATGACGGTTTTGGAGAGGTTTGGAGATCTTACAATATCATGGTAAGACTACCATAGTTTCAGTATTTCATCAGTTCTTTGAACAGTCCCTAACATTAGTTGCATCATGCATGTGCTTGTGTTGAAGGCTACCATTTTACTCAGAAGCAAAGCTGATGTTCTTTATATACTTGTGGTACCCTAGGACAAAGGTACTCGATTTGTCCCTTGCAACTTCTGTTTTGCAGTTTTTTCTGCACAGCATATTGATGTGTACTTTCATTGCAGGGAACTACCTACATTTATGGGACTTTCTTTAAGCCATATATTTCACAGCATGAGAATGAAATCGACCGTAATTTGCTTGAGTTGAGAGCTCGGGCCAGCGATGTAGTTGTCCTTTATTTCCAGAAGGCTGCTACTGTAGGACAGAATACCTTCTTTGATGTTTTGAAGTATGTTGCTTCTCAGTCACCATCCCAGAAATCAAAGCAACAACGGTCTCAGGTGCGAATTATACAGATTGTATTATGCTTCTTTCAGTCAAAGCTATTGAACCAATTGATGTTTTTTTGACTTTTCATTTTTGCACTTCTGAAGGAATTCTAACATACTAGTTCTTAGTTATATTTTTATGCGAGATGCCTTTACTACTATTGTGAAATGATATTGATTAAGTTCTCATATATGGACTAACTCAGTATGTGGAGTTTTTAGAGAAATAATCAATAATTTACTAGAGCATTGATTATTCTATATGCTAAAATATCTGCTTCGGAATATGCGCTTGACATAAAGAAAGGAAACTAAAGCAGAATCTATTACTTCAATTCATATCTCTAACTTGAGTTTGATGGCATGAAACACCGTAAGCAACTGCGCTTGTGATCACTGAACATCTATTTCATGCATTTTGAACTCTAGCTCAATTTGTAAATACGCAAGCATATAATCTCCTTTGAAATGTTACTGCCACCTTGTTGGTAGACACAATCTGCAAGTTAGATCATATGATGATATCACCATCTCAAAACCTGTTTGTTACCTGCTAGGCTTTCTCCTTTTCTGTTTTGTTCATTGCATGATAAAAAATGCAGTTCTTTATGATACTTCATTACTAGTTTACTACCACATATATTCGAATTAATTTTGTGGTGGCTTCTAAATTTTCATCCAACATTTTGTGAGGTATGTCGGTCTCTGTTCTGTGATAATAGAAGGATGCTCAAGTGCTTTGTCACCCCAAGTCATTGTAGTTTAGGAACATTTAACTTTTTTCTACAACTATGTAAACTCGTCTCTTTTGGATCAGTATCAGTGAGTATAAACTATTGCTGTGATCTAGATTTTAGAATGCTGCGAAAAGGTAGAGGAGTATCATTCTTTCCATGTTAGGTGTGCTGATTTTACAATGCTCATGGGCCAAATGAGCAAAGCTTAGTGTATCGTGGCTAGCATTTGATGTATGAACGTATACTGAACAGTTTTATGCATCTAACTCGCCAATAACATAAATTTGTGAAGTCTCTTTCTAAGCCGCTGTTGGCAACTTCAAGCATTACTTCATTCAGATCTTGAAATGTTGCATAACTTTGTTATCTTGAGCCTTCCTACCACACAGCTTAAAGTTGAGCTGACAAAAGGCTTGATTCACAGGAGAATCACAAGTGGCACTGTTACTAAACACCTGATATATAAGTACTATATTATGCATTATCACTTATCAGTTATCGTATTGATGTCATATATTTCCACTTGCTTTATTTTTTGCGGGGAGTATATTTTCACTTGCTAATTAGGTAAGAATCTACATAATTGCAAACCGTCCGCTGGTAAGCTGCCAGCATTTTATCCAATATTTAATGTACCTCCTAATTTAAAAGTATTATTACAATTTCTGTCTGTCATTTGGTGGCACTAGCCTAAACTCTATTTTGTTTTCAAATCAGAAGCGTGATAACATCTTAAGGCTCAGTTTGCGGTTTGTTATACTATGCTTAATTTTAAACTGCTACGAAAAGTAGGGTTATAAAAAGTCTATTACTATGTTTGGCAAATCGGTTTAAAGTTAGATAAATGGTGTTATCCTATGGTTGTCTTTTCACATTTCAGATATGTCCTGGAACACAGTAACATATCCGTTTGCGACTTGATTAAGAAAAAAATAGCTAGCAAAACAACCATATATCTAAAAACGGCTCAACCAAACGAGATTATCATAATCTACCGTATTACCAAACCGAGCCTCAATCAGGGCTGGAGTAGTACTTCAAAGTTGCACCTTTTGGACGTTCCTTCTATATGCTGTACAAACTAATGTGCAAGAAATTAAGAAGGCTTGCTCTATGGCATGATGCATGGTTGTTAGCAGAAGATTTGGTTTTAGTGTCTTGGAAACTTCTCAGTTTCAGAATGTTCATGGAAATTGCACTGATACCCATCTTGAAGTTGCATTAACTAATTCTTCACAATCCACATGATATCTGCCTTCCGTTAAAGTTTCAACTGCAGTTATATTAAGATCATGCTTTGATCTCCTTTAGGAACCACAGCAGCCACAACAACAGCAACCACAACCACAGCTACAGCAGCAGCAACAGCAACCACAGAAACAGGCAACACCTGTTATGCGAAGAGCAGCTTCTATTGCTGCTCGGCAAGCAGCAATGGCACAGCAGTCTCAGGAGACCAAGGTTGTTTCCCCCAAGATCAAGCGTCAAGCATCTGCAAAAGCTGGTCCAGTGGCATCCGCAAAACCCACCGCAGCTGCATCGGCAACAAAACCTGATGAGAACACAAAGAAAAGTGAGGTGAAACCTGCTGCTGAGCATGTGCCAGCTCCAGCTGCTGACGCTGATGTACCAAGATCTGAGCTTAGTGCTCTGCCACCCCTTGAAACCGAAGGAGTGGACAACATGGCTATTGATGAGGCTGAGGACACTGTAGAGGGCACGGAAGAGCTTGATCCTGCGTCAGAGGAGACGGTAATGGAGGAGACAATCCGCGTGACACGCGCCAAGCTAAGAAGGCGTGCTGCCGCTGAGGTTCCTGCAGGAAATTAGCTGCAGACCATTCTTTTCGTGCATACGAATGCTCCTTTTTGAGTTTTAGATTGCCATGTTGTCTGATGAGGAGATGTCTTATCTGAGACCAAGATGTGTTGTCTAATTTATCGTTCTGGTTCCAGAGTTATCGTCCTTTCTGTGCCTTTTCTGTGGTTTTTGCTAGCCTGTTTCTGTGCTTTGAAGTTGTAAATAACATTGGCCATGTGTATATAGATTGGTTGCATGGCAACGAAAACATTAGACACTTCGAACTGGTTATTCCATGAGTATCCTGTCTCTTCTGTTTTTTTCTGACAAGTGACTACAGTTTGCAATCTCCAACTGCATAATTCACTCTTCTGTTGGTGAGTGCTGATTTGCATATGCTATGTACATCCGTTTTGCAGAACCTTTGGCTAATTCTAATGAGTTGATTTCCCAAAGTATGAAACTTCCTGTTGGAAATGGCTACTCAAAAAGAATATTCTCCATTTCTTTCTTCTAAATTGTATAGTTGATTATGCACATGTCCATATAATAAGGAATGGACGAACCTGGTAGATCGGTGACCTGATGCCTTTTCTTTCGAGCAAGTGTGGCCACTGCTAAAACAACCATATAAAAAGCAAGTAAGCAACAGAAGTAGTGTTAACCAACGACACCACTTGGGAAGCTTCTGAAGGAAGCGAGACGAACCAGGGAGCAGAGACAAGCAAGCTCACGTCAATTAGGTCGAACATAGTGTACTAGTATTCTAATCGCATGCGCCATCTGGACCCTCCATCTGTACACCCGACAATGCTGACACGTGTGCTTGGTTACGTCACTTGTAGAAATTTGAAAGTAGAAGAGGAATGCTTTAGCAACAGACTTCACTGTCTCCCTTTCGAGAAGCCTTGATGGAGTGGTTTGCAATGCACTTGCACGGGTGCACCTAGTGATTGATAGATAACATTGATCATATACTTTGTTTGTCGGGAACACAGGGAAGCACTCCAAGTATGTTCATAGGAATCCATACCCGCGACGAATGGATGCTTCGTGAGGAAATGTTAGACCGTACCACCTTAACAAAACCTGAGATTTTAATAAAATGCCCTATCTTATTATATTTTTTTATTACATTTTATCAAAAGATAAAATAAGACAGAGAATTTTATCAATTTTTTCACAAAACTTGTGAATCCAAGAGGTACGACCAATACTTTATTCATCTTGCTTAGAACCTAAGGTCCTTAGAATTATAGGACATTTTACTAGTCTTTGTAGAGAAAAAAGAAATATATTATTCAACAACCGAGTTATTATAATTAGTTATACAAAGTAAGAAATTGTAAAATTGTGGTAGTTAATCTGTGTTTCCAGTCCTATTGAAATATGGGGCCATCTATTTTATGGAGCTACACTAGGAAGCTAAGTAGCAAGCGCTCTGACAGCCCCTTGTCTCCTTATGCACACGGCGCAGTTAGAAAATGTGTGCGCCCGCCTTGCGGTCTAACCTGATGTTTAACCTACCTGTACGTCCACTCTTGCTGCCCCCACGGACCTCCTTTCCCCTTTTCACCATTGTCGACCAGCGGTGGTGCTACCAGCATCGCCAGTGATGAAAAAGATGAAAAAAAAGTTCACTTTCGACTTGTTTACAACAACTTTCAACTAACCAACATCCAACTTTCAACAAAAATCACTTTCATCTGGTTGGATAATGATTTTCAACTAGATAAAATCTCAAGTTTTAACTTCACATCCATCATCTTATAACCGAAATCAAATGCAAACTCTTCCAACTTTCCCCCTAGGAATCTAAACTATCAACTCCCATAACTCTACATTTCAACTCAACCAATCAGAACTCCAACTCCCAGTCCCAACTTTCAATGTCGTGTATTAGCGTTGTTCTTGAAATATTCCCATAAGTTTCATATGTTTTACGATATATTTTGCACCTACGTCCCTATTAAATGCATAATTTTTATTTTTTATTTTGTGTTTTTTATTCCTACTACCCGAGCAGACCTAGACGAGCCAGCAGATCTCAATTACCGACGCAGGAGGAACGGCCAAGAGAGGACGAATTCCCTTTTCTTCTCTTTCTTGTTAGCGAGCTCAAGCCCTGTCGTTTGTCAAACCCTTCATTATCCCACCCAAGAAAACTCCAACATTTGCAGCTGTGCGCGCACAGCCACAAACAAGGCCGGTCGTCGTCGCTTTTCGCCATCCTCACCATCATGCCCGGCCACGACGATCGAGACACGCACCGACCATGATGCCATCTCCCACCGGAGAAACTGCAGATCAAAACAACAGGTCCACCCTTCTATCTTAGCTTAGAATAATAAATAAACAAACACACCAAAAAGTCCGATGCTTTCACATGTAATCAAGTGGAGTGCGCTTGCGTGTGCTTGTGACAGCCAATGGGATTTGATCCCCGGCCGGCTAATTCCAAACGGCCTCCCGCCCGAACGAGACCTGCGAGCGCGTCGTCGTCGTGGCGATCCCACGGTGCCGTCGTCGCGTGATCACGCACGGGTTCATCAGCAGCACAAAAGATGCGGGAGATCAAGTGGCTGCCGCTCCCCCGCCACCCCCGGCGCGCGCGCGAGCTTACGTGTCCGGTGCCCGCGCGTTATCCAGCCGCCGACAATTCGGAGAACTTTTTCCCCGGCCGGTTCCTTTGCTTGCTTTTTATTCCCTTCCCCACCTCTCGCCCCGCAACCAAACGCAAAGATGCAAAGCAATCGATATATTAGTGGGAAATTAAGAAAGGAAGGCAAACTTGTGACGAGAAACACGTCACCGGTGCAACTTTTTCCTCGGTGCACGTAGGACCTCGGTGTATATAACTATATATATAGGGCAGAGCGTGTGCTTGGCGGCTGCAATGGAGAGGAGCTGGTTCGGGAGGAGGAAGGCGAAGCAGGGCGGCGGCGGCGGCGGTGGTGGTGGTGGGGAGAAGGGTCAGAAGGTGGTGGTCGACGGGTCGGAGATACGGGAGCTGGTGGAGGACACGGAGGCGTTCGGCATGTTCGCGGAGAGCAAGTTCCGGCAGCTCGACGCCGATGGAGACGGCAGGCTAGCCGTGCGGGAGCTGCAGCCTGCCGTGGCCGACATCGGTGCCGCGCTCGGGATGCCTGCGCAGGGGTCCTCGCCCAACGGCGACCACATCTACTCCGAGGTACGGTGATGCTGCAACTAAGCTACACGATCGAGGCAGATGCTACGTACGGTGATACTGCGACTAAACCAGTCTTGCCAGTCATGTTCTGATAGCTAAGGGGTCAAGTAAGCCCAATGAATTTTTAAGCTTTGATGGCATGTGTTAGATTCGGCATTTGCTTCAAGTGGGTTATCATAGGGATCGCATCATACTCAATTAAGCTGGTTAACAGTACCAGATTAGTGTACGTTACCGTCCGGTAATATGAAAGGCGTAGAATTAGGATGTCTGAATTGTTCAATCCTATTGGAAACAAAAACCCTTGAACTTACAAAAATAACTATTTAGATGCTTCATAGGAATTATGTGGGAATTTAAAGAGATAGAAGGTCCATGTGAGACATATATGAATTTTTCCACCACATAAAATTCCTCCAAAATTCTTATGGATTATGCCAATTTATAGGAACTTTACAAGATTCCTGCAAACTCATTCATATGCTCCAAAGGGCCCTTCTAGTTGTAGAAAAAATTCCTAACGGTTAAAAACCTCCAAAAAAGTTATGGAAATCCTACCGTTCAAAGAGGACCTTCAAATTTTTTATGGAAATCCCACATTCAAAGAGGACCTAAACTGTGTACTTGCCAATATGTAAGGTTTTATATACGCTCCTTAGATTGAAATTAAATGAATCGCATGCATATGTATCTTGTATAATTGATTTTTCATTTTGGTCGGTTCTTGAGTAAATCCCTGTAATGTGTTACGGTTTCCTTTTGAATTTAACTGACTAGCTCTAACAACTAACAAATCGAGTTGTCAATTATAGTATTTATCTCTAAAAGAAAAATCCAGTATTTATCAGATAAAATGACTTCAGTCGAATGACAAGAAAAGACGGTGGCCTTATCGCATAGGAAATAGAACAGCAAAACGAGGATACAAAAACTGTGACTGATGTTTTGGCAGATGATGATACTACTGTGATAGTAGTCGAGAAAAACTGTGGCATTAATTGTCAAAATCAATCAAACGAGTGTTGACCTTGAATTCGTGTTCGGCAGAAAACAGATTTTATGATGCAGTGCAGGATTCATGTTTGCCTACAGGTCCGTGTCAAGATGACTTGAACCTGAGTTCAAGCATTCCACTGGAGGCTTGGGGCGGAACCTAAAACGTCACATTCCAAACCTTAAATAATATCTCACCCTCGAAATTCACAATAAAGCCCGTTAATCTATCTGCTGTATGCAGAAATTATTGTATCCAGCTTAATTCATAGCCCAGTAAAAACCATTCACTACTTGAATTCACCTAATCTCCTTGCCGAGTGTTACATCCCGCGGCTCAAAGTGGCTAACAACCTAGCCTAGTGTGGAGTGGCACGCGTGCTTAACACCTCCCTTATGCTTTGTCCATCGTCCAAAAATGTCAACCTGAAAGTTCTACATATTGGGCCAGCATGTTATTATATGCTACCCTGGTACTCCTAAAGACAGGGGTGTTCGGTGAGACTTTTGTGCCCCGGTGCTATTTGCACCCATTAATTTTGGCCGTTTTTAAAATCACGTACAAGTTTCAAAAGAAATCTAAAAAAATTTATACCGGTATATGATAGAATGAAGTACGCACAAGTAATTGTAAAATAATATGCCTATTTGTGACCTGTGAAAAAAGAACAAGAAAACACATTGGACAGTCGTAAACGGTACACAGGGGGGACATGCACAGATTTGTTTTTTTTCACACAGGTCACAAACGGGCATATTATTTTACTAAAATTTACCTGTGTATACTTCATTCCATCATATACCGGTATGAATTTTTTCAGATTTTTTCGAAGCTTGTACGTGATTTTAAAAATCGTCTAAGTTAATGGGTGCAAATAGCACCGTGCTCACCCTAGACTTTCCCCGTTACACAAGTCCAACTTCAGGAACAGAGTTGGAGAATTTGGTAAAATGTGTTCTTTGTCGACACGATAGATGTCTGGGGTAATCAATTGGCTATGAACAACAGAAGAGAAGTCCAGATTCGTAGGCTTGTTTTGTTTGCTCTGTTCAGAGACTACTGGCTGGGTATTCTTCTGATGTGCCTGAATGGCACATTGCTCTTCTCTTACACAGCACAAATCTGATGTGTAGGCTATCAGCGAGTTCACTCATGGGAGGCAGGAGGAGGTGAGCAGGGCAGAGTTCCAGGAGGTCCTGTCTGACATTCTCCTCGGCATGGCGGCCGGGCTCAAGAGGGACCCGATCGTGATACTGCGCATCGACGGCGAGGACCTGAGGGACTTTGTGGCCAGTCCCAGATATGAACCCGAAGCTGCTGCCATCTTCTCACAGATACAGTCTGAAGATGCGTCTCTGCGGCGGTGCCTGTTAGCTGCTCTTCGGCAGCTCAGTGTCGACCATGGAATGCCGCCGGCTTCTGACCCTTGGGCAAGTGAATGAATACTTCCATCAGTGTTCTTAACCATAGGATTTTGTCAGCTGTTTGAACAGAAATATAATATTTGTGTGGCGCTGACAGGTCGTAGACAACGTCATAGAACCGGCATTGCAGCAACTAGCTGCCCATCAGCTTGAGAAACTGGCGTCATCCCAAGATGTCTTCTTCGAACAGCTCAAGAAGCTGCTGAGCAATATCGTGGAACGACTTCACGAGAGGCCAGTGATCGTCGCGCATACGGAGAACACCTTCGACGGGAGTGGCGTCAGGAGGCTACTGGCCAACAAATTTGAGCTGGACAAGGTACATGGCCAAACTGGGATTCATCAATTCTTGCATTTTTCGCAACGTTTTGGTCGATTACAATATTGATCTGTGGTGTATATATCACTGGTTTGTACTAGCTATTGGATTCTGTCTGGAAAGATGTACCTATGGAACGTAAGAAGAAAGCATCGAAGGAGTGCCTGAGAGTCGCACTCGATAAGATGGCTGATGCAGCAAGCTTACCGCCTCATGGGGCTGTTAATCAGGTAAAAAAGATAGGCGGCACAATATTCCAGATGACGAGACCAGGATGTTATTGGGATTGAACTGAATTTTGATCATTTTAAACATGACTCAGGTGGACGCCGTCGTGAATGAGGCACTCGTGATGGCGAACCCCGACGACGGAAAGGAGGTAGACGAAGCAGGGTTCAAGAGATTGCTGACAGAGGTCCTTGGGGCCGTGATGCTGCAGCTCAACGGCGACCCGATCTTCGTCTCGACCAGCACCGTTGTCCACGAGCCCCTATCCAGTTCATCCGCCTTGTTGTCCTCGCCGCCAGTGACATCGCCGCCAATTGAGTAACCAGTACGTAGACGACAGGTGATATGAGGGTGAACTATCTGTAAGCAGTGCATGTGATGGTGCTTTTTGTCTGATCACGCGCACTGTAGAGCATGCATTCATGCTAGCTTGGTTGCAACCTGACGAGATGCAAAGATGCAGTTCGTCCTGGTTGATGTACAAGTTGGAATAATAAGGCTTCCAAGCCAGACACATTGATCAATTGGAAATGCAAATATCTTGCAACTTGCATTGGTTGGTGAGCTAGCAGTCCTCCGGGAGCTTGTTAGTTCAGCGAATGTTACTATTGAGTACCAAAACATTCAGCTGTGATTTCCAGCGAACTTACGTACTGGAGACATCAAAATTGATGTTAACTATTCAAGTTCTGCTACACAATCAGTTCAAATATATAAAGCAACCCCAGTGCAGCATTACAGCAATAAGAAAAAATGATGTTAGTTAACTACTCAAGTTCTGTTACACCAGTTCAGATACAGAAAGCACCTCCACAGCAGCATTTCGGCAATCCAAGGTGTGTCACTGAATATTTCTGCATTTTGAGTTGCTACATCGGGGGAGAACAAATACTCTTAGGATCATATGCACTAATTATTGGTTTGGGTACTTATACACTTCAACAAAAGATTCTTCAAAAAAAACATAGATGTCCATAATGTGAACTTGCAAAAATTGAAAGAAAAAGAAAGATAATATTTGCACCGTGACAAAAAGACAAAAAAACTACTTGTAGACTGTCAATATGGAAAACCACATATTTTGATTTCATTCAACTGTGCTACTCCAGGAATCTTAAAGTCAGCTTCTCTGCTATTACCGGCGGGAAGAAGTGAATTTTGGGTAAAAATTGATGTGCCAGTTTGGCAACCTTTCATAACCATTTCAAGCGGAAAAAAAATGAATGGCTATGCAAGTACTCGAAGACATGAAATCAGCATACTGCTTCACCTCAATAGTTTTTGCTCCAGATGTTCATACACGTCAGTGCATGGAAGGAGAAATTTTCTCATCGTTTCCTAAGGTTATCATCCTGATCTAGCATAATGTCAATGATAATCGAAGAACACATCTCGTTTACTAAGGATGAGATACCTAACTAGAGATCTTTTGCCTTTTGGTCTTCGTCTTAGAAACGACAAAGTCATCATCCTCGTCATCTGTGTCACTACTTGCCCTCCTCTTCTTTTGTGTTGTGGTTTTTCCAGCTTCCTTTGCAGCTGAGTTAGTTTTCTTAGCAGATAACAATGGTATTTTCTTGGTCGGAGAACTGGGCATTTTCTTGGTTGGAGAACTTGTCTTTGTCATTGTAGAAACTGTTTTGATCGGTGACTTCAGTTTCTGACCCTGTTTCTCCGCAAAGACTTCTATAGCCACATCTAATGGGAGCACACCCCATTCCATCAACCTGTGCACATCCAAAAGGTTACTGAAGATATTAATTTGCTTAAATCAGAGGAAATAGTAGTGTATGCATCTAATTGTACACACTGGACATAAATAATAACAGTTTAACACAAGCTACAAATAACTAGGGTTTGAAAACTGGCACCTGAACATTTATTGCTATGGCTGTAAACAGTACAGTACCAGAATGAAACATTATGCCTATGTTGAGGGAATGATTCGGTCAGGGAACAACTGGAAAGTGGAAACTAAATGAAAACCAGAGAGGTATGTTAACTGGCGAAAGACGGGCCCATTTCTGACTCATGACACATCATGTTTACCCAAGAAAAAAAGACCACAGCTGTAAGCAGAGGAACTCATTTCTAAAAATAAAATAAAATTGAGAGGAGCAAGGCAGACAAACACGCACAAACAGGCAGGCTTGTCCCCGAACTCTTTTTATAATTGACAGTACCTCATGCTAAAAAGTTCTTATTTGGAACCTGCAACAAACAGTTTTTGGAAAAACAGGCTAGGCCAGGATTTCAGTTACCATCTTAAGCAAGTAACCATTCAGATGTGGCCAGTGGCGCAGCCAGGAATTTCAGTTATCATGCATAAAGATGAGCAAAGTGCTATAACATAGCTATATGATTAACTGAATTAACAAGCATAATATCAAATTTAGAGAACATGTCCAAAAATACCACTGTGTTTCAATCCGTATCTGGTTTCCCAGCTTCTAAGTTAACAAAGTTATAAGGTAGAGAATCCTCTACTTTTTGCCTCAAAAAAGAAATATTTATCCAACTGATGCAGGTGGTTTCTACCATGATTCTTGGAGCAACACATTGGTTTAAATACCCAGAGCATGCTATCATTACACCTAGTTGGCAAGTAACAAACAAAAAATATGTACAGTGTTGCATAGATGTGGTATCTCACCAGGTTGCAGCAATTTCACTAGTGGGCACCTGCTCATAGAGTGATTCATAAAATATCCTCAATGGATCCCTCTGCAGCAAAAGCAAAATTAATTACTTCTCATATGAAAGGAATTAGTACATAGCACATAGGGAAAATGTCATAATGGTCATACTTCAGGGGGAGGATCATGCTTCTGCCCTGGCAATGCATACACCTTTTTCTCCTTCACCTTCTCACCCTTCTTTTCATCTTCTTTGAGACCTACTTTCTTCTTTGTTTCCTTTCCCCCCTTCACCGAATGAAGAAAATAGTTTTAGCAACTACACAACACAACATAAATCAAGGAAATGGCATACCTTGGTATCATTTTCAAATTCTTCATCTTTTATTTTCTTAATCTTGGAGGTCTTGGGCTTGCTCACAGCTGCACTTCTCTTCTGCAATTTTGGCTGAAAATTTCGCACCTACTAACCTCAACAACAGAATCAAGGAAAATAAAGCTGGAACAAGAGGAGAATAATTGCAACCTTGATGTCATCATCAGAATTGGTTTCTCCTTTCTTAAGTTTAGAAGCCTTTGCCTTGCTATTTCCAGTGCTTTTCTGCTTCTCATTTCCCTGAAAAACACAGCAATGCTATATTTATACAAGACAAGAAAGATTCAGAGAAATGAATAAACTAAAGCCAAAAGTCAAAAAAATCTCAGTTGAAGGTAAATTTCGTAGTAAGAAAAAGTAGAATGCATGCGGGGAAATCGCAGTGCCCAGCTTGACCACCCTCATATTTTTCTAATCGGAGGCACGCTGTCCTAACTCACGACCAACTCTAAGAAAAGCTTGCCCAATGCGTTCACGAATCCTCACTAATCGCAGAACGCTCATAAGAAATGCCTAAATTTCAACAAAGTAATCAGACTAATGTTTCAGAATGCCATGTTGCTCACACTAATGAGCAAATAAATCGAAAATATCCCAAAAGATCTGAAGAAACAAGGCCGAACCCACTATTGTTACCCTTCGAGATAGAACCAAATCAAACCTTCTTGCCCCGCGAGAGTGTCGTGTAGTCATCTTCGTCGTCGTCGTCCTCCTCCTCCTTTACCTTGGAGGCCCCCCCATTGCTCGCTTGCTTGGCCCGAGAACGCGCGAGCGGAACGTTATCTTCGACGTCCTCCTCCTCTTTCTTGGCCTTGGAGGGTGCACTGGCATCGCTCGCTTTCTTCTTGGCCCTAGAATGCGAGAGCGGCAGGTTGTCCTCTTCTTCTTCGTCGTCCCCCTCCTTCTTGGGCGGATTCTGCAGCGCCGCAGCGCCTGCGGCGGACGCGGCGTCTTCTCCGGCCATTGCTGCGGTGAGGCGAGGGTTTTCGGCTTTCTGCGGCTGGTTCTGGTGGAAATGAGAAGAGACCCTGAGACGCAGGAGAGGAGGAAGCGTTGGAGAGGGTGACGACCGGGGGGGAGGAGGGATGCCTTCACCGGCGCCGGCGGTCACGCGGCGGCGCTGGTGCCATTGTGTGGTTGGTACGAAGAAAGGAGCATCGGGAGAGAGGGGAAGAGAGCTTTTTTTTCTAAATACTAGCAAATGTGCCCGTGCGTTGCAACGGGAGAAAGGCCGTAGCCGGCGAGGGAGCCGACCGCGGGGGCGGCCGCGCCGGCGGTCGGGGCGGAGCCAGCCCGCGCGGCGATGGTGGCGTGGTCGCTGTGGTCGCGGGGAGAGCGGAGGAGGCCGACGCGGGGCGTGCCAAGTACCTGCTCCTCCACACGGTGCCCACGCACAAGGGCGCCACCGACGAGTGCTACAACTGCGTGTAGTCGACGCCGCGGGGGCGGCGGCGGCGGCCGAGACGGAGAGGCAGACGCCGTGGCCGCGGGCGCGGAGCGGGAGGCGGAGCGCGGACGGGGTGAGGGCGCGGCGGTTGGAGGAGGCGGTGTTGGGTGGTGGCGGTGGTCGGGGACGGGCTCCTGCGGTGGGGGCGGACGGGGACGCGGTCGACGCCGCGGGGGCGGCGGCGGCGGCCGAGACGGAGAGGTGGTCGGGGACGGGCTCCTGCGGCGGCCGAGACGGAGAGGCGGACGCCGTGGCCGCGGGCGCGGAGCAGGAGGTGGAGCGCGGACGGGGCGAGGGCGCGGCGGTTGGAGGAGGCGGGGAGGAGGAGACGGTGGTCGGGGACGGCGTTTGGGGTTTTGGGGTAGGACGGACGGGAGCGACGGACGAAGAAATCGTCCATCCTTTAATATTAGGTAGAGATAGAGATAGAGATTATTTAAAAAAATAAATTCGAGATATATAGGTGTAGCTTCAGAAATTGTAAAAATAACACCCTGTCAGTCACCGCTCAGATGAGAAAGGACTTGTCGTCCCACCGTCGGCCGACAAGCCCATGTCGTCTAACCGGCCACCGAGAGCGCACCGAAAACTCCTGACAGGAAGCCTATCGTCCAACGGTCGGACGACAGGGGCTTTATTCCGTCCGTGAACTGCGTGATCGCCCTAGCGCCCTGCCATTCCATCGCCCCAAGCGCCCATTCCATCGCCCTAGCGCTAGCAGCCATTCCAGAGAGCAAGGAGAGGAAGAAGAGGAGAAAGAAAAGAGAAGAGGAGGTGAGCTCGAGGGAGAGAAGGTGGAGTGAAGTGAAGATCTTTGGAAAGAAGAAGAGTGAGAGGCCGAGCTCCGCATCTACGATATAACTTTTGTAGATTTTGTTAGTTACGTAAATGTATTATCTAGGTTGTTTAGTATGTATTAGTTCGTATTTCAGTAGTATAAAAAAGTTAGTATGATTATTACAGGTTATGTATGCAAATATAGATTATTATGTACGTATTTAATTATGATGTTTTGAACAAGTTAAATCTCATAGTTTAGTTAGGTATCATTGAATAGAATAATTATAATTGATTAGATGGCGGGAAAAAAGTGGTTAAATTAGGTCGAACTAATTAAGAATTATTAGACACGCAGAATATTGTTGTTTAGTTAGGTTAATATTGCTTGTTTGTGTTGACCGTTATATTTGATCGTGCTAAAAGTTCTATCCCGATTTATCGGTTGATAACCTTGGTGTGTTCCGGATCACCCTTGTACACGTCGTAAGCGTGTACTCGACCTACATTTAGCACGAAAGAATTTAGCGGTCGCACAATGTAATAGAACTACATGTTTTATTAAGTATGTGACAAAGATATCAATTTATCTTACGGCAGGTATGTCGGAGTTAGTATATATGACAGTGTACTTTGGTCCTGGGGTTGTTCGATCAAATCCTAGTGGGGTTGATCTTAGTGAATTCAGTCATGTTGATTTACCTATATCCGATCCGGAGAGGCTGAACTTTAAGGAAGCCAATCATTGGCTTATACGTACCTTCTCGATGGATTCTGCATTGTATGCTGTGACCATTAAGGCAGTGTTCATCAAGTCTTGCACTAATATTAAATAGGACTTGTTGCCGATCGAGAGTACTAGAGACTGGAGATCCTGGATTCAGGTTTGCAATGCTAGAAAAAGTCCTCCGGTCGCATTAGTGCAAGCATCATGAAGGGTGTTAGGTCAGAAGGTGGTGGGTACAAAGCGGAGCACAACAGTCAAGCACCACACGTGGATGAGGTAGTTGATTCCGCATGGCAAGCTGTTCAAAGCAGTGAACCAGCAGAAAGAGTTCCCAAGGGGCAGGCGGATGAAGAACAAGAATTTGAGTCCATGCAGGAGGTAATGGAACAAGAAGGTGAAGATGGATTGGCTGAAGATGTTGATGAAGATACCGGTGATGAAGATAACATTCATACGTCCCCGATTCCGAGTGCATGGAATCAGGAACTTGGTGGCATGAGTGTGAATGATTGCCATAATTCTGGTTGGGAATTGTCACACCCTGAATTTTCGTCACCCTATCTTTATAAATCTAAGACGCGTATATGCTCTTAAGCTAAAAAGCCATACATATTGGATTTTGGATTTTATCATCGCATGTCATTCCATGGAAGCCCTCGAGTTAGGTTGCACCGCCCCACGACCGATCTGAGTCAAAAACCTATCATCGAATGTGCATAACCCTAAACCCTAAGGCAGACCCGCATACACCATATATGCTCGTCGCCACCCAAACCCTAGCCCTATGTGGCAACCCGCCGACATTTGTTCCCGACCCTCCAGGGATAAACCCTAACCTTCCCCGTACCCTACCACAGTCTTGCCGTCGTCCGAAGCCCTAAAATCCAACCTGTCGTCCTAAACCCTAATTAGGTTTTCTCATAATCAAAAAATCAAAAAGTGTTATCTCATGTATTTTAAATTCTCCAAAATGTTTAAAAAAACTCCAGGAGCTTCCTAAGTTCATTCTTCACCAAGTTATAAAATAAAACTTGAAGGTCCAGTTCAAAATTTTTGAATTACATTCAAAATTCAAATTTGTTCAAATCCTCCCTTTGAACTGCAACCCCTCCATTCCTTGCTCAGAAAATTCCATAAAAATTCCACCACACTCCTCTCAGTACCCTTGTTCCAATTGTGTAAAAACATTTTCACTTCCAGTATAAATATTTGCCAGGACAGCCATCGAGCACTTTGTGCATTTCTCTTCTTCTCTTGAATTCTAGCTCAACTGCCAACCACCTTGCTCCAGAAGCTTGCCATCAACCTCACTTCAGCTCAGAGCCTTGTCCACCCCCTTGTCCCTCAGTGCCAAGCTATAACCCACAGGGATTCAACCCTAACAGCAGCTCATGCCGACATGAGCATAAGCCCTCAGTCCTTGTCTAACCCCATTTTCTCGAAGCCAGTACCCTGCCAAGCTTTACAGGCTTCAACTCAAAGCAGTGACATGGATTGACACGCTGGCAAACACCAGAAAGGCCAGGGCATGCGAGACATGCCAGTGCACGCGCTCTGGGCGCGGCCATGCCGATGCCAGACACTCACTCATGTGCCCGAGCTCTGCACCCCGCTGACCTCTGCCTTGCCTGAGCCAAGTCCGCGCCGCAGGTGTCCTTACCACCTCCTGAGCAAACCACGTCGCCTGGCAAGGTCGCCGAGCTGCTGTTGCAAAGTCCACGGCGAGGACAGCGGCCGAGCAGCCAAGCGCTCAACCTCCCCCTTCACCTCGTCTATTTAAAGAGCTCCAGAACTCGCTAACTTCACACAAACTTCCTCTGGAAACTCCCTAAGTACTCCCCAAGCTTCCCCGAGCTCACCCTTGCCTCCTGTCTTCTTCCCCGACGAGGGCATCCGCCATTGCTCCGAGGAGAAATTCCTCAACTCCAGTGAAGGATTCCTACTCTTGTTCTCTCCCTAAGCTTTCTGGAACTCCCCTTAACCTTCCCGATCAATCCATTGCAGCTCTTGGTCACTGGAACGCTGGATCCGCAGTCGCCTCCGCCGTCCCTGTTCTGAGCACCGACGAACTTCGCCTCCAGCAAGCGCGCGAACCCATTAACCACAAAAACGAGATCCCCTGATCTCCCTGACTCCAAGGGTAGCGGCTGCTCCCCCTAATTCCCCCTGTAGCCACCGTGATTGCTCACCGGGGATTTCACCGGAGCGCCGCCGGAGCCAAAACAATTCCTCGCCGGAACCCTCGCCTCCGCGCACCCTATCTTCTCTGCAGCTGACGCGCAGGCCCAGGTTATATTTAAATCCCGCGCATACCGCTTCGACCCCTGTCTCTGCCACGCAGGACCACTCGGTCAGGTTTAGTGAAACGCCCAGCAACTTCCCGCCTTCGACGTCGCCCTTTGGTTAGGTTTAAAACCAGTTGGTTTTCTGCAAAACCAGCCGTCCTCTCTGGTCCGGCCGGTTCATCACATTAACGGCCGATTCTCTGAAAACTCCCAAAATCAAAGTTTCTCCAAATTCCATTCCCACCTTTTTGATATAGACCACTTTTCAAAAATCTCAATATTTCTCTCTGTGCAGTCTGTAGTTCTAGTAATCTTTTTAAATTCAAATAGCTTTTAATTTCTTTTTGAATATGAGGTTAGCCCTAGGGTATTCCAGCATGTAAACACTAATATTTTAGAACCTTGCACAGAGTCACATGCATATACTCATGTTGCCTAGTTCAAAGATAAAAGGGGGTTAAATAAACCGTGAAACCCTAAATCACAAGCATGCGTAGGTAGTTTTATTCCTTTTCCAAACTTAGTGATAAGATGACTCAACCCAAGTGTTCAGTAGGTTTAAAATCCAATTTTCTTCATATATCTTAGTAAGCTGTAGTTGTTCTCATAATGCATGATTCCAAGAGCCAAGGAAAAACAAGTGCTTACCGTCGAAACCTCAGAAACCCTAGTCATCATAACCTAGGTTGCATGCATACCTCATGTGGTAAGAAACACGATCATTCTTCTGACCAAAAACCCTGAGACCAGCATGCATGCATGCTAATCTTTGTTAATTGTTTCCTGTGATGCTTGGTTCTTATTCAAAGTGTTTTCCGAACGTGTAGTTGACGGAGTGAGGTACGTCCGCCAGGAAGAACCCGAAGCATCCCCGCGTCCGGAACCGAGCCAAGAACTGCCAGGCAAGCTCTCCGCCCTTGATCATGTTGTAACCCAAATTTGCGAAATGTTATTTTAATTTCGAAACATGCATGCTATGTTCTATTACCGTTATTTTATGTAGTATAGTTATACCGATGAGTAGAAAACCCTAGTCCGACCCTGAATCCCTTGTAGCCCTAAGAACTATGTATTCTGGAAGTCTTATCGGAAAACTTAGGGTAGTGTATATACATATGCTCATGCTTAGCCCTGCCATACTGAAATTAGGGTTTTAAAAGGAAAAAGTAATAACACCCCATATTTCATGTGGTGAACTTTTGAGTAACGGACCGTCGTGTCCAGAGGTGTACGAAGGTAGCATAGCCATGGGTTGGTATGTTTTACCGGAAATGGTTTTGCGAAACCAAGCTGAAAAGGGAGAAGTTTTTGATCCGGGTCGGTAATGAAGGGTGAGAGTAGGGAGTTTGTTAAAGAGCGAGGTAAGGCCCGTCGTGGTTCTCACTGCCCGTTTACGGGAATGGTGTGGGGTCCTTCTCGGATCATCTAAGGACCGATCTTAAGTGCCGTTTGGCCAAGTCTTACCGTGCGGCCACATGTCCTTGTGGGAAGGACTTGACATAGTACCCGGCCTGAACTAGCATGAACCCGTGGGTAGTTAGTAGAGTGCAGATGGGGTGGTGTAACCCCGAAGAGAACAAATACAGCGGTTTAGCGAGGTATTGTTCGCCACAAAGTTGGAACACCAACCTCCTTGTAGCGATGAGACTGACTCAAGGTAGGGTTGGGACATGTCCTTCGGACGGGTTCATGGCTGGGTTCACACCGGCGAAGAGTCTCGTTGTACTAGCTCTGGTCGTATGCAGTGCACGGTATGCCCAGGGTGACCTACATCATGTGGGTAAAGCCGTACCACCTCTGCAGAGGGTTTAAAACTATTCGAATAGCCGCGTCCACGGTCATGGACGAACTTGGTTGGGCCACACTAAAGTAGACTGGCTTTCAAAGCCCAAAAAGGTTTCTGGGTCATGGGTTTAAGGACGTGAACCGTCGTGTTTGCAGGGCAGCTTGCCAAGTTCCCGTTGTCATGGGAAGAGTGAAGAAGGGTTCCCCGTGGACTCGGGCAAACCCTAGAATCCCCGTAAGTACGAGGTGAGCTTGTGTCTCCCTGAGGAACCGAGTGATTGTCGTTGGTACCCCGTAAGTACGAGGTGAGCTTGTGTCTCCCTGAGGAACCGGGCGAATACCATGCTTTGCCGTTGTAGCGGAAAGCACTGAGATGAACTCCCCACTATGACGGGTTGAGTGAATCAAGAAGTTACCTCATCTCGCTGCGTCGAGATGTTTTGTTAAAATCGCTTTTACATCTATTTAATTATTGTAAATGCAAACTTACTTTCTCGCACAACATGAAACCTAGGATAGAGCCAAGTTCTTATTAAATTCTGAGCATGCTCATATCGGTAATAATCTCCCTGGCGGAGTGCTTGCGAGTACATTCAATGTACTCACCTGGCTTGTTATGTGGCCAGACGAAGAGGAGGAATACCAGTCTGGTGATAGCGACAGCGACTTCGATGCGTAGGGTTTCTCCCCAGTCTGTTGCCTGTGGTTCGGCATACAGATGGGCTATCTACCGTGTTTCATTCCGCTGCTGTTTAATTCGGCCAATAGGCCCGCTTGTATTATTAAAAGACCAAGTATGGCTGGATATTGTAATGAACGATGTATGGCATGGTTATGTTATCAAGTACTTGTGTGTATCGATTACTGATCCAGGGATCGATACAGTGAACACAAGGGTTTATCCGGTCTTAAAACCGGGTACGCCACAGGAATATAACAAGAACCAGATCCAAATTGGTTCGATGTATGCTAGCAAGAAAGAATTGAAGCATGCCGTCACGCAATGGGCCATGTCCACGCAGAGGATTTTCAGCATTGACATATCTTCTTCAAAGAATTTAACTTTAACAATGTACTGCTAAAGGCTGTGAAAGCAAGGTGCACGCCCATGTGCCCAAGTATGAAGTGAATTGGGTCGTGACCAAACGTCGTGCCGCACACTTGCGTCAGAAGCAATGTCCTAGTACACCACCCCAATCTGACATCCACTCTCATCGCAGAATTGATGTTCAGTGAGATAGTGGAGAAGAAAGACATGGAAGCAAAGCACATACAAATTGCAGTAAAGAGCAAGTATAAGTATGAAATCCCATATGGGAAGGCTTGGAGGGCTAAGCAGAAGGCTATGGAGATGCGCTTTGAAACTTTCTATGACTCCT
>JAGXJF010001385.1:0-30385 GCA_019208055.1 Stipa capillata | reverse complement strand
GAGACAGATGCAACTATGCACATCAGATCTCATTTGCACTACCGGATTCCATCACTTTGCCGTGTGCCTGTGGCACACGACGAAGGAGCAAAAGAACTCGGCAAACAGTTTGCCGGGTGTTACACTCGGCAAACAGGACTCGGTGTACAGCCTGCCGGTAAAGGCATGTTTGCCGAGTGTTTTCCATCGGGCACTCGGCAAACAGTTTGTCGACGCTCAAAGTGGACGCTCGGCACAAAAAAACGAGTAAACGGTTAAGACGACTGTTAGACCCTCTTTGCCGAGTGTCGGGACAGGACACTCGGGAAACTTTGCCGAGTGCCGGGTGGCGACACTCGCAAAACTTGAAAAAGTTGGAATACCAGATTGAACAGGCTTCGGCCACGTAGCACACGTTTGCCGAGTGCTGTGGTATTGACACTCGGCAAATGCGTGGTTTGCCGAGTGTCTTCATTGAGGCACTCGGCAAAGCCTGTGCATTATGGCAGCCCGAATGCCAGATTGTACAGGCTTGCGGCACGTGGCAGCTTTGCCGAGTGTTGCACTCGGCATATCTTTGTTTGCCAAAGTACACAGCAAATATTTAGTTTTATTTGTATTTTCAAAAATCCCTGCAATTCAAAACAGTTTATATATCACAGCAGATCATAGCAACTCACATTCAACAGATCACATATCACAAATATAGTTCACATATCACATATCACATATCACGACAAACATCAGAAACATCACATATGCAAAGTTCAGAACGGTATGACAAACATCATTGCAAAGTTCACTCCATAGTTCAAACATTACAAACATCACTGCATAGCTCAGTGGGGCAGATTCCTTGACGACGGAGTACCACGAGGGTTGCTTGGACTTGCTCACGAAGATCCAGCTCCAGGATCATTCGATCCCGCCGACGGATGCTGCACAAAGGAAAAGATAGTTACACAATACTCTATGGCTATAGAAAGGGCAATAATGGTGATTAGAAGGTTGTCGGCGTAGAGACGCCTCTAGCGGTGGTCCGGTTGGACCCCCTTTGGGATTCGGCCAGGGGCGCGGTAGGATTCTTCTTGTGAGCCGGTGACGGATCGTGAGGGGGATGGATTTGATGCAAAAGACGCAGAGGATTTACCCAGGTTCAGGCCATCCGGAGGTGTAAAACCCTACGTCCTGCTTTGGTGTATGTATTGATCTATCCGGGATTACCGAGGCTATTTTGCTTACAAGAGGAGTTCTTCCCCCAAAGCTCTAACCCTAGAGTTCTCGCTAAGGAACTCACCGGAGAAGAGAACCACTGGGGGTTTATTTGATAAGAGATTTTATCAGCCAACCATCGAATGAACCAACCCTTTGCATGGCCTTGGTCCTCCCCTTATATACTCGGGGGGTTACCACAGCGGCCAGAGGGTTCTACCGGCGACGTGGGCGCAACAGGGCGGCCCACGCCTTGCATTTAATGCGCGGCGCCGATTTTCGCGCCGGGCGTCTTCTCGCCGCGCTTCTAAATAGGGATCCTGACACCTTTATGCCCGGTGGGTCCCGCGAACGGAGACTTACCGGGCTTCTTCTGACAAAGTGGGTGAAACACCCGCCCCTGGGCCCCGGGTGTCAACGACCAAAACCCGCGCACCGGGGCGCGCGGTGACGCGACCCAAGGGGGCAAAAAGGGTGACAGCGACCGGGACGTGCGGTGCGGCGCGCCCGGTCGGTCAACAAAGCTGTCAGACGGGCCCATTATTTGGCGGAGGGTGATAGGCAACGGAACCTATCGCCTGAGCGGGGGGGGAGGGGGGGGTCCGGCCTGACCGTCATCATGCCCTCATAGGGCTTAGGATTCCTTGTCGGAATGACACGCATTAAATGCCTCTGCCAGGGCTGAGGCTTGCGGGAGAAGCTAATCGTCCGAGGACTTGCCCAGAGGTGGGCCCCGCAGGGAGACCCGACGACCCCGAGCACTATGTCCCCGAGCAGCCCCTTCAATTGGGAGGGGTGCCAGCTGTCCCAGGCCGCCCCCGAGTGACCTCGAGCGCTCGGGGAGCGCTTGTTGGAGGATCGCTCGGGGCCCCCTACGGGCGGAGCTTCAGGAGGAGCGCTCGGGGGAATGCCCCGAGCGCTCCCCTGGGGCCCACGCACCCGGGGACGCCGGACGCTCATTGAAGGGCCCCGAGTGCCCCCTCGATTCCTGAGCCTTGGGCTTTCGGGAACCCAAGGCCCTTTCAGATTGTTGCGCGCGGGCGCGGCGCTCGGGGAAGGCCCCCGTGCGCTCGGGCTTGACCGCCGGACCCACTTGGCTGCCGGGGCGGGGTCTACACCGACCCAACCGCCACGTGGCTCGCACCGCGGCATCTGGTTGGCCTCCACTGGCGGTTCGAGGGACCCTGGGCCTTGTCTCCTAGAGATGGCCCGACGGGCCGCGACTGGGGATAAGGCCTTCCCTTCTTGGGCCAAGCGAGGATGCCGGCCCATCTTCATGCGCCCCTACGGAGGGGCGCTTTTAATGCGCGCGGGGAAGGCGCGCGGCTCTTCGCGCCGCGCGCGGGCAGTTGCATGCCCCGGGTTTCGTGCGACCGAATCTTTACTGCCATATGGTAGTAAATTTGCAGGCCATGATTACACGACCTCCGGGTTTCGCGCCGGCCGCAGTTTCACTGCCAACGGCAGCGAACTGACAACCCACGATTGCACGAAAAAACGCCGGATGCGGGCGGTTGATCTTTTGAGGAAGTCTTTTTCTTCCAAACTTCCGACCCCACACCTTTTCAAACTTCCGACTCCTGCGCAAACACTCTGCTTCCAAAGCTTTTTGCGCTCGCTTCGTCTTCTTCTTCCTCTCGCCGCCTGCCTCTTCGCCTCCCGACAACCTCCTTTCGCCACCGCTCCGCCGCCGCCATGACTCGCCGCAGGGGCCGCCAAGCTTCCTCGGACCCGTCCGCCGTGATCCCCAAGTCCCGCCTCCTCAACGAGGAGGCGATGGACAAGGTTCGGCTGCTGACGGTGCCGGAGGGCCGTCCGGACCCGACGGTGGTACGGCCGGCGACGTTCCCGCTGTAACGTCCCTATTTTTCTAACCCTGTTATGTGCATCATGGCATGCTCGCAGCATCTGAAAATCGAGAAGGATTTTAAATTTTTGAGCTATCAAAGAAAGCTTTGTAGACAACCCTAAATTGACTCAATGAATAAAACCTTAGAGCTCATTTTGCTTTAAAAAGTCTAGGAACAAAATCTTGTTTTCGAAAGGAAATCCAAAAAGAACAAAATATTTTAGTTGAAATGGGTTGAAATGGAGGAGATTTTGTTTGAAAATTATTCAAATGTGCAAAAGTAATAAAAAGTCAAAACAGAAAAGAAAAAGGAAAAATCCTAATCTCTAAAACCCTAATTTCTCCTCCCTGCCTCCGGCCCATCTCCTTTTCTTGGCCCGCTCGCACCCCCCCGGTACCTTCCTCTTTAAGCCATCCGGCCGCCCCTCCCTTATCTGCTCGCCACCGCCGCTCGAGTGCCCTGCCACCAAGTTGCCTTCGTGGCGCACGCCCAGGCACTCCCCATCGCCACCTCCTGCTTAGCCCTCGTCTCCCCCCCTTGCATCTTCTCTCGCCGGGTCCCCAAGCCCTTCACCGCGCCTCCCGAGCCAACTCGCCGCCGGCCTCCCCTTCCTTCCGCCCTCGCTGAAGCACCGCCCAAGGCCACCTCATCGCCGGCCGCCACCGCCCCGGCTCGCCTCCGCCCGAAGCGCCCCGCCTTGCCGAGCTCCCCCGTCGGCCAGAGCTCTGCTCCACCCGGATCCCGAGCTCCCGCCGCTCGCCATCCCGCCACCGGAGCTCCTCTCTCACCGCCGCCTCATCTCGGTCCGCTACTCCCCGCCTGGCCGGAGTTCACCGCCTCCTGGGTAGCCGTCCCGAAGCTCGCCGCCTGAGCCTTCCTCGTTGCTGCCTGTCCGGCCACCGCCTCCAACCCCGTTGGAGCTAACCGGGCCTCCCCGGCCATCCCCGCTCCACCGCACCGCCTCCGGTAAAGTCCCGTCGCTGTCGCCTTGCCGTGCCGCCCCTTCCCCGGCCTGCTTCACCGCCGGCGGTGACTCCACCCCCGGTCGGGCCAAGCCGCTAGATGAGCCCAGACCGGACACCAGTGCCATTAAGGCACTAATGACCCTATTAATGGTGTCCTAATGACACCATTAATACTAACCAGTGGCAGTTATTGCTTAAGTGAATTTAATAACCCTAATCATTATCTAACGGTGTAATAAATGAGCATAAATACCAGACTCGCCTTCTGGAGCGTCTAGTCCAGAATACTGCTCCCCAACCCGAAGCTCGAGTTGGAATTTCAGATTTTCTTCGAACGCAGCCTCCGGCATTCAGTCGTTCAGAAGATCCTATCGAAGCTGATGATTGGCTTCGCAGCATCGAGCGCAAATTGGAGACAGCGCGTATCCCCGCGGCTGATCGCGTGGATCTCGCGGCGTATATGCTTGAAGGTGCTGCCGCATCATGGTGGGAGAACTTTCTCGCCATCCAGGAGAAAGGTCACGTGGTTACGTGGCAGGAGTTCTGCGATGCTTTCCGTGGAACTCATATCCCCGAAGGTGTCATGGACATCAAGAAGGAGGAATTCCGCAATCTAACTCAAGGACGGAAGAGCGTCACCGAGTATCTCCACTCCTTCAACCACTTGGCGCGTTATGCTCCTCGTGACGTTACCACCGATGCGGATCGACAAGAGAAGTTCCGCAAAGGTTTGAATCCGGAGCTTCGTTATGAGCTGCTTCCTTTTGACTTCGCCAACTTTCAGGCTTTAATGAACAAGGCTGTCAAGATGGAGCACGGCAAGCTAGTTCTTGAAGAATCTAGAAAGCGTGCTCGAGATGCAGTGAAGCCCTCTTCTTCCAATCCGCAAAAGAGGCGTATTTGGGTTCCTGCTAGTGCATTTAATCGCGCTACTCCCGCCCCAAGACCCTCCGGTTTTGTGCCTCGTCCTCCAGCTCCCAGTTTCCAGCCGAGGCCAATGGGAGGACAATCTGCTGATTTTGCTCCAAGACCTCCGTTTGGGAGCTTGCTTTAAATGTGGCCAGCCCTGGTCACTTCTCTCGTGACTGTCCTCAGCGACAGAACCCTGCGCCGAATCCTGCTCCAGCGCAAGGTCAACCTCGAGGCAATGTTCCCCGCCAAGAAGGCGAACCCGCAACATCAGTCTGTGAATCGCGGTCGCGTGACTCACGTGGTCGCAGAAGAAGCTCAGGAGGCAACCGATGTCGTGATTGGTACGCTCCTTGTTAATTCAGTTCCAGCATCAGTTCTTTTCGATTCAGGGGCTTCGCATTCGTTTATATCCAAGAGGTTTGCGGATCAGCATGATATTCCCTATGAGGCTATGCTCAACTCCCTGGCTATAATCTCGCCGGGATCGGTAATGAGAGCCTCCCAAGAATGCCGTGATGTTTGTATCAAGGTGGGCAATCTGGATTTCTTCGCCACCTTAATTGCTTTGGTCTCCACGGACATCGATGTCATTCTTGGAATGAATTGGTTGATTGCACATCAAGCCCTATTGATTGTGCGACGAAGACAGTGAGTTCTTTCTCATCCTTCCGGTGAAACCGTTCAGTTTACTCCAGAGTTCGTCGAATCCCATCTTTGTGCTCTCGAAGGCAAATCCCTTCCTGATCTTCCAGATGTTCCGGTAGTCTGTGACTTCCCGGATGTCTTCCCCGACGAGCTTCCAGGTTTACCACCGGATCGAGATATCGAATTCGTTATCGAGTTGGTTCCCGGAACCGCTCCTATCTATCGTCGCCCTTATCGGATGACTCAAGATGAATTGGAGGAAATGAAGAAACAACTCCAGGAGTTAGAAGCAAAAGGCTTCATTCGACCGAGCTCCTCTCCTTGGGGATGCTCTGCTCTATTCGTGGAGAAGAAAGACAAAAGCCTGCGGATGTGTGTCGACTATCGACCTCTTAATGAGGTGACGATCAAAAACAAATATCCGCTTCCACGGATTGATGATCTGTTCGATCAATTAACCGGAGCAACCGTCTTTTCCAAGATTGATTTGAGGTTGGGCTACCATCAAATCAAGATCCGACCCGAAGATATTCCAAAAACGGCGTTTACGACTCGCTATGGGTTGTATGAATACACCGTGATGTCTTTTGGGTTAACCAATGCTCCTGCTACCTTCATGAGGCTGATGAATTCCATCTTCATGGAATATCTGGATCGCTTTGTGATCATCTTCATCGATGATATCCTGATTTTCTCCAAGACGAAAGAAGATCATGCCGAGCACTGAAGCTTGTCTTGGGAAAGCTTCGTGAACATCAGCTCTATGCTAAGTTCTCCAAATGTGAGTTTTGGCTCGAAGAAGTCGCTTTTCTAGGCCACGTGCTTTCGGCGAAAGGTGTCGCCGTGGATCCTAGCAAAGTAAAGGCTGTTCTCAATTGGGAACAACCCAAATCGGTCACGCAAGTACGGAGTTTTCTTGGTCTGGCCGGCTATTATCGCCGTTTTATCGAGAACTTCTCCAAACATGCTAAACCTTGACCGAACTCCTCAAGAAAGAAAAGAAGTTCGAGTGGACTGAAAGGTGCGAAGAAAGCTTCCAAGAGCTAAAGCGCCGATTGACCTCCGCTCCTGTGCTTGTCCTTCCGGACATTCACAAGAATTTCGACGTCTATTGTGATGCTTCTCGCCTAGGTCTTGGATGTGTGTTGATGCAAGAAGGGCATGTGGTAGCTTATGCTTCTCGTCAGCTAAGGCCGCATGAAGCTAACTATCCAACTCACGACCTAGAGCTTGCTGCGGTGGTTCATGCTCTGAAGATTTGGCGGCATTATCTTATCGGTAATCGCTGCGAGCTATATTCCGACCACCAAAGTTTGAAGTATCTATTCACCCAGCCCGACCTGAATCTCAGGCAACGAAGATGGCTGGAATTGATCAAAGATTACGACGTAGGTCTCCACTACCAACCCGGTAAGGCTAATGTCGTGGCGGATGCACTTAGCCGGAAGACTTACTGTAATAATCTTATGATCCAAGAATCTCAACCGCCCCTCTACGAGGAATTTGCACGGCTTAATCTTGAAGTCGTTCAAAGTGGTTTCCTTAATACCCTTGAAATCCAATCTCTCTTGAAGATCAAATCAAATCTGCTCAAAAGCAAGACAAGGGTATTCGCAAGATCAAGGAGAACATTGTTAGCGGAGTTGCTAAATGTTTCTCAATCGATGATCAAGACGTTGTTTGGTTTGGCAAGCGCCTAGTTGTGCCGAAGAACAACGATCTTCGAGAATCCATTCTTCGTGAAGCTCACGACTCTCCGTTGTCTATTCATCCGGGTAGTACGAAGATGTACCGAGATCTGAAACAGAGATTTTGGTGGACCCGAATGAAAAGAGAGATCGCTCGCTTCATCTCCGAATGTGATGTGTGTCGTCGTGTTAAGGCGGAACACCAAAAACCCGCAGGCACACTCCAACCTTTGCCTATCCCTGAGTGGAAGTGGGACGAAATTGGCATGGATTTCATCACCGGTCTTCCAAGAACTCAAAAGAAAATGATGCCATCTGGGTAGTCATTGATCGTCTATCCAAAGTCGCACATTTTCTTCCTGTCCGAGAAAACGATTACTGCTAGCCAATTAGCTGATCTTTATATATCTCGGATAGTATCTCTCCACGGAATCCCTAAGCGGATAATCTCCGACCGTGGTGCCTTGTTTACCTCCAGGTTTTGGGAAAGTCTCCAAGCTGCTATGGGAACTCATCTCTCGTTCAGTACAGCTTATCACCCCCAAACCGGTGGACAAACCGAAAGGGTTAACCAAATCCTTGAAGATATGCTTAGAGCTTGTGTTATATCCTTCGGCACGAAGTGGGAGAAGTGCCTTCCTGTTCGCTGAGTTCTCTTATAACAACAGCTTCCAATCAAGCCTAGGCATGGCCCCTTTCGAAGTCCTTTATGGACGTAAATGTCGAACTCCACTCAATTGGTCCGAAACTGGAGAACGACAAATTCTTGGACCCGACTTGATCAAAGAAGCGGAGGATCAAGTTCGAATCATTCGAGAGCGGTTGAAAACTGCTCAATCTCGTCAGAAGAGCTACTCCGACCTCCATCGTCGTGAGATTCACTTTGAGCCAAACGATAAAGTCTACCTTCGGGTCACTCCTCTCAAGGGTGTTCGCCGATTTGGCATCAAAGGAAAGTTGGCACCTCGTTACATTGGTCCCTTTCGCATTCTTTCCAAACGAGGTGAAGTCGCATACCAGTTGGAACTACCTCCGTCGTTATCCAATATCCACAATGTCTTCCATGTTTCTCAACTTCGGAAGTGCTTCAAAGATCCAATCCCGGAATCGGCAGTTGATACTGTTGATGCGAAAATCATACACATGTGACCTGGGAGATTTGCTTAACTCCAGTGCAGGATCAATATGGCGTGGTGAAAACAACCAAGGCGTGCCAGTCGATTTTCCCTGCAAATCGACAAAGATAATAAACTTAGATCGCTTAGGACATCGGCCCTGAAAGGCCGATGTGTAGCCGATTACCCTTGCACGAAGCAATCGGCCGATACGGGTATAATAGATGACTATCGGCTCGCACCAGAAGGCTCAGACCAGCCTGGCAGAGTCCGATGACAACTCAATGCAAATTAAGATAAACTATCGGCTAAACGCCCCGATAGAACTGTACGCCGATTAAACCAACCGAATTGTTATCGCCTTAAGTAATTCAATAAGAGATCGGACTCAACCGATGCAGCCTCACCGAGGATAATCAAGACGATGCCAGATCTAGCCGATTTAATGGACTTACAATGACTCGAGTAAACAGGTCTAAATCAAACGACCATATGGATCTAAGCTACGATAGATCGGACTTAACCGAGACAGTATGTATCCAAGATCCGATACGATAGCTGTAAATAGATCTAGATTACCGGATAACTAGCAATCGTGCCGACGCAATCAGTATATCAGACCTAACCGAGGAAGTACCAATCAAGCCGATACGCTTACCAAGGTGACAAATCCTAATCCCTCGCCGAGATCGGAGCCGATGCAGCCCGCTCGAGACGAGAATTCGTCGGAAAATGGGTGGCGATGCGCCGAAAGTGGTATTGGATTGTGTTCGATTTTCTACAAGCGCCTGGGGTTTATATTTATACCCGCAGGGTCGTGGCCTAAGGCCGACTCAATTACAAACTGGGACTTAGAGTCCGACACGATTACAACTAACACCCTGAGTCCGATACGAACTCTAATAGATTTAAACTATCCTTATCTATACTAACTACTCCGACTCTCCAGGGCCGATACGCCCTTGGTGGATCCAATCATCCCATATTTTCCGCCACCGGCCGATCTTATCTTCCTAGCTTCCCGCACTTTCCTCCATATCGTTTACTGCGACAAATTCCTCCTTTGATCGGCCGATTTTACCCTCAGTTACTGATTCCTGGGCCCAGCCAATTTCTGGCGTTAACACATGCCCCCCAAATCCGGCGTGCGTGCGACAATCGTGGGGCCGGATTTCTCTCGTTGGTTCTCGTGCGCATTTATCACCTGTTACCTCAAGGAAAAGTTACCAGTACTTCACTTTTTCACGCTCACCGCCTCTTCCTTCTTTCGCTCCTGCTTCCTGGCGCTTTCGATTCCGGCGACCTCACCGTCGATAAGCATTCCGCCGTCCGCCGGGCCCTCTTTCACCGTCGATTAACGCCGCCGCCGATTCTCCTCCGATCACAATGGCGACCTCGAAAGCTGTCCCAGAGGTAACTTCCTTTGTTGCCACTCCATTTTTCTTCTTTTTTACCGCCATGGTTACTGTTCTTCTTTCTGGAATTCTCGATCTTTACTCGCTCTTTTTCCCCTTTTTAGTACCTTAGGAACCAAATCATCATTCCATCCTCCGAGTTCCCTGGACACTGCTATCTTGGGCCGATGGGCGATGAAGACCCCACAGATTTTATCAACGCTGAAACCAATCGGCTGCCCTTCAAACGCACCACGGTCAGAGCAGGTGATTGGCAAGGCACCTTCCGATCTTGGCCAACTCAACTCTCTGGATGGAGGGACTGGTACCGACGTGTATCAGCAGCTAAAAGCCAAGAATGGGAAAAACTGGGCATCGGCCATTGCATCAATCTGTCCTTGGCCGACATCGATAAGAACGAGCCGATGCTAGCTGCCGCATCGTACCTCTGGTCCGATACATTGAACGCCTTCCTGTTCAATCAGGGTCCGATGTCACCCACTTTAATGGACGTGATGATGTTGACTGACCTGGACATCACCTCAACCGGCGACCCCTGGACCCTCGCCACCGAGACCAAGCATCGGCTTCAAACCAAAAGTGTTAAGGGATGGGGCGGATATATGTCAGAACATCGCCGGACAGGGCCTGTATCTGATCGTGAGTATACAGCCTTCCTCAACATGTGGCTCGAGCGCTTCATATTTTGCGGGCGCACCATCGGCCCGACGACCAATTTCCAAGCCATAGCCGAGCGCCTGGTCATCGGCGTGCGCATTCCCTTGGGCCGATTTCTTCTGGGAGCCGTATACCACATGCTTCACGATGCATCGATGAAGCTAATGGCCAACAAGTCCGTCGGCTCAACTGGAGGCCCCTAGTGGTTCCTGCAACTTTGGCTGGTGACCTATCACCACAAGGCAATGGGACTCAATTCAATGGACGCCCTAATCTTCCCCACGGACCATGCGGAGAACGAAGAACCGGATTTCCGCCGATGCATGTCTAAGGGAGAAGCGGCATCGGCTGTGGGGGGAGCCAAGCTATCGGATAGTCTGCTTGCCCACTGGTTTGCAACCTTCTATACCGGACTGAACCGTGACTGCATCGTCCGATTCCCCTACTCGGCCGAGGATATGTCTGAGTATGAAGTCCCTTGGTTCTTCCGCCCCGATGCGCCGTTAGCCGATCAAATCTCTTTTGGCATTTTAGAGGCATGCATCAGGCCCAGCCTTCTACCTGTCGGAATCGGCTCTGGTAGAACTCATAAACCATCGTATGAGTTTTACTATCCTTCCCTCAGCGCTCGCCAGATGGGGTTCGGGCAGCTGCCGATTGGCCTTTTCTTCAGCAACAAACTCAGGGCCAGGCAGCCGATCGCCAATGGACTTGAGTTTAATCGGGCGCAACATATCGAGACCACTCTCTCACTTGGTGAATGCAGCCCCGATCTCAACCTGAGCCCCTCCTCTTCCACAATGTTCAACCGATGGTGGAAGGAGTGGAGGCGACACTTGTTCTGGGCCAACCCCTCGCGTTATGTGACGGAGCCGATCGAAGATGAGGTACGATACTTGCCTTCTTTTCCTTTTGTCAATTCTATCCAAGTATATCTCATCCTTACTTTGTTTATGTAGTCCGATGACCAACCCGCTCCGACGGAAAGTGACAGCGGCAAGCCGATACATGACGCGCCCTCCCTGGGGTCCGATGCTCCACTGATATCGGCCATAATGAAAGGCGAACAGGGAGGGATCAAGCGCGCCGTGACCAAGACCTCTAAGAAGGTCGTGTCGAAGAAGCGTCGGCTTACTTACGATGATGTCCCTTCACAGCCATCGGCCTCTGCTACCGCCGCCACTGTCACAAGGTCCTCAGAGCCCTTATCTCCGACCTCCCAGGCCATCATTGCCCCCCTGGCCGATACTGAGCAGGTAAGTTTTTTTTTACTTGGTATCTTATCTTTTGTTTTCCCTTACGCTCACTTTGGCCTAACGCAGCCGCCATCATCGGCCCCAAGTCCTCCTGTTACTACTTCTGCTGGGCCGACGACCAACCCCGTATCGGCTGCCGTGGACACTTCTGCTCCGTCCTCAACGCTGCCTCTGTCGATGAGCGAGCCGATAGCCGGTGTCACGGCAGCCCCTGAGACTGAGGAGGTTGCTATATCAACGCCAGCGCCGCCAGCCTCTGGTCAAGCTGATCCTTCACCTGGCGTGGTTGCTGCTGCTGCAGCCACTGACGTTACCGTGCTGATGCCGCCACCATCGACCTCTGAGCCGACCGGTACCGTGCCCGCTACCGTTGAAGCTGTCGTAGCCATAGAAGTCGCCGGGCCGATGCCAACGCCTCCTCGATCCTCTCCTGCATCGGCCGCGCCGACGCCCCAAGCTGCTGTCGCCGCTGAAACGACCGTGCCGATACCAACGCTGCTCCGATCGATTCCTGCGTCGGTTGCGCCGTCGCCACAGGCTGCCCCTTTATCGGCTGATTCGTGCCTCAGACTGTCGCGCCCAGGACTTGGATTCCAGGGGATGTTCGGAGCACTTTAACTGACATCCGGCAGCGCCTAGAGATCCCCGTGGATAGGCTGGTGGCTGGTGCCGGCTCTGTGCGGGACCGCTTTCACGAAATTGAGCGGTCCCTGCCCGACGAAGTCCTTGAAGCTTTGGTCCCGGTAGCTTTTATTGAGTACCATCGGATCAAGGTAATGAAGGCTCAACGGCGCTTATCGGATCGGGCAGCCCAAGCGGCACAAGTTCAATCGGCGGAACGGGCGGCTGAGGAGGAGAAGACGAAGTACGAGGCTCTCCAGGCCAGATTGGCTGAGGCCCAAGGCCGCTTAGATCGGCTGAAGCAGGAGCGAGCCGATCTCCAAGCGGCGCTGGCGGCCAAGGATGCCGAGATCGCAACGGAAGAGAGCACCCTGGCGGCGCTTCCTGCGGCGCTTGAAGCCCAACAAGCGGCATTTTCGTCGGCCATCGCTGAAGCGACGCAGCGCCGCGATGCTCTTCCTGGCGACGGTGCCGATGGAGCTTACCTAGCTGAGGTCGATCAGATTCGCCTCAATGCCATCGCCGCCATCCAGAGCTATCTAGCATGACTGCCGCCGATGTAACCTTGAATTTTTTCCTTCTGTAAGGCCTGTCGGTGTATTTTTGAACGCTGATGCTTGTAACTAAGGGCGATACTTAATAATATCGGCCATCTGTAGGCGATATATTTTTTCTATATATCGGCTTTTTAATCACTTGACTCTTGAGTGCTTTGTTTCGTTCTTTCTTCTGCTTGAGGCCGATACTCCTGATGTCGGCCGATTGACTGATGCCTTCGTGTATTGGATCCCTGGACGTTTTTACTTCATGCATCGACCCATACGCTAGGATAGTATCGCTTCAAGTATCTGCCGTTTAGGGCCTTGCTGAACTCTTCTCCATCTAATTCCTTTAGAAAATACGCATTACCCGGTACGCATCGGCTTACCATGTAGGGCCCTTCCCAATTCGGGGACCATTTGCCGAACCGATTATCTTTGGATCCGATCGGCAATATTAGCTTCCAGACCAAGTCCCCTTCCTCGAATTTCTTGGGGGCCACCTTCTTATTATAGTGTCGTGCGACTCGCGCCTTATTTTCTTCCAGTTTTTCCAATGCTCTGAGCCGATGCTGCGTTATATCCTCTAGCTCATCGATCATGAGGTTTTGATATTCGTCGGCTGTCAACTGATCCTGCGACGTAATCCTTCTGGAGCCGATATTAGTTTCCCACGGTGATACCGCGTCGTGCCCGTATACCAATTGATAAGGAGTTACTTGTATCGAACCATGACAGGCCATCCGATAAGCCCATAATGATTCGGCGAGCGTCGTATGCCATCGCCTCGGCTGCTCGTCGATCTTCCGCTTAATCAACTTAATCAGGCTTTTATTTGAAGCTTCTGCTTGTCCGTTTGCTTGAGCGTAATAAGGCGACGAGTTTAAAAGTTTAATCCCCATGCCTGCGGCGAAGTTCTGAACCTCTTCTGACATGAATACGGTACCTTGGTCGGTTGTAATCGTCTGAGGAATACCGAATCGATAGACGATGTGTTCTTTGATAAAGCCGATCACGTCCTTGGAGGTTACGTTTTTGAATGATACTGCTTCGACCCACTTAGTAAAATAATCCGTTGCTGCCAGAATGTACTTATGCCCTTTGCTCGATGCCGGGTAAATCTGGCCGATCATGTCAATCCCCCATCCTCTGAACGGCCAAGGTTTGATAATCGGATTCATAGCCGATGCTGGACTTCTTTGGATAGAGCCAAATTTTTGACAATCCTGGCACCCTTTGTAGTATCTGAAACAATCTTCGAGCATCGCTGGCCAAAAGTAGCCGGCTCTTCTCAGCAGCCATTTCATTTTATAAGCCGATTGATGGGTGCCACAAATTCCTTCGTGTACTTCGCACATGACTACTTTGGCTTCTTCTTGATCTAAACACTTCAATAGAATTCCATCCAATGTCCGATAGTATAGCGCATCGTCCAGCATAATATATTTGAGAGCTTTGTACCTGGTTTTTCGTGGGGTTGGCTGTGAAGGGTTCTGCAGGTAATCTATTATTTCCTTTCTCCAATCGTCTTCCTCGATATCGGCTTCTTCAACGATGACCCCCTTTGTCGCACAGCCGATATCCTGATGCACTTTGCGCCAGATTATTTGCTTCCATATTCTGCTCCCTAGGTATATGTTTGAACCATACGCCTCTAAATTCTTCAATGAGCAGCCGACAGTACTCATAATAACCCCTTAAGATGTCATCTCTACACTCGTAGCTGCCAGCCAGCTGTCCGATTACAAGTAATGAGTCTCCAATTATCTCGACAGAATCGGCTCCGGCCTCCCGTACGATTTGCAGTCCTTTCAAGACCGCCTGATACTCGACCTGATTATTAGTTCCCGGGTCAACTGAGAAGGCGAACTCAAATCGTGCCCCCCGAGGCGAGATACACAGTAATCCGATGCCACACCCATGTTTGCATACTGATCCATCGAAGAACAAAACCCATGGCATCGGCTCGATGTACCCCTCCGTCGTTTTGCTGTGATCGACCATTAAATCGGCCAAAACTTGTCCTTTAACTGCCTTAGCCGATTCATACCTCAAGTCATATTCCGCCAACGCGAGCATCCACTTCCCAATTCTCCCCTTTAAAACAGGAGCTGATAGCATATACTTTATCACGTCGGTCTTACATACCACGGCACATTCATTTGCCAAAAGATAATGCCTTAACTTGGTGCAGGAAAAATACAGACATAAGCACAATCTCTCGATTTCCGAATACCTAGTCTCCGCATCTACCAGCCGTCGGCTTAAATAGAATACCACTCTTTCCTTACCGTCCTGTTCCTGAATGAGCGTAGAGCCGATAGACTTTATATCGGCTGCAATGTACAATTTGAAGGGAACGCCTTCCTTTGGTGGTACTAGCACTGGGGGAGAACTCAAATATTCCTTGATTCCATCCAATGCCTTCTGGTGTTGCTCCTCCCACCTGAATTCTTGATCGGCTTTCAATTTTAGTAAGGGTGAGAACGGCTCTATCTTCCCTGACTGATTAGATATGAATCTCCTGATGAAATTGACCTTGCCGATCAAGGATTGAAGCTCCTTTTTATTAGCCGGCGGCTTGATTTCTTTGATCGCCTTAACACTCCTCTGACTGACTTCAATCCCTCTTTCGTGTACAATGAAGCCCAGAAACTGCCCAGCCGACACTCCAAAGGCACACTTGGTCGGATTCATCTTCAAACCGTACTTCCTGGTTCACTCCAGTACCTCTTTTAAATCGGCTATGTGTCCGTCGGCGCTTTTGGATTTGACTACGACGTCATTAATGTAAATCTCCACCAATCGGCCAATCAGATCGTGAAATATGTAATTCATAGCCCGTTGATATGTGGCACCAGCATTTTTGAGACCAAAGGTCATTACCACCCACTCGTAGAGGCCGATTGCTCCTGGACATCTGAAAGCAGTCTTCGAAATATCTTCTTCTGCCATGAATATTTGATTATATCCTGCGTTGCCATCCATGAAACTGATAATTTGATGTCCGGCCGCTGCGTCGATCAGAAGATCCGCTATTGGCATTGGATAATCATCCTTGGGCGTAGCTTTATTCAGCGGCCTGAAGTCGATGCAAATCCGGAGCTTCCCATTCTTCTTGACTACTGGAACTATATTCGAAACCCATTCGGGGTATCGGCATGGCCTGATGAATTTGGCATCGTAGAGCCTCGTAATTTCCTCCTTGATGGTTTCGTATATCTTAGGGTCTGTTCTCCTTTGAGGTTGCTTAAATGGCCGATACCCTGGTTTAATCGATAGCCGATGTTCAACAACGGATCGGCTGAGCCCTGGCATCTCATGATAATCCCATGCAAAACAATCTCTATATTCTTTTAATAACTCTATCACTTTTACCTTGGACTCCTTTGATAATCCTTTACTGATATATGTCGGCCTTTGTTTATCGCCATTTCCGATATCAACCTCCTCCAACTCATCGGCCGACATAAACCCTTGCCCCAGCTTCCCTTCATTTTCAACATCACCTGGGGTGCCCATCAGAGAAAAAGTTTAGAATTTATTTCGTCGATAATCTCTAACCCCTGGTTGGTTACTTTGATGTAATCACCTTCCCAACTTTTCCCCGACAAGCACTCCATGTCATCGATTTGCCATGGGGATGGATCGGCCGACGCGACATCAACTGTTTTGTCGGCTGGCACGATCTCCACCTTATCATCTGTCCACTGCATCAATACCTGGTGCATCGTAGAGGGAATGCAGCAATTGGCGTGGATCCAATCTCTTCCAAGTAATAAACTGTAGGCCCCTTTTCCATCGATGACGAAGAAAGTTACAGGCAGTGTCTTGCTTCCGATGGTCAATTCCACATTGACGACTCCCTTTGCTTCCGATGTGCCTCCGCCATAATCCCTCAAGATCATGTTGGTTTTGATCAAGTCATCGGCAGTTTTGCCTAGCTTTCGAAAGGTAGTCATTGGCATGATGTTGACTGCTGCACCCCCATCGACTAACATCTTAGCCATCGGCTTCCCATTGATGAATCCGCTCATGTACAACGCCTTCAAGTGCCGATGCTTCGAGTCTTCCGGTTTCTCAAATACTGCCTGTTGTGGGTCCAGAACCAGCTGTGCAGTGATTTCTTCATTGTCATCTGCCGCATGCTCGGAGGATCTGAATTCCTGTGGCAAAATAAAAACCATGTTGACGGACGCCTCCGTCGGCTCTCCCTTTGGGCGCCATTCTTTCTTAATACGGGGCCGATAACCACGTGGATCGGCCCTTAACTCCCGATGGCGGAGCCTCTGCACCCTTCTTTTCTGGCTCTTGGTAAATATATTACTGGGGCACCATTGCTCGTTTGGCCCCTGGTTACCTCTACCGCCTCCTTCAACACCGTTAACAGGACCGAGCCGATCATGTGCGGAGACTCTGACCTGATCGGTAGCCATCGGCCGGCGCCTTGGGGATCGTTCATCCTGACTGGATCGGCTTGGAGACGCGAACTTCCCCTGAGAGGCTTGATGATAGTCCGATTGCCTTTCCCGGAACTCTGCAACTTGACCGTTACATCCGGGGCAGTTATCGGCTGATGGTAATTTCATGCCCTGGTCCCAACAAAATCTGAAGAAAGGGCATTCCCAGTGAGGGTCAAACTGTGGCCCTTGATGTATCTTATCCTCCCTCTCATGCCTCTTCTGATACCTGTTAATGATAGCCGATGACCCCCCTATACCAGCCATGTTGACATTTGCTGGAAAGGGATGTCCATCAATCTTCATCGGCTTCTTCTGTTCATCGAACTTGATGCGTCCTTGCTCGATAGCCGATTGAATCTGCAGCCTAAACACTTTGCATTCATTGGTGTGGTGTGACGGCGAGTTGTGCCACTTGCACCATTTTCTTTTCTTCAGCTCATCTGCCGATGGCAATACATGGTTCATCAGCAACTGGATGTGCTTCTCCTAGAGTAACAAATCAAATATTTTATCTGCCTTATTAACATCAAAGTCATATCGCTCTCCAGGTGAATCCTTCACCCATGGGCATGCCACAGCCTTCTTATTCCTTGTCCATTCGGCCAGGGCTACTTCCTCTTCAGAATCGGAATCAGAGGCATAATCGGCTACTTGGATGGCTGTATATTTGTTCTTCATACCTCTGGATTGATTTTCTTGCGCCGATACCCTTTGAACCAACTGGGCTAAACTTTCAAACTCTGGAGACGGGAATTTTTCACGAAGTAGTCCTATCAGTCCATTGAATGCCAGATCAGCTAACTGCTGATCGGTCAACTGTAAACTGAAGCATCGGCTACGTACATCCCTGAACGTCTGAACATACTCAGTAACCGGTTCGCCAGCCCGCTGCCTTACCGCCATCAAGTCCGTTATTCTCATCTCCCTAACTTCCGCAAAGAAGTATTTGTGGAACTTCTGCTCTAAATCGGCCCAACTTCGAACCGAGTTCGGAGGAAGTGATGCGAACCAAGAAAAGGCCGATCCAGAAAGAGATAATGGAAAGAATCGGACCTTCAATGCATCAGTAGCCGATGCTTCCCCGCATTGTGCTAAGAATCGGCTAATATGCTCTAGAGTAGTCGTATCATCTTGTCCCGTGAACTTGGCGAAATCTGGCATCTTGTACCGATGCGGCAGAGGCACTGCATCAAAAGATTCTGGATATGGAGGCCGATACACGAACGACTGCTGCTTCGGCTTTAAACCGAACTGTTCCCTCATGACTTCAGCAATCATACCAGCCCAGTCATCGGCTCCAGTGGCAGTGATGTATGGCGACGTTGCTGCCGGTGCCGATGGTTGCATATGTACATTAGGCTGCCCTCCGTAATTGGCCACCATGTGATACCCTTGACATCCAGCCGACGGGGCAGCCGCCGATCGTGGGAATAGACTTGGATCCACGTCCTGCGTCGTAGTATAGGTCACATGGGGAACATCCGGTTGTACTGGAGCTTGAGGCGCGTTGTAAGCCGATGTAGAGTAGCGTGGCTGGGGCATTGCTTGCGCCGAAGCTCTGTATGACAGGGTCTGAAGAGGCGATGAATTGTACATAGGGCCATGCGCCGATGCGGGCCTACCAGCTTGGGCTGGTGGCACTGTACCAGTTGGTGGTACAAAGTATGCTGGTCCTTGGACTTGCTCCTTGTAAATAGATCCATCAACTGTCTTCAAAATCAGGTTCTTCAAAGTGTTGACCAGCGTTTGGGATTGATTGATTAGGGCATGATGGACCGCTTGATCTATCACGTCCTGGAACTTTTGCTGGGGCTCCAATCCTGATTGGGCTCCATCCATCCCGCCCGATGATGCTTCTCCAGGCAGTACTGCAAGAGGCAAAGGACTCTTCTGATGAATCAACCCCTGCCTGGATTTTGAAAATGAACCGAGGCATAGTTTGTGGAAGTCTGCCATCCGCTGCTCTAACTGCTGCTTTTGCTCATCGGTCAGCTGATCAATCGATATTGGGATCTCGTTCTCCGGTGACACTTCTGATGGGTTCTTGATGTCATCGGGTTTTGTCATTGTCGATTGCTTCTGGTCCCACCGGGCGTGCCAAAAAGTGTGTTGATGCGAAAATCGTACACACGTGACCTGGGAGATTTGCTTAACTCCAGTGCAGGATCAATATGGCGTGGTGAAAACAACCAAGGCGTGCCAGTCGATTTTTCCTGCAAATCGACAAAGATAATAAACTTAGATCGCTTAGGACATCGGCCCTGAAAGGCCGATGTGTAGCCGATTACCCTTGCACGAAGCAATCGGCCGATACGGGTATAATAGATGACTATCGGCTCGCACCAGAAGGCTCAGACCAGCCTGGCAGAGTCCGATGACAACTCAATGCAAATTAAGATAAACTATCGGCTAAACGCCCCGATAGAACTGTACGCCGATTAAACCAACCGAATTGTTATCGCCTTAAGTAATTCAATAAGAGATCGGACTCAACCGATGCAGCCTCACCGAGGATAATCAAGACGATGCCAGATCTAGCCGATTTAATGGACTTACAATGACTCGAGTAAACAGGTCTAAATCAAACGACCATATGGATCTAAGCTACGATAGATCGGACTTAACCGAGACAGTATGTATCCAAGATCCGATACGATAGCTGTAAATAGATCTAGATTACCGGATAACTAGCAATCGTGCCGACGCAATCAGTATATCAGACCTAACCGAGGAAGTACCAATCAAGCCGATACGCTTACCAAGGTGACAAATCCTAATCCCTCGCCGAGATCGGAGCCGATGCAGCCCGCTCGAGACGAGAATTCGTCGGAAAATGGGTGGCGATGCGCCGAAAGTGGTATTGGATTGTGTTCGATTTTCTACAAGCGCCTGGGGTTTATATTTATACCCGCAGGGTCGTGGCCTAAGGCCGACTCAATTACAAACTGGGACTTAGAGTCCGACACGATTACAACTAACACCCTGAGTCCGATACGAACTCTAATAGATTTAAACTATCCTTATCTATACTAACTACTCCGACTCTCCAGGGCCGATACGCCCTTGGTGGATCCAATCATCCCATATTTTCCGCCACCGGCCGATCTTATCTTCCTAGCTTCCCGCACTTTCCTCCATATCGTTTACTGCGACAAATTCCTCCTTTGATCGGCCGATTTTACCCTCAGTTACTGATTCCTGGGCCCAGCCAATTTCTGGCGTTAACAGATACACTAGATCTTCAAGAAGATCTATCTTACCGAGAGTACCCTCTTCGTATTCTCGACGAGATGGAATGGACTACACGAAGACGGAACGTCAAGTTCTTCAAAGTTCAATGGTCCAACCACTCTGAAGAAGAAGCTACTTGGGAACGCGAGGATCATCTTCGATCGGCGTACCCCTCCCTCTTTTCCAGCTGATCCGAATCTCGGGGTCGAGATTCTCGTAAGGGGGGTAGGTCTGTAACGTCCCTATTTTTCTAACCCTGTTATGTGCATCATGGCATGCTCGCAGCATCTGAAAATCGAGAAGGATTAAAAAATTTTGAGCTATCAAAGAAAGCTTTGTAGACAACCCTAAATCGACTCAATGAATAAAACCTTAGAGCTCATTTTGCTTTAAAAAGTCTAGGAACAAAATCTTGTTTTCGAAAGGAAATCCAAAAAGAACAAAAGATTTTAGTTGAAATGGGTTGAAATGGAGGAGATTTTGTTTGAAAATTATTCAAATGTGCAAAAGTAATAAAAAGTCAAAACAGAAAAGAAAAAGAAAAAACCCTAATCTCTAAAACCCTAATTTCTCCTCCCTGCCTCCGGCCCATCTCCTTTTCTTGGCCCGCTCACACCCCCCCGGTACCTTCCTCTTTAAGCCATCCGGCCGCCCCTCCCTTATCTGCTCGCCACCGCCGCTCGAGTGCCCTGCCACCAAGCTGCCTTCGTGGCGCACGCCCAGGCACTCCCCATCGCCACCTCCTGCTTAGCCCTCGTCTCCCCCCCCCTTGCATCTTCTCTCGCCGGGTCCCAAGCCCTTCACCGCGCCTCCCGAGCCAACTCGCCGCCGGCCTCCCCTTCCTTCCGCCCTCGCCGAAGCACCGCCCAAGGCCACCTCGTCGCCGGCCGCCACCGCCCCGGCTCGCCTCCGCCCGAAGCGCCCCGCCTTGCCGAGCTCCCCCGTCGGCCAGAGCTCTGCTCCACCCGGATCCCGAGCTCCCGCCGCTCGCCATCCCTCCGCCGAAGCTCCTCTCTCACCGCCGCCTCATCTCGGTCCGCCGCTCCCTGCCTTGCCGGAGTCCACCGCCTCCTGGGTAGCCGTCTCGAAGCTCGCCGCCCGAGCCTTCCTCGTTGCCGCCTTGTCCGGCCACCGCCTCCAACCCCGTCGGAGCTAACCGGGCCTCCCCGGCCGTCCCCGCTCCACCGCGCCGCCTCCGGTAAAGTCCCGTCGCCATCGCCTTGCCGTGCCGCCCCTTCCCCGGCCTGCTTCACCGCCGGCGGTGACTCCACCCCGGTCGGGCCAAGCCGCTGGATGAGCCCCGACCGGACACCAGTGCCATTAAGGCACTAATGACCCTATTAATGGTGTCCTAACGACACCATTAATACTAACCAGTGGCAGTTATTGCTTAAGTGAATTTAATAACCCTAATCATTATCTAACGGTGTAATAAATGAGCATAAATACTGTTTAGACATATTGATGATGCGAATCAATGTTGAACAGTACAATTAATGCACTTCATAAACATGTCTCTATGACAATTGGGACCCGCATGTCAGTTTAATTAATAAAAGATAAAAGAAAATGGATGTATCTATGACAGTGGGACCCACATGTCATAGGCTGGTCAACTTTGACCAGTAGGGCCCACAGGTCAGCCTTTGTTGTATTTAAAAATCATTTAACATTATTTCTTCTGAAAAAATACAACAAAGGGTGAAAATGGATTCAAACTTGAAAAATTCATAGAAAATTCATCTTTAATCAGAAAAATGCAAATAATATATCAAAATGTTCAGAAAAAGAAGATCTATTCAAAAACATCATTTCCATCCATGTTTGCATGCTAGGAATAATACAATTTGCTAAAAACTCAAATTAGGGTTTCCGATTAGCCGGAGGATTTTCGGATCGCATATTATGCGTCCGGACTCCGATTATATTGATTCCACTTGCATTAGCCCTTATTTTGCATCCTCTATGTCATGGCATGCATGTCGTCTCATGCCGATGTTCTGCATTTTAATATTTACGGTTATGCCCTTCTTTTCCGGTGTTTTCGTTCTTCCTCAATAGAGCCGGAAGATCCACATGGCGATAATCTCGATCACGAATAGGGTACCGTTGCAGAGCAACCAGGCAAGCAGCCCCTTTGGTCACATTGCAAAACTCCTACTATTTGCAAAGTATTAGTTGTTTTTAAATTCATTATCACATGCGTTTAAATTCTATTTTTCCGCTAAGCAAAACCCTAGTCCGATGAATAAAACTCACCTTGTCGCTTAAACAGCTCCACCACCAACCCAACCGATCTAGTGTAGTATAGTGTTCACTGCTCTAATGTTGCTATGTATTTAATGCTTAGACATGCTTAGACATGTAGAAGTCGTAATTCCTGGGATAGCAGATGAATCAACACTGGGAATGGGTTACGTGGTAGGTGGGTGTTCACCGGGAATTAACTAATAACCTGCTTAATCATATCTGGGTTAGACGAGAGGCCATGGCTGGGAGCATGGTGGGTTGTCTCGTTTTCCCGCAAGCACCGGTTCCCGACGTACATTGACCCAAGATTTGCGTACTTCTACACGGGTGGATTATGGGGCCACCCACGACTCACTAATTTGCTTAGACTTAGTGTATGTGCTGCATTAGTTCGCCGTTTCCATTTGCCTTGTGCGTGAAAAAGGAACGTGGTGTGGTGTCTCATATAAGGGTGGGGTGGACACACGGTCTGAGAGGCTGGGGATGTACCTCGATTCACAACGTATGGGACCATGTCGTAGTCACGGCCGGACTGATGCACATGGACTAGCCCGTACGGGTGGCTCATACCTAGGTCGACAGCATTGTACCGGTCGTGTTCGATCACCCTCTGCTAGCACACCTTGTGAAGTGTGTACTTGGTAGCATTAAGAGTCGATCGATACGTGTAGGTAAATGTCGACGATTGGTAAACCGGCGATCTTACGGTACTCGCGAGATGATGATTACTGGGGGGTAGGGACCTCTAGGGGCCAATCGCCAGGAGTTCTGACAGCAGGGAACAGCCGTTTTTATACAGGTTCGGGCCTCCCTCAGGATAATAACCCTACGTCCTGTTGCTATATATTGATCGGGAACACGCTTTACAAAGGGGGTGTATGTTAGTGGCTATCCTAGGCCTGGTCGTAGACTAATCCTAGCTAATCCTCCGGGCTCGACTCCCTCGAGACTGCGGGTCTTCTAGAGCTTCGCCTCCTGACTTGACCTAGATTGACTTCTGGCTACTGGTTCTCCTCTCTCTCTCCTCCTCCCCATGGGATTACTGATCCTTATATAGGGGGGTGCCCAGGGTCGTACTGGACGTGGACTTACGCCCGAGTAGGACTCTGGCCTCCTTAAACGTCGGGATTGACTTTCCTAGTTTAAGGGGAGTCTTCTTTCCTTAGCGGAATTGCCTTATCGTCCGAGGATCCTTATCGGGTACGTGGTACCTTCCTAAAGCCTCAGGGAACTACGTACGGGTACCCCGAATACACGGGATACTGTACTACGCATCATCAAGCCCCCCATCAATACGTGAAATGAGGTCAAGATGGTTTGGTTGGAAATCTGCCCTTGTCGGGGAGCAGCCCCGAGTAGGCGACCAGATTAGTCCTTGTCGATGACTTCTCCGAGTAGATTCAATCTCTTCCGAGTAGTCGCAAGAACCTTATCGGAATAACTTCTTGGAAAAAATCCAGAACGTTTTCCTAATCTGATCTGATCCGTCGATCACGGACACGCGTTCGCCTGGCGTATTTCTAGGAAACGGAACCATCGTGGCGGAAAATTCGCGTGGTGATGAAGAATCTTTTCTCTCTCTGGCCCATCTCTTGGGTCGTGGGTTGCCAGACCCTCTTTTTCCCGCGACGTGCTCTGTGCGCGAAAAAAGCAACTATCCGCATTAAATGCGATTGAACTGACCGCGCCGTGAACCGCGCCCGGCGATCGTTCAAATCCTTTAGGAGTCCAAGAATTGGGGTTTTGCCCACATTGCATTCCTGCCTCCTAGCATTCCTGCTCTCTTCATCGTCTTCCCCGCGCCCATGGCTGGGAACTCCTCGGCGGATAACTTGTGGCCACGCTCAAAGATGACCGAGGCAAATCTCGCGTCTTCCTTGGAGCTGGCTCTTATTCGATCAACCCATCATGCCGAATTCCGGCCCGTCCGGGGAGAGCGATCCCCCAACCCCGAATCCGGCTGGCTGGTTATCTTTCCTGATTGTTTCCAGTGCGGGTTTTTCTTGCCTCCTTCCACCTTCTTACAATCGATATTCCACTTCTATCGGGTCGAGGTGGTAAACCTCGATCCGGCATCATACATTCTCCTTAGTGTATTCGCCCACCTATGCGAAGCCTACCTCGGAATCCGGCCACCGCTGGACCTATTCCGATACTACCATAAGGTGGAAAGAACCCAGAAGAAGATAGCAGGGGGCGCAAGCATCCGCCTCCGAGAAGAAAGGATCACCGAGTACATCGACGCCCCCGAAATCCGGCTCTTCCCAGGATGGGAGCATGGGTGGTGCTACTGCCGCCCCTCGTCTTCCCTGGGCATAAGGTACTGGGGAACACCGCCTGAAGCTGCATCCTCCTGGACCGATGAGGCCCTACTCGACTCCCGCCTCCAGCATCTAGTCGGAGAAATCGCGGCCCTTCGAACTCGAGGCTTATCCTCTGCCGACGTGGCCGCCGACTTCATCAGGCGCGGAGTTTGTCCTCTACGGTTCAGGGAAACAGGCGCTTGGGACTTGTCGAGCGATCCCTATCAACGGTGGAGAAAACTGGGTAAGTTTCTACCCTCTCGCCAGAGTAGGGATAGCCCGTCGAAGTGTCATAACCCTTCTTTTTGCCTTAAACAACTCTCCCCGAAGCGGAGGTATCCGAGAAGGTGGAAGCTCTCTTCACGCATGTACCTTCTCCTGACCGTCCGATGGTCCCTACGTCGCTACCCCTTTGACCTCCCAACGAGAAGGAAGAGGTTCTAGCGGTATCCTTTTTTCTATACGGTCTCTGATTCCTCACGCCCAACTCACATTGGTCTGGCGGGAAAAAACCCCCTCTACAGCAAGAAGGACGCGCGGTTGACGATCCGGAAGCTGGGCCCTCCATCCCTAATCGAGACTCGACCGCGGTTGACGTTCCGGGCCGCGGGAACGCTAGTCTGGCCGAGAAGACGGAAGGAGCTACACGGGGCGAGATAAGCTCCGTACCGCCGCCTTGTCTCCGTAAAGCAGTGGATTCTTCAGATCGACGAAGGCGCTTCAATTCACGTGAAGAGGGCAAGGTACCATCTTCTTGCTTCCTGTTTTATCAAGCTTATCGATCTCTTCTTCTGATATGCGATCCACAGGGACACTTCTCCGTCAGCCCCCGCGCCTGCCGCTGCTCCGCAGAGGAAACCATCCATCAGGTTACTTCCTGGTCGGGGCTCGGCGGGCGGGGCACCCTCCTCCTTGCCTGCCAAGGACCGGCCGACGTCTGAACTTTCTAGCGGGGAAGCTTTGGCCGAAGAGGACCCTATGGTGCTACTCGGACCCTTGATGGAGGTAAGAAAGACTCCCGCTCCTTAATGGTTCCGTCGACTGATCCTGCCATCCTGACTGACCCGGGTGCCTTCCTTTCAGCGCGCCCGCGCTAAGTGGGACTCTACTCGCGGCGAGGTCCACTCACTTCGCAGCGAAGTCAACTCGCTCCGCGGTGAGGTCCACTCTCTTCGCGGTGAAAACGGCATACTCCGAGACCAGTCGGCCCAACTTTCCGAATCTCTTTCTCGGGAGCAGGTGAGAGCTTCGACCGCCGAGGAGAGATTGTCGAAGATGGCGGACCTCCTAGAGCAGGTGCTTACTACAGTCGGCGCGTCTGTCCGATCCACCGAAGGCTTTCCTGATCGTCTGGCGGAACTGGATCGCGTGGCTCAGGAATTGTCCGGGCGCTTTCGTCTACCCGACTTGTAACTGCGTAGCCCTTGCGCATCAGACATGTACAACTTTTCTTCAGTAAATCACTTTTTTAACCGAATCCCAGGACTTTTTTAACCGAATCCCAGGACCAGCCCCCGATTGTTCATTCGAGAGACATTCTCGAGTGGACAATCGACTAGCCTCAAACGTAGAACTTCTGGAGTTGGTCGATGTTCCAGGAATTCGTTAGGACTCGGCCGTCTTCCATTGCTAGCCGGAAAGATCCTGGTCGGGTAGCTTCGACTATCGTGTATGGACCTTCCCATTTAGGAGAAAGCTTATTACTGTTGCTTTTGTTTTGTACGAGTCGTAGGACGAGGTCCCCGACCTGCAATGAACGTTGTCGGACATGCCTGTCGTAATAGCGACGGAGCTTTTGCTGATATTGGGTGGCCCGCAGTAGGGCTTGGGTCCGTTTCTCCTCGATGAAGTTGAGGTCGTCCTCTCTTCGAGGGATTTCTTCCTTGTCGGAATATAGCTTCACCCGTGGCGATTTTAGGATAAGTTCACATGGCAGCATGGCCTCGGCCCCATATACCAAACCAAACGGAGTTTCTCCGGTGGCCCGATTAGGGGTTGTCCGTAAGGCCCAGAGGACGGAGGGCAACTCGCGAACCCAGGCTTTGGCGTGGGCGGAGAGTCTGTCGAAGACGCGAGTCTTCATCCCCTGAAGTATAAGTCCGTTGGCGCGCTCGACCTGTCCGTTGCTCTGTGGGTGCGCAACCGAGGCATAGCATATCTTGGTGCCGAGCTCGGTACAGTATTCAATGAAGTCGGAGCTGGAAAACTGGGTACCGTTGTCGGTTATGATTCTGCTCGGGACGCCAAATCTGGTCATAACGTTTCGCATTATGAACCGTTTGGCTGCCTCTGATGTGATCTGCACGACAGGTTCAGCTTCGATCCATTTGGTGAATGTATCGATTGCGACGAAGAGGAACTTATAGCCCCCAGGTGCCACCGGGAATGGTCCTAGGATATCGAGACCCCACGCGGCAAATGGCCATGACAAGGGAATAGTTTGTAGTGCCTGGGCGGGCTGGTGAATGCGTCTGCGGTGGAATTGACACTGACGGCATCGCTTCACTAACTCGCTCGCGTCATGTAGGGCTGTCGGCCAATAGAAACCTTGTCTAAAGGCCTTTCCGACCAGGGTTCGGAAAGATGCATGTGCCCCGCACACCCCTCCATGGATCTCTTCGAGTAGTCTTATACCCTGCGTCTGAGGGATACACCGCATGAGCACTCCGTGCGCCCCTCGTCGGTAGAGGGCCCCATCGACCAAGGAATACATCTTGGCGCGCCGGGCAATTTGCTCGGAAAGTGTATCGTCCTCAGGGATAGTTCGATCGAGAAGGTACTTGCGGATGGACTCTATCCACGACTCTTCAAGATCGAGGGGAGCGACGAGGTGACCCGCCACTCCCCTCGGAGCGTCAATACCTGGTGACACCCTTGAGTGGTGCCTATCTACCACTCCTTCGTCCTCGGGTTCCAAAGAACTTACGGACGGCGTCGAGATCCTTTCTACAAAGGCCCCGGGTGGGCATGGAGACCGCGAGGAGGCTAGGCGGGCAAGACTGTCGGCTTGGCAGTTATCCTTTCGAGGGATATACCGTACTTCAAAACCAACGAACTTCCTCTCTAGCTTTCTCACCTCCGCGAGGTAGGCAGCCATATTCGGGTCTGTGGTCTGGTACTCCTTGGACACTTGCCTTGCCACCAACTGCGAATCTCCATTCACAAGGAGGCGGCGAATCCCAAGGGCAGAGGCGACCCGGAGACCGGCTAGCAAACCTTCGTACTCGGCCACGTTATTCGTAGCCGGGAAGTCAATCTGCAGTATGTACTGCAGGCGTTCTCCAGTCGGGGAGGTCAAGACTATTCCGGCCCCCGCACCTTCGATGGTTAACGAACCATCGAAGTGCAACGTCCAGATGTCGTCCTTTGCTGCTGGTGATGCCGAGTTGTCGGGTTCACTACTGCAGAACAGGTCACTACTGACGGTCGCCAAACCCCCTCTACTGACGGACAGGGGGCCCGTCACCCTGGAAATGTCAGTGGAGGGGGTAACTCCACTGACGGTCATACGGTCCGTCAGTACTGTTAATTTCTACTGACGGTCACACAGGGACCGTCAGAGGAGATATGTATTCCTGCTAACCGACGGGCACCTGGTTGTATCAGTACTGACGGGCGCGTAATAAATGCCCGTCAGTATAGGTATATCTTCACTGACGGGCTGTCCGTAAGTGACCGTCAGTAGAGATATGTCGACGGGCTCCTAGTTGTATCAGTACTGACGGGCGCGTAATGAAAGCCCGTCAGTAGAGGTTCGACTCCACTGACGGGCTGTCCGTAAGTGCCAATCAGTAGAGGTATGCATTCCTGCTAACCGAAATGGATCTGTGTTAGCTCATAATCACACTTAGATTATTCATAATAATAGACTATAGTATTACATTATTCCTAATCACAGGCTATACGAACTATTCATTCACAGAGTCAAATCTCTTAATCGCATAACATTTATAATCACATATATAGTATGTACACTCCAATGACGGTCACAAGTATGAAACAATTGTTTATTCAATTACAGAAACAACGATTCTATTGATTCCCGCTTAAGTTTGGCTTCGGAAATTGGGGGCCGGCGTAGAATTCACCCATCGGATTGATGACTTCAAGGTTGATGAGTCTGGCGAAGACTTTTTGGATCCGAGCAAAGTCCTGTCGCCAGTCGTACATATGACTTCCCAGCTCGCTCCAAGCCTTCAGTTCTTTCATATCTTTCCAATGCTTGTTCTTGTACCGGACAAATAGGTCCATATGGGCACAGGTGTAGTACCCACATGTCACGGAACCTTCCGGCTGAACTCTGCAAGGGAACTTGTAATGGTGTACCAATTTTTTCGCTTTCACAGGTATTTTTTGATGGCCCGAGAACTTGGCTCTGAAAAAGGCTGCATCCAGAATCTTAGTTATATTTGTGAAGTCCGCTGTCTTGTTCGACGAGGAGTCAAAGTAAAAAGCCTTGGCCCAGCTTGGAACGATCGCAATTAGGACCCAGTGGTCGCTGCGTAAATGTGAACAACTGAACGTAAGCAGGCGGAGATACGTACGTAAAAAACAAAAATAAACTCCACGGTGCTAAGTTTAGTACTTACGGAGGGTTATAGGGGGCTAGTATGCAGTCCTTGTCCTTATGAACCACGAATGCATTCGACAGGTATTCTTGAAGAAATCCTTGACCCTCTGGGGTCCCGGCATAGCCTTCGTTCATGCATATCGGATCGACTATGCCAATATGGGAGTCCCGAAGACGTCTACACTCTTGGGCTTGGTACAGAGCCCATAGCCTGATCATGGTGGTGTCGAGCCTATAGAGGTTGTACATGTGGAATAGGTCTTCAAAGTTGATGTCAAAGGTGTCTTGGTCATGTTGCATGAAAAAATTGTATTCCTTTGGCACCTTCACCTTCCAATATTGGCAGAATGTACCAAGATCTCTGGACATCTTCAGGTAATCTTCATGCAGCGTCTTCATGTCCTCCGACAGATTGTCCAGCTCATCCTGTGGGAGCAAGTCCTGACCTGGTTCGTAATGATATCGCCAGAGGCCCTTGCTCCGTGTAGATAATTCTACTGACGATGTTGAGAAGGATAAGGTTTTCTGCCTCTGCTCCTTTCTTTCCTTCTCGCCGGTGCCGGCCCGTCTCTTTTTGCTTTTCTTCCTCTGGTGTACCGGCTCCGGGCTCATGCCTGCCGCCAACGCTGCTTCCAGCGTCCCAGCTAGCGTGGCGGGAGAGAAAATCTTCTCCCCTCGGTTGATCCAGGGGGTCGCCTTGAACCTCGGAGGGCG